>OX393561.1:28336773-28456773 GCA_947652115.1 Blastomussa wellsi
CAATTTGTTCAATGATTGATTCCTCGTTAGTGTTGATGTACTTTTTGTCATTGAACATTTTTACCTTGAGATTTTTAATATGATATGACTTCCCTCTTTGAAGCTCATCAATTGCTGCTTCCCAAGCTTCTAGTCTAATTGTTCCAGTTTTATCAGTCACAACACAATCAACCTTGAAACATGGATCTCCATGAACTATAACTTTCTGTTTCTCTTCTGTCTTGCTTATGATTTTCACCTTGACATCCACTGTGTCGAAGGGAAGTAGACTTGATATGTTATCGACTGTTGTAAGGTTGTGTTCGAAACTTGGATTGTATTGGAAGTTTACTTTAACAGACTGAAGCTTTGATTTCTTTTTTACTGTGAAATCCATCTTAGATGAGCTCCGCTTGTTTGGACTTAACTGCCCTCCAAGGATGGAAACTGGCTGATGCTGCTGTTGGTAGTTTAAAAAATCTTTCCTCTTGTCCGGTGAATAGCAAACCACAGACTGGGATGATGTTTCTGATGTTTGTACCAGGAAGTTGAAGAAGGTTGTTTTTTTCTCATTTCTTGCGTCTTTCACTTTTGATAGCTGATGGACATATCCAGTTAAGCTATCTGCAGAGGGAAAGGAATTCAATGTCATGCATCACATTGTTGGCCCAGTTTTTATATCAGTGTTGCTTGTTTAAAAGTGTATGCTGAATCACAGCCCTATGTACAGCAGTGTGTTAATTAAATTAAGAGTTATTAAGAGTTAAATAAGAATGTTATAACAAGAAGTAAAAAAAAACAAAAACAGTGAAGTCACTCTCACCTTCACCTGGGTTTGCCGATGCAGATTTTGATGTTACACCTGTTGGTTCTTCATTCTTTCTTTGGTTACTACTACTGAATAAAAAATAAAAAAGTATTTTTTAAAGAGAAATTTAAAAAAGAAATAAAGAGAAATAAAGAGAGAGGGAATTCAAACATAATGAGCTTACCTTGAATTTGTTGCAGTGTCCATGCCTGAAGTGCCAATCAAAGGAAATGTGGAGTCTCTTGTAAGCTATAAAATCAGAGAAAGATATTCTGTTTGACCTAGTAAATAATACTGCAATGCAACTAAAATGCGTTAATCAGTGCATAAATTGCTTTATGGTCAGAAAAATATGTCTCCCAAATATTGCTCTTTACTTTATCTTCATCGATATTAGTATAGATATGGTCAATACAGGTTTTATTATCTGTTGTGTAGGAGGACATTAGTTGCCTATAGTGATTCTCTGTAATAAAGAGATTATATAATGTTGACCTTTCTGTTATATTTAACCAGTTAACATTAAAATCTCCAATAAAAACTTTTAAAGTTGCTGTTGACAATGCCAACAGTTCTCTTATAGCTGCACAAAGTTGTCTAATAGGAATTGATGGAGAGCGATAAATAGCTATTACTATGATATGAGGAATTACCATAAACCTCAAAACTGTTATCTCTATGCCATTTTGATTGTAGCAGTATGGATACGCCGGATAATAATCAATGCGAGTATACACTGCAGTTCCACCATATGGTCTTTCATTGTGTTGTGAAATAGCGTCATTTCTAAAGAGGGTGTATTCTCCAAGTTCATACATGGTGTCACTTTCAGACATTTGGAATCGTGTTTCTGAAAAAACACTAATATCAGTACTCAAGTAATTCATGTCAGCACGTACATCATTAATGTGCTTATGCAAAGAACGTGCATTCAAAAAACAAAGCTTTATAGATGATTCTGGAGCAGCATAGATAGGAGAAATGGAAAGCTTCAGTTTGCCTTCATTTCTAAGATGTTCCATTTCATTCTCAACAGCAGGACTTACAGTTATCTTATCTTCACAAAGGTCAGTGATGTAAAGACCTTCTATTACTGTTACACGGCTTAGTCCGACATAGTGTATGTGAGGAATAGCTCTTTTGGTTTCAAAATTAACAACAATTTTGGTTTCTGTATCACCTTGTGATCTGTGAATTGTTTTTGCTGCAGCTGGCCTCAGAGGAAATTGTTTTCTTACAACTTGAACAGTTCTGTTTCTACCAACAGCAAATTGTGTGGTGACTGGTTTTATAGGAGTCCACGTAGGCTGAATACCAGAGACATATAAACGTCTGTTTTCCTGCCTTGTTTTTGCACCAATATCATCATGGTCAAACTGAACCCAAATTATTCCAGACGGATAGTTGGTTTGATTAATTTGTATCAACTTTATCACATTACCAGCACCATTTGTCATGCCATCATCAATTCTGGTGTTCAATGAAATTTCAGTTCTTTCACCAACTGCTATGTTTAATGAACCATGTAATTGCTTGGTTTTCCTAGGATCTTGAGGTATTTGCTTTAAAATTTTATCTCTGACATCTTGAGAAGTTGCTCCAATCACACTGTCGTGAGCCTTGATACTGTATTTTACGTTTTGTATAGCATGATGTACTCGGTCATTGAATTCATTGACTTTTGCATTTTGTATAAATAGATGAGGAGCATTCATTGGATAACTGGAGGTATTGGATTGCAACATTCGTTGTCTCAATACTCTTATGTCTTCATTTGTCTGTTTTCCTTCTCTCAACCTGTTAAGCAATTCAGCAAATTGTTTGCTTTCTCTTTGCCTCATAATTTCTTTTAGCTCAAACATATTAAAAAGTTCCTGCCACAGATTTGGAGCAAGAACGCCATATTCTGTCTTCAAATCATTGAATATATAATCATCCATAACTGGTTGTAGCTGAAATAAATCACCTATAGCTATAATGCTAACACCCCCAAAGGGCAAAGGGCTTCCTTTGATGTCTTTAAGTCTGTTGTCAATTTGTACATTAAACATTGTGTTACCGACCATTGATATTTCATCAATAAATACGAGTTTAATACCACCTAACTGCGTTCTTAGGGAATTGAGTCTATTAGAGTCTAGACGTTTATAAGTCTTTAGTGACTGGCAGGCTGGTATTGCTAATGCACTGTGAATGGTATTGCCTTTGATGATATATGCAGCTTTTCCTGTAGGTGCTAACATTAAAACTCTGATTTCTGCAAAATTATCACCAGCTCTACTATTATAGAATTTGAGTGCTGCTTGATACAAGGCTTTAGTCACATGTGATTTGCCTACTCCTGCCCCTCCAGACAAAAATGAATAAAAGGGCTCATCAGATGTTTTGATCAGGTGTAGCACATGATAAAAGAATTCCTTTTGTTCTTTATTCAATGATTGTACCATACATCTATATTCATTGTCTGGTAATTCATTAAGTATTAATGGTTCAGATCTGGAATCAACAGATGGTATCCCTATGTCATCTGATAGGTTGTAATTCTCATTGAAGTCAGGGTGTAAGTCCTGCTGGCCTTCATTGCAGTCTTGTTGTTCTATACTTTCAGTCAAAGGTGCAATACAATCATAACTTTCTTCTAGTCTATTTCTCTCTTGTTGTATCTCATTTAAGTCTTCATTACATGTAACATATTGTTTCATTTGTTCCTTGATAAGTTTAGACAGTGCCTTATAACGGTCTTGATAACAGAAGAATCCACCAAGTAAGTCAGTTTCTTCATTTCTCCATGCAGTATAGAGCATTAAAAGTTCACGATAGTGCTTCTCAGGATCAGCTTCTTTATTGAACCAAACACTTCTTATTATTCTAGCTTTATTTCTCTTTTTCATTTTACCACGGCCACTGATATTAGTAGCCTTTTCATCATTGAGATCATCATCATCATTCTCATAATGTTCGATGCATTTCTCTAATGGCAAGCCATCAGTGTCTAAATCATTAGATGGCTTTACATAAGGTTTGCCAGTTACATCATACCATGCAACCCAGTCTGCAAGAGTTACATCCTCTAGTTGAGTTGGACGTTTACTATATCTCTTTAGCAATCCACTCGTGTAGATTTCTTCACAGTCATCATCCATTTCTTTGATATCATTTAATGGCTTCAAGAGCTCTACACGTTCATCAGGAGGTGCAGTGTTAATAAATACAACCTGCCGAGAGGACTTTCTCATGGGCAATTGCAGTACAATATACACAGCTTCTTGAGCACTTATTTCAACATTGTTTACAAATTTACTGCCAATATCTCGAACTTGCTGTTTAATAGTAGAATTTCCCTTTCTTGCTTCAGTGCAAGCTTCTCGCAATAGCTCACTCATGCCTTTTTGAGCTTTTGAGATATAATCAACAATATATACTGCACAAGCATACACATCTAGCACATACTGAATATCCATGTTAGCCCTCCATGCCTGAAGGCAAGCAGGGTTGTAGTTGTTAACTCTTAATTCATTTGGAGTTCGTTTTAAGAAAACAGTAGCAGCATTGATTGAGGAACGCACAGCTAGTAAATAGTTTTCCTCTGTGACATTGAGGTCCAAGAGTAACTTGTCAAAAGTAATTTCTTCGCCTTCTTTCATTTCATCTAGATGAAATTTGATTGTTTTCCATGTATCTTTATGCCTTTTGATTTCACTTTGTTGCATGTCTTTATCTAAAGGATAAAGAATCCTTGTTTGTCTCATGGGAGGCTGTGGATAATTGAATCTGCAATCACTTTTAGTATTCTTACGACAAGTATGTGAATGACGGTGAACCTGTCTGTTGACTAAGTGAAGTAGTTCAGGATTGTCAGTAGGTTTGCAGCAGGTTACTATCTTATCAATAAATTCAATCACTTCTTTGTCACTTTGCTCCTGGAATTTTGGTGCACTCTCCACCCAGATTAGCATATGTATATGTGGTGAACCACGTTGCTGATATTCTACCCTGTAAAACCAATCTGATATTTTCCCTAGTGGCTCTGCAGAACTCAAAAGAAAACTACTTAAGAATTTATTGACTTGGTAATCAAAATGTCTGGCACAGGTAACAGGATCACTTTGAATCAATCTACATCTCTCCTCCCAGTTAAGATTGCTAATTTCATTATCAGAATAATCTTTGTGATCCACAAGATTGCCAAGAATTTTAAGAAGGTGAGTCCACTGTGTTTCTGCTGATGAGAAACTGCAAAATAGTGTTGCAGGTCCAAGTTGTCTTATCATGGCAAACAGATCTTTTTTTGCTTTCTCAAAGTATGGAGGTGAACCACGCAATGCTGTAAGAAACTTAAATCCTTCATCAAAGCGAATTAATCGATCTAGTGCACCCATCTGTTTTAATTGGCGTGCATTAAGATTTCTGTTGTTTCCCTTGCATTTTCTAAGTGCAATGGTTGATTTACTAAGAAGTATTTTCATTTGCAACTTTTTTGCTTTAAAGAAAATATTCTCTACACACATAGCTGCTCTTCTGTCTGACCTTCTTAGTTCAGATTTACATATATCACTATAGTGAATGTGCTTGCATAGAGACCGGGGTTGCCCAAGGAATATTCCAGGATATGCTAACTCCTCTGAATATTTATCCCTGAATATACTTAAGGGTATATTGCCTTCTGCTGGTGCAATGTTGAATATATGCTGGCGCTCATTATCTTCTAAAAAGTCAGTGCCTGTTAACATAGTATCAGTAACACCTGCAGGTACATCATCTTCATTTTCGCTTTCATTATCTCTATCATCTATTGTGTTTATTTCAGAGTGACTATTACTGTTCTCGGCACTTTCTGCAGATTGTTCACTATAAAGGCCATTCATATTATGTTGTTGTTCAATTTCTTTGTCATACTGATTGGTCCATTGCGGATTCAAAACAATGCCTTCATCTTTATAAAGACTGCTATTTCTGATCAGCCAATCTGCTGCTTGCATTACTTTATGAGGTCTTACATTTAATGACAATGCAGAACTCTTATATTGAAGCTTTCTTTTTAAATTTACTTTTATTGTAGCAGTCTCACTTAGTAACCGTGGCAACATAGTGACTGTACTTGCTACATCAGCAGGAACATTCACAATATTTCCATGTATTTTTAGTTGTTTTCCTCTAGGTGCTTGCATCAACTTTTGAAAAGCAATTCTTGGGGCTAGTATTCTACATTCTAATTCATTCAAATCAAAAAAGTTTGGTTTTTCTGGAAATGCCAAACCATTAACGACAGAACAGGGTGGAATTTTACTTTTCACTAAATGGCTTTGACATGTTTTGCAAACCCATTCAGCATTACCTGAGTTTCTCCTTTGGTCAAAATATTCATGAATAACAGGATTTATATCTTTCAGGTTTTCTGCTTTTAGAACACTCTGCCTATACCAAAGCTGGTCACAACAAAAACAAGTATAAACAGGACCTTCTGCAGCCATGTCCTGGAACTTTGAGATAGCTGACTCAATAGAAACAAGTTTCTTTTTTGATTTATATTCCCTATGTTTTTCATTGCATTTTGCCTTTTGTTCAGATGTCATTCTAGACCTATAGTTTTTTTGACGTTGATTATGTTTTGCCTTTTGTTCAGGTGATGATATTTTTCCTCTATAAGCTTTTTGGTACTGATTACGTTTTGATTTCTGCTCTGGGGATGCATTGGCTTCTCTGTATTTCCTCTTTAAATATGCACTTTTTGTTTTTTTATTCTTATTGCTGGCATTTGTGTCTTCATTTGACACTGTATTTAAAGCAGAATTCCTTTCATCTTTAGAACTTGAGTTGATTTGGTTTTCTGTCACAGTAGAAGTGTGTTTTCTTTTACGAGCATAGGCAGTTTCAGAAGAATTTTCAAACAAATTTCTTTTTACTTTTTCAGGCAAGTTACTTTCAGTTAACAGTTCTATTGTTGAGACATAGTGCATCTCTCCAATGTGTCCTATATATATAGACCTTGTTGTCTCTGACAAATCTAGCGCTTGAACCAGTGTTAACTCAGCAAAGTTTTCACTTGACTCTATAACATGAATTCTCAAGTTCATAGCTTCTGCTATTGCCTGCATAATAATGTGATCACCCCAAGTTCCTTCCATAGACATATTACATAAATATTGCGACCAAGATGTGTTATCTAGAACTGCACTTTCTATAAATCGCTCAGGATTGTTTTGCAAATACTGAATACCAGCCCTTCTGATTTCTAAATGTCGATTTGCATCATGATATAATTGATGTGCTATGGCTCTAAACAAGCAATTACCCATTCCTCCAACCTCTAGTGCTCTTAGTCCATGTCTACGTAATCTGCAGTTAAACACAGAATTGCGACTTTCTGTACAAATTATTTGTGGAGTTGTTGGACCAGGATTCAACTCAACATCTCCACTGAGCAATATATTTCTTTTTGATGCATTATATTCCATTGTTTGAATGAGACCTCTCTCAAAATAATTACTAAAGAAGCTGTTTTGTTTCTTATCAAAGGTGAGACTCCATTGTTTATAGTTAGAAGCTATGTTGTACAAAACAGATGAAACAGGTATAGATTTTCTAATAGAACGCTTGGTTTTCAGTCTCGATTTTCTCGATTTAAGTGATTTGATCACCCGTTTAAGTGCGACTCTAGATGGTTCCCTATCCCTATTCCTGCACCTCACACGGACATTTGACCGACGACAAGCTCGTATCAGATTACTAACCTCAACACACTTTTCATGGTTTACTGGAATATTTCTATCACATTTATAAAACAATTCCTCTGTATCATCAATACTACAGTTAGTCACAGCATTCAAGGTTATGTCAGTGTTCAGCAAGCTATTTGTGACATCTCCTGCATGCTCATCATGACAGCCAACAAATTCATTCTCTGTGTTCACAATGGAGTCGACAAGCATGGCGTTATAATCACGCTTATCTCGAAAAATCGTTTCTGTTTGTGGCTCGATTCTTTCTCGAAATACTGTAAATATTCCCATAAGTAAATTCGTGTTGCCTGTACAAGCATTTTTAGTTCCCCGGAGGGAATATATGTTGCCCGAAAAGGCAAGTTCTGTTTCCCGAAGGAAATTTATGTTGCCTAAAGAGGCAAATTTGTTTCCCCGGAGGGAGTTCATGTTGCCTGTAAAGGCAAATTTCTTTCCTCGAAGAGAATTAATCTTTCTCTGAAAAATATAACCGGTAACCAAAGGATTGTGTAACATCTCGGAGAATGGCTGATTGGCTGGCACGTGTAAGGCATTCACCGGCATTTCGAGCTGCTGCACTACTGGATTCATCACTCGACGGCGGCCATGTTCGAAACCGTCGCGACCTATGGCAGTTTTTGAAGTCCAAAGTTTGTTGGCAACTTCGGCACGACTAAGAAACGCTTTATGAGAAAACACAGGACATAACACTTGAATGCTCTGTCTAATAATACGCACAAAATAGTGAGAAAGCATGGTAAATTCTTACCTTATAAAGATATTGAGCTCGCTCTAGCGGTGTGAGTTGTGTCAAGAACACGAGGAGCTGAGATTCCAACGTTGACAAACGTTTTCCGTGGTGAGTATCATATAACATTTCCGAAAGAAATCGCATTTTTCCGGAAAAGGATCGGTAAACTCTAGATGATTTTTTTCGAGAAAATATAAACACCACATGATTGAAAACCAGTAAGGACAGTAAGAGCTTAATAAACAATAAACGTATTAGTTTGTTACAGAATACTCGAATGAATAAAACATAAAGTTTCTACCTCGAAGAAATCGAAAGTCGATCGTAATTCCGAAGCAATCCTCCGAAAGCAATCCGGAAAATGTGGACACTCATACATCCAACCCGATAGCATAGTAGCTACTTGCGCACGCGCAGTAGCTACAAAAATGACTAAGAAGGTGAACGACTTGAAGCTGCTCACAGCAGAGTAAATCATGTCAAAATTGCTACTTATTTGATGTGTTTAAAGGATATTACAGTCAAGCCAAGAGAACTGTACCCCCTAGAGTACATGTACATTAATAAATTGATTATTGGAAATTGAACCCATTATTTGTTTCAGTGTTGTATTCGGTTTGAAAAGGAGCTGATCAATGCTCAACTCAAAAGACGATTTTTGATTGGACTAGGCGAGAGCTTTTCTTGGCTATTTACATCTCGTAGAACTTGAAATTCTTATTCGTGCAAATGGTGGGAAGAAAAGCGTTTTCTGGCGAAGCTCTTACAAGTTTTTTGTGAATATTTTTACCTGGCTCACTTCCTCTATGGGTAAAAGTAGTCAAGGTTCCGTATGTGCTGTTGAAAATCGCCAATTGTCTCCCTAACATTATGCGCTGCCACTTGCAAGTCATGAATTTCCCATCTGAATTTGTCTGAGAGAGGTTTCCCAAGCTCGTGAATTCGGCTGTGCAAGTTAGTTCCTGGCCGCCACTTTTAAAAGGAAACAATAATTCCATGTAAGGAGCATCTCTTGTTCACCTAGTCCAATCAAAACTTGACTTTGATTTGAGCATTGATGTGCGCCTTTTCAAACCAAATTTAATATTTGAAACAAATAACAGGTTCAATTTTCCAATAATGAATTCATTAATGTACTCTAGGGGGTACGCTTCACTTGGTTTGACTGTAAAACCGTATTTGAATAGGTAGTTTAAGTCATGATCATCAAAACCAGAGCATTGTAACGAGAGAATGAACATTCAGAGAGTTTACTTATGCAGTACTTACTTCCAGCTTGGAAGACTGTACATACAACCATTTTCCCAGTGGTAATCAATAAAAAAAAGTGATCATAATGTTTTGTAGGAAGTTTAAGTGCAAACAGAAATTTTTTGACTAGGGAGTTTCTGCTGGTAGTGTTGAGCAACTTACCCCAACATTGAAAATCTGCAGGAAACTGTGAAGCGGCACTTCAGTTTATCATAGCATTAAAACAGTGAAATCAGATTTTTATAGTTCTACATGTATTTTAGTCAATTTGGCAAACTCATTCACTCCTAAAGTTTGTCATTTGTGCTATTGAATGTAATTATATAAATTAAAATTTTATGAAAGCAAGGGTAGCAGAAAATAATTGTACTTACCTTACATGAAGCAGTAATTAGCTGCTATTGTAAAGAAAGTCACAAGTATAAACAATAGCAATGTTAATAACAAAACAGCCAAAAATCACACGTGCCTAATGTGGGCAATTAATGAACATGTATTTTCAAAAAAGTCAATTTTATGTACACCTTAACTTTTAAAATTGGTCATGAAATTGGTTTGTCAAGTGTTTTACAAAGTATTTTGGATAAGCAACCGGTGCACTCTGAGTGAAGTTCATCATGTTTACTTCAGAGCACATCAATTTCATGATAATGCATTATCGTTTTAAAATCGATGCAGTTTCGCTATTTTAGAAATGAAACCGTATCATTTTAAAAATGCTCAACTTTTGACAACATTTTCAAAACGACCAGGCTTCAAGCCGACGCCGTGCAAATGCATCCTTAAGGGTACTGAACAGGTTCGCGGGTCAAATTCGTTCAAAATTGTGATTTTTATTGTACATAAACTGTGTGTATTTTTCTTTCTTTTACAAAAAACAGAAAGCCAAAATCTTTTTTTCATTCCGGATTTATTGCGAATTTCCTTTTGTGCGTGACTCATTATGTCACACTTTGAAGGTGTCGAGCTGTCAACACTGCTAGATCAAATGCGGGAAATTGGGTTCCAACAGAGGGAATTTCCTTTGCTCGCGTCGCTAACTTCTGAAGTTGCAGTACAGTTTTGGCTGGAGTTTTTGGATGGAGAGAGAAAGCAACAGAAAAAAAAGCGAGAAAAATGTCCTTGGGTTCCAAAGGCTGATCAGTGGTACCGTAAAAAATAACCAGGGAATTTTTGCGAAACGTAGCGTGAAATGCTGGCGGAAAGCGACAAATTGTCACAATAACCGAATGAAACACTAAATATTGCTACTAATTCGGATACTTTCCTGTGCTTCCACAAGCAGAAAAAATAACAAAAAAACGTCAAACAATTCTATTGAACCAGGCGAAGGTTTGGATTCCGGAATGGTGGATTCTAGGCGTTCTTCTAGGCATCTGTTGAATATCACGCAACAACAGCGACAAATTCATACCATTATAAAGGAACACAAGACTGAAGAGCTGATACGCTAAACAATACGGTACTGCTGTCCAATGACTCAACCCAAGAACATTAGAAGGTTCTTCCTGTATGCACCGGTACATGGACAGAAAAGAAGGAAAAGCAATAATAACAAACAAATATTTTATTGATGAGTGCTACATACCCTGCTTCCTGCATTTCGGATAGCACGCTTTCCCGATTGGCGGCTTGCTCGCGATTTTCGTTCGTCTTTTTTGAAGCCCTTGTACTCTTTGGTGATCTTTTTCCTCTTATTGTTCAGTGTTTTCCCCATCGCGGTCAAAATCCGCAAGAAATTACCACATTATAATTCTGCCTCAGAATTGTCGGCAAAAGATACTTTGATCTTGAAATAATATCTACCACCACTTTCCCGCGAGTTTTGCAAGATTGAACCTGATTGGTACATTAAGGCGATAAACTGGAAAACCACTCCCCGTAGGAGTGTTATGTTTGCAAAACTTTCTTTGCCGTATTTTTCGGCAAAATTTTTCGTGAAGTTTGTCATCTTTGAGCGGCTAGTTTGCATATGAGAATTCATCTTAGAAGAGTGAAATTTGCTCAATGGTTCAAGAATCCCTCTTCTCCAAAGGTGTGTCGGGCTTTAGCTTATTTGTTTTTCGTTTTGAAGATACAAGTCCAAATGCTGTGTCAATCCGAGAAAAGTATGTGAACAAACTTTGAATTATAATAAATTTTTTTTGAGAGCTGATCTAACGATTCCCGACACACTTTTAAAGCCAAACATGTGCTGAGTGGCATGCAGTCATTGTTTACTTCGAAGGGCCAATATCCGACGCGAGTTTGCCGCACTTATAAACATTGTTCTATTTGCATTTAACTGACTTCACCAGTTAAAAACATTTCCACAACATTCTTGGTTCTATAATCTTTAAAATGATGTATAGGTTTAGGCACTTCCCTCAAATTATGCGTGGGTGAGGATCTTTTTGCGCAACGCACCCACAAACCTGTTCAGTAACCTTAAGATCAATGAAATTGGAGGTTCTAGACAGTTGCGAAGTATCCTAACTTGTTCGCTTCAGTGAAAAACACACACACATGCATCATTGAGTAAAGTTTCAAGTTAAATAGCACATTTTCTCAACAAGTATTCGGTGCAGGCAAATCAACTTTAGTGTAGGCGAATCAGCTCAGATAGTGCAGGCGAATCGACTTGTAGGTAGGTACTTCTACTGGTTCTTAAGCGTAGCATCTGCCATTGTTTTGGGGGCTAGGGGCATTGTTTCTGTTGTTTGTTCTGTTGTTCCCTGGATGTCCAGTTTTCCTATTCTATTAATGTTTACAAAATGTAGTTCCTTTGTTCACTCACAGATTGCTGGAAGAGGGGAAGGCCACATTGATTTTGAGGGATTCCGTAAAATATATGATGCGATAATGACTGTTAAAGAGGTAGGATCAAATCACATGATTTGAATATCAGCCTACGTCCACACTAATCAGGGCTTCTGATAATTCCCTAAAAAAAGTCAAATTTCGCGGGATTTGTAGAGAGACATTTCTCTCTGCATTTAATGGCCAATTTCGCGGGGATTTCACGGGAGTTTTTGGGGCAAATTTCTCTAAAAAGCAAGCAAGAAACATTCCAGAAAAAAATACTGCAGGATGTCAAATTCAGGGCAAGAAAGAAAACACAAAAGTTCATCCAACACAGTTCTGAAGGAATGTGTTCTTGTTTCGAGCGGCAAGAAAAACGTCGACCAGTTATCCTCCTTTTTCAGCTGCAATTTAAAGCAGAAAACAGCAATGCAATAAATTTCTTTTCTTTCCTCGCTGTCTTGTGTTGCTTTGTAGTTTCAAGGCAAGATTGTTCATGATTGAAGGTTCAAATCCATTTATTAAGTCTAAACATTCTTGCGTCTAAGATCGTGTCCTGCACATACAAGGAAACGTGTGCCTGCCTTACTGCAGACAGCAGTTTCCTTTCACAATCCATATAGTGTCAAAGTCTTCACATTGTGGCCAGTGCCCAGTTTTTCGCAACATTAATCTAAGGATGCCTGGTAGTTTTTGGTACATTGTTTACTTGTGGCAGTGACGAAATTTCAAGATAAATTTACAAGTTTACAGCAAGTACACAGCCCCAATAGTCAAGATATGTTTCAAATAATAATATTGTTCCGATGTGTTTTTGGTATGATTTGTAGCAAATTTCGCAGTATTTCGTGTGTTTTTGTCAATTTTGCGGGATTTTGCGGAAATACCTGAATTTCGCATCTCCGCGATTGCGCGAAATTTCAGAAGGCCTGACTTATCCAGATAAATTTGAAAACGTACCGTTTTTCCTCTGGATTGGCCTTCCGTCCACACCAAAATGGTGTTGTTGGTCACCGAAAACGGAACTGTTTGAAAACGCTTTCCAAGGTGGATAAATGTGAAAACACTGGCTAGGTGTGTTAGCGTGGACGGTGAAAATGGAACTTTTTGAAAACGCTGACATCAAAACAATCGAATAACATTGCTTGGACAATGTGGGCATGTTCTTGCATGTATCAAGCGTTTCTGCGAGGCAGCGTTTAAAAATCGATGGTGAAACAATTTGAAAATGGTATAATGTGGACAGAAAGCATTTTATCCACTTTCGAGGTGAAAACGCCATTTTTAAATTTATCCGGCTTAGTGTGGACGTAGCCTCGGAGTATAATATGCATTTTTTCCTTAATTGAATTCAATTTTTAATTAATAATATGAAATCACCTTAATCTGCAATACATGTACCCAGTAATTTTTATAAGAAAGAAGGTGAAAAGGAAAGATGATCACTTCTCACTTACATCTACACTATAGATCTACAGTTCATATATGAAGTATTTCATATAATTAAAATCAAATTAGAGATTGATTTCTTTTCCTTATTTAATGCTGTTTGTTTTTTGCAGCTGGCCTTGAGGTTTACTGATTATATAGAGAATGGGTATGTGGAGTTACAGTTATTATCTTTCCCACAATTCATGTTTTGAAGGAGCTACGTCACACACAACTTATCTTGAAAATTTCAAATTTGTTGTTTGTAATTGGTCTATATCTTTGTCATTGGAAACAATCCTTGTATAATTTCGGGATTTTAGAACTCTCTGTTGGTGCTTTTCTGTATTAGAAAACTCTTACTTTTAGATTTCCTGCAATTTGAAAGTACAGTACCACTCAAATGTAAGTTGACAGTCCCTCACACCTCAATCCTCGCGTCTAGAGACTCGATTCTTGAAATATTTCTCAAGTCGAAAATTTCAAGGTTCGAGTTTTGAGGGTAAAAGTTAATAAGCTTGTCGCTTGACTGACTTCTCGAGAAATAAATTGGATAAATGGACCGCATTCACAAATGTTGTACATTGACCTTCTCAACTCATGCAATGCCTGAATTGCCTTCACTTCATGATTGCAAATTTATGTAAACACTACTTCCGCTTGTGGTAATGAAAGTTCCCCCAGTGAAAATACACTTGAAGTAAACATTTATACTGTTTAGATTATGTGAAGGAGTTTTTGTTTCTTTCATCTGATGGATAATGTAGGTCAATGTTTTTGAATCACCGAGATGTTTTAAGCAAATTTTTGCATTATATGATGAACACGAAGGTTTCAAATTATGTTGGAACCCCTTCATGATGGATGTTTTGTTGAAATCCAAATAAACTAAATTCCAATTTAGCAAGCATTTTCAATGACAAATAAATACAACATTTTGTTGCTAATACACCGAAAAATTTACTCTAGCTGGTACGTTTGAATTTGGGCCACTTGGTTGGCAACGCTTCTAATTTGCTTTTCGGTTTTGCATGCTCTCAATTTCACGTGACAGCACCACATAATGCTGCGGAATGTTTTGTGAAAACAAAAAGCCAAAAACCTCTGTTCCTTTTTCCTGGAATAATAAAACTGCTGGCAAAATTCTACACCGTTGAGGTGTATGGGAGACAGTTCTGCATGAAATCAGCTATTAAACATCTACATGGATGACATTTGTGAAGTCATGTTTTTGTTGTTTGTTTTTTCTAATTAAAACGATTCACATCGCTCGTTCTCCAAAAATATTCTGGGATAAAGTGTGCATTTTCACGCAAATGCTTTCATTTCCTTATGAATTTACTGTTTTTAACGCAATTTCCATTCAAGATTATTATTTGTGACAGCAATTATGTGTTTAGCAAATCGTTTTTTTAAAGTTTAACTCAGTCACACACAAAATGCAAATATTCATGAGCGCTCACTGAAAATACTGCAAGAAACTATGCAATTTTTCGTTATGTAATTATTTTGGTGCCGCAACTATCTTGTTATTCAATTTCAAATAGTGCTGGAATTAAATTTTTCATTCTTCACTGCAGCGATTGAGCTAGTAATAACATAAAATAACTCGGTCCGCACTTTACGAGTCATCGAGCAAGTTGACGGTCGTTGTGAGGTCTTGTGCATCTCATGCGAATGGCTATTGTTCTTTTCTCGAGGAATAAATTGTTTTCTTGAAATCCTTTTCGAGTCATGCATATTCGAGAAACTCTTTTTCTTGAAACTCGAGAATTGAGTTTTGTGGATCGAGTCGAAACTGTCAACTTACATTTAAGCGGTACTGTAAATGGGAAAATGACTACAAATATTATGACACTGCTCCTTTAACAACACTTTGTGCAAGAATCGTGCTGTTTGGAATTTTTTTCTTAGTGGAACACCAAAGCAAGTCCTCCAAAATTTCCAAAGTCTGCATATATATGAGCCAAGTGGTTCATCAGGCCAGAGCTTATCACGGTTTCCGTAGCATTAAGCGACAGAGAGTATTTGTACTCCCCTGGATGGGATGCTAGTCCATCACAGGGTTACCCCCCAGCAGTAAATTCACTGGTATCCATTTATACACCTGGGTGGAGAGAAGCACTGTGAGAGTAAAGTGTCTTTCCAAGAACACAATGCAGTGCCTGAACCGGGACTGTTCAATCCGGAGTCCAGCACACTAACCGTTAGGCCTCCATGCCTCCCACAAACAATTGATGGCTATGTAGTTGGAAATAACAGATCAATTTAGCAAGAAGACTGGAAGTTATGTCAGTTGAGGTCAAGAGGGTGTGTTATGTTTTGACTTCTTATTGGCTATTTGATGCTGCTCTGTCCTCAACTGACGTTCCTGTCCTGTTGCTAAATCAACCTAACATCTTTAGTAGTTGATTAGTTTTAAACTTTTTATCTCCCTTAAATTTCAAGAATTAATGGAGGTTCAATTTGAGACTTTGTGAAAATAATTATGGGAAGAGTTTTGTATTTTCTCCAAACATGACACTTAGCCTTGCAAAGGAAATCAGGACTGCAAAAAAGGGTTTCCAAAAAATATTTGGAAACAACAATTTTGTGAGATGCATTTTCTAGTGGACCATTTGCCACTCCTTCTTTATTAGTGCTGAATTGGGAGTAAGGATTCCTCTGAAAGTTACTAGAACTGGGACACCTCTTGAGCTTAAATGGACAGATCTCTGTGTTTTAATCAAATACAAGGGTTTCAATAAAACATGAAGTACGATAGGCAGCTGTGGGTTTGAGTTTAGTAACAAACTGCTTGAAAGAATCTTTCTTTAAATTGTTGAATTTTTGGAAAGTGTTGCTGACTTCTGTAAGCAAAGTAGAGCAAAGTAGCCAATGCATTTCATCAGTCATCTGTGTTAATTTAATTACTAGTATACCTAAAAGGTAAAAATGCTGCCAAAGGGGAGGACGAAATAACTGTGCTAGCAGTAACTTTATGAACTGTTCTATCTTGTCTGCTTGGAACAATGAAGAGATGCGAGATTCCATTCTTACAACTATGCTAATTCGAAGTCACATTTACCACCCGTCTTCCACAAAAACTTGAACGGCCCCCCAAGTATCAACATTCTGCAAAGGACAGTACAGAAAAAAGCTCTTTAATAAAACTATAAAACAAGCATTTGTTGTCAGCTATTAACATTGTAAGATCAACCTTTCACTGTTGATATAACTGATGCCTGTTAACAGTAACAATCAATGTTGTAAAACTACTAACTATGATCAATGAAACGGAAATTTTGGCATATATTACGGGAAAAATTATCTTGTGAAAAAGATAAAATTTCTGTCGAGAGTTTTCACTGGTTATTCAACAAAAGTTCGAAGATTTAGTCGAGTAATTTAATATAGCAACTTGTGATAAAATTTTCATTTTGCGTTTGAGCTGACAGAGAGCGCATTGAATTTGCTGGTTTTGCGTGCGAGCAAACATGAATCAAAACTTATTAGACTTCATTGCATTCGTCACAAATACGAAACGTGAATGAAAGCAATCTCAAAATTGAAAATAAAGACACCAGGAAAAAGCGCTTGCGCAAAGCGCTTCACGGGATATTTTGACTTCACAACAGACAGGGCGTTGAATTTGCACGTTGTTATGTTTTTCAGGCTTGTGTGCGAGCGGCAGAACGAACTCAAAATTGGTTTTAACCGCTAAAATTTATTACTTCCATTACAAATACGAAACTTGAGTTAAAGCATTATCAAAAATCTAAAATAAAGATACCAGCAAAGGTGAACACTTTCTTCCTTTCGTTAATAACAGCGCAATGATCACATAAATTTGCATGTTGTGTTGTGTGTAAAAGGCACTTTTACCCAGCGAATATCTGGATAGTTTTTGTTTCTTTCAGTTTTCAAAAATCCAAAACAAAATAAGTTCAAATCACCAAGTTGTTTTCAAGCATAACACATGTCTGGGATGCCGAGCCCGGAATGCACGTGTTTTGTTCTTTCCCTCCGGCAATCAGCCGATCGATCAAGAACGAAACGTAAAATTTTGACTTGATCAAAGAAAGGTACATTTCATCTGATAAACGTATTTCTTAACTGCAAAAGAAACCAAAATTCAAGCTGAACGACAAACAACCATTGGTTAGAAAGAGCCAACAAAAATAGTCCTATAACGAAGCCGGTATTTGCATAACCTACTTTGGTGTAATCGACTGCACACGCTAAGTCATCTTCTCACGCAAAAACCACTGCGCATCCTAAATCTTCCATTTGCGCATAACCACAATTCCTTGCGCCTTTGATCTTACTGCCGACCAGAATTCCTTGCGTTTCGTAAAAAAAGTGATTGCAAGCCCCTATAATGTAATCTTATGCCGATTAGAGAGCTGCCTCGCTCGTTCGCTTCATGCTCACTTGCTGCGGCAGCAAAAACAATGAGATACCTATAGCTGTCAGTAGTGAAAATTGAAGTTTACCTAATGATCCCCAATTCAGCAATTTCTCCTATTTACCTTAAAATACTTATTGAGTAGTTTAAATAAAACCCTGTATATTAAGTAATTGTTGTTGACATGGACGAAATAGTAATTTAATACTTGGTAGCAAGTAATTCAAGCGTAGTTGCTAATCATTCTGGATGCTAACATAGTTTTCGTAGCATGAAGTGACTATGCTTATAGGTAGTTTAGTTTATGTACTGTCAAAGTAATAAAATGTAATAATACGAACTTTTGCTAAATGTTTAGTTTAGCCATTTGTATGGTTTTGCATGTTTTGCAGCTGTTCTGATCTTTTGTTCTTGTAATGTACAACCCACAAAGGAAATACTTTGAACAATAAATACATAGCTGTTTTGATCAGCGAGGGGAGGTGGATGTGACCACCGTTGCTCGCCCAAGTAGCAAGGCAACCCAGGCATCGCTTCAGTGTGGGACTGAAGGGTTGTCGCCAGAAACACTTAGCCACAAACCGTTTATACAATAAGGATAGTATTTTTTTAAAGTTACAAGAGTTTTTTTTATATAAGATTGATGGAATATTATCAGTAACAATTGCATCAGACACAATACAGGCCTATGTAACAATGAAATTCCCGGAGAGTAGTGACTTCAAGGTAGTTTTAAATGCATTGACTGCGGAGGGTGGGAGGGAAAATTGCTGCTTTAGATGAGAAGCAGGAAAATTCAGATGTGGGAGGGAAGATTGACTGTAGTATAAATACTCGTGCGTAAGGAAGGTAAGAGCATGCAGCTAATTGGCCGACATCACTGGACACGTGCAGACTAAAGGTTTGGCTGTTTTGCAATATGGGAAATCACGCCATGTTATTATTTATTTATTATTTATTTATTTACTCAAATTCAACTACACGGATGATCAAAACAAAACAAAAATAAAGAATAAAATATATATACAGGTAAAAAGGAGATATCTGAGTAATTAGGCCAGTTTATGCAGAATTCTAGATTCCTTATTTTAAATAAACTGCCTGTAAGTTTAAGTACAAAGTACAATCACAGCTTGGCAGGAAGAACACTTAGGAAGCAGGGGGTGCAATCTAATTGTGCTACACATTAATTCCAGTTTATGGTCAGACACTAATTCATGACATGAACATAACAAACAGACCAAATAGAGCTACCTAAGTTTACCAACGGATTAGAACTGACCAATCATGACCGATGACATAAACTACTCGAGTCTTACAGCCAATAACATCATGGCAAAGCTCAGGTTGTCAAAACATCAGTCACTGTCATCGATGGTCCTCCTCAGAGTTACCCTGGTCACCCAGATGATCAAACTACACGGTCGGTTATATATTTTGTTTGGCTTTCTGGATAGCGACATAATTTTTTTTGTTATTATTTCAGTACCTATGTCCCTCTGGCCAATTTTCAGAGGTTCCTTTTGGAAGAACAAGAGGTGAGCCTAGTGTTACTATTGCCAAGATTTTTTGTACCATTTTGCTGTCAAATTTGGCTAATATTGTGGTTTGCAGGGTTTGTAAATGCCAGGTTTCATAGTTTACCTTGAAATGCTTTTGGATGAGGGTGCCTTGATTACTAGTCCATGAGGCAATAGCCTCCTTTCACAATTGTATGACAAAATTCATGATCAATTTTAACAGGACAGACGTATTAGAGGGTAACAAAAAACCAAAACGATTAAAATTAGATGCACTTTTTGCTGATAACAAAACAGAAAGAAATTAAACATCTAATCTTCATTTCATTTTAAAATTCTTGAAAACCTGCTGCATGGTACTACAAATTTCAGTCCACTTGAAATGCTTTGGCAGAACACAGCAAAAATTAACAGATTCCATTCATCGAGTTTCAAGTCAAACACTGGTGTTTTGCATTCAATCCAGATTAATATATTCATCTTAAAAACAATTTTGATGGTTTTCTTTTCAAAGAAATCCTGTTTCGAACGTTGATAGTTTGGCAAAGTCTTCAACATCTGTGAGCGATGGCGTCTTCTGATCAACTTCATAATTCATTTGTCTGTCCACTTATTGACAATGAAAATTAGCTAATGAGTATGAAAGAACTGCTGCTCAGCAGTGATAGTAGAAATTTGATTTAAAGTTGTAGTTGAAGTTGAATGATTTGTAATTATTATCCTCAGGAGCCTGGAGCTAAGGAAATAGAGACTGTAAGAAGTTATATGTTGGAATACCTGGCAGATGGAAGTAGGAGCTATTCCGAACCTTATTTCACTGTTTCAGAGGTAATATAGATGACCATTTCCAATAGCAACAGAAGGTCAGATTTTGAGGACTCCATGTTGAAACTGGACTTGCTAAAAATAATTTTCTTAATGTATGATCACTGTTCCTGAACCTGTTGGCTCACTTGATATGAGAACTGTGCTTTTACTGGTACGTCAATACTGATTGTTCAGGCACAATGTTGTGAAACATAACTTGTGGGTACATGAAACACAAGTAGAGCTTTGGTTTAAAAATGTGTAAAATTTAGTATAAAGTTATTCTCTGGTAAGTAGTGAAACTAGTGCATTTAATTTTATTTACAGTCATGTACATTAGTTGTTGCAGTTATTCTATCTTATGAGCTGAATTTTTTGGTCTTATTTGATCTTGTAAGATATTCAGAACACCTTGCCTCCTTCCTGCACTATGTAGTTCATGTAGGTAGATTATATACATGTATTTTATTCTGGTGAGCTGAATTAGGAACTTAAATTGTTATTATGTTTGTTTGTAATGGCATGTGTCTGATAGTTTTTAGATTACCTGATGTCAAAAGGTAACAGTGCATTCAATTCATCACATTGTGAAGTTTACCAGGACATGACCAAACCACTCACATACTACTGGATTGCTTCATCACACAACACGTATGTTTTATATTTGTAGGAAAACTTGAACGAAACTCTTCTTTTATTGTTTCTGTTTGCTGGGTTTCTAGTACTGTTAGCTGGAACTTGGCTGAAGTGAGCTACAATGCGGGACATAAATGCTGGGACACGTGGCACAATTGTGGGCAAAGTGACTGTTAGCCCCCCTCCCCCCAAGCAATATTGAGAATTGACTATCCCACACACCAAGTTCAGGGCATATATGTTTGTCAACATTGCTTGGGGGGGGGGAGGGGGGCTTGGGAGTTGGGAAGGGGGACTTGGGAACATGCAGAATCCGATTTTTAAACCCCAGGATGATCTGCTGCACTATTGAATACTCCTTTTCAGAAGTGTCCCAACTATTTTTGACCTCCATTGTAGCTACATGCTTAACGATTGAAGTGCAGCCAGGTTGAGACAATTAAAATACAATAAAACGTTTGCTAACTGAAAAAATTCAAAAAAGAATGTGAGCTTTCGGCTGTCAATTTACAGCCTTCGATGGATAAAAATGAAATGCAAAATAATAAAATATATTACGAGAAAATGTGAGATAAAAAGAACATGCTTTTGCAAGGTATTTTGTTAGCAATACTGAAAGGCCACAGGCAAGAACGTCCCCTAGTTTTTCGGCCATTTTGCTCAAAAATAGCTGAATTTTGGCTTGTAAGAACACTGCTCTGAATATTTTTTTGCACTAGTTTTTGCATCGTAATATTTTTTATCTGATTGGGCAGTCACGTAACAGTTAGTGTGCTGGACTTGGGTTCAAGCTCGACACACTAGTACTCTCATAGTGCCTCTCAGGTGTAT
Organism: Blastomussa wellsi; assembly: GCA_947652115.1. Lineage (NCBI taxonomy): Eukaryota > Metazoa > Cnidaria > Anthozoa > Scleractinia > Plerogyridae > Blastomussa > Blastomussa wellsi. The sequence continues at coordinate 28,358,672 of OX393561.1, forward strand.
GAATGGGCATGGGTAAATTTAATGCTGGGGGTAGCCCTGCAATGGAATAGCATCCCGTCCTGGGGTGAGTAGAAATACTCCAAGCCACTGAATGGTACAGAAACTGGGATGAGCTCTCACCTAATGGGTCACTAGGCTTCCATGCAGAATTTACTGCTGATATCAACTGACATCATTGTGAGGAGACTCACATAGGCATATGGGAGCGATAAAGCTGTGACAGCGCAGTGAGTGAACATGCCTTGATCTCTGTAAATTTTTAATTTCCACCCCGGAAACCACCGTAACAAGATAAGCCAATTAAATTTTGCCGGGAGTATCCAGTTTGGCAGATGTTTTTTGAACTCCTTCTTCATCACTTGCTTGACAGGTGAAGACACAATTTGATTTTCCTTAAGTTTGTGAAACTTTATGTCCAGTAAGGACGCACTTGGCTCTGACCTTGTTTTGGCAATGTGGTCTTCGATGATGCTGTTAAGGGGACAAATTACCAGGATGTCACGAATGTTTGAATATTAAACTTTTGCCTTTCCCAGTTGGCAAAACGACGAGAACGTCTCAATTCATTCAAAAGACTTTTCAATGCTGTTTTCTGCTCATGTTTCAAATTGAAATTAACACTGGAAACATACTTCAACTTTGTCAAAACATCAGTCATGCATGCATTATGGTTGTTCATCTAGCTTGTCATCTAACTCCACGATGCCCGTGGTAAACTACTAACATATCAAACATAACAGATTGGCAGTTTTTCCATCTTTTGCGCTTTTCGGCCAGTGGCATTTTACTTTTTCTGTGAAAGTGGAAATGAAAAATTTACAGAGATCATGGCAGGCACACTTTCTTGGTGCCTTGATACCAGACTTCTTGCAGGATTATTTGGTTTTATCAACTGGGTTGATAATGTCAATTGGCCACCGTTAAGAGATTCAAGAGCTGATGTTTCGAGTGTTAGCCCTTCGTCATTTGCTCCGACGAAGGGCTAATGCTCGAAACGTCAGCTCTTGAATCTCTTTACAGAGGCCAATTGACATTATCAACCCAGTTGATAAAACCAAATTATATTGTTGTACTTCCCACCGACGCAGCACCACAGTTTCCTTAGAAACTTACCCCCTCTATTCTTGCAGGATTACCCGCTTGTTGTTCATTTGCGTCGTTCATGTGTTTGTCAAAGATGAGCCTGCTTGCAGGCTACTTTTCAAAATGCCAGCACCATTGCATCTTTATACATTTTGTACCTAACCATCTTATTGATATGTATTTTATTCTGAAAAAGTTGAATTGGTTGACAGGTACTTGACAGGGGATCAGTTTCAAGGAGAGGCATCTGTAGAAGCATATATCCGTGCCCTCAGGATGGGTTGCCGCTGTCTCGAATGTTAGTTTCAGAAACTTTACTTAATGAGGTCCCAAGGTCAAAGTCTTGGTTCTGACCTTTGGTTTCCTTTCTTATCCTCACAATGATGCTACCTAGAGTGAATAACACCACATGTAGATATTTATTTGACTCTGATGTCAAACACATGAACTGAAGCCATGCATCTTCTGGAAACTACAATGAGTAAATGATGTAACATGAAAAATGTCATTAAAATATTAAACATTTTTTTTTTGTTACTTTGAAAGTTAACAGTTATGTAGAAAACAAATGTCAGTAGATACATTTATGTGACTTCTACAAAACAGGCAGGATACACTAAGTACTGTATGCACTGCAAAGAAAGCTAAAAAAATACTTAGCATAGATTTGCATAAATCATGTACAGCAAAGCAGGACACACTATGCATAGTCCATTTATGTAGTTGTATTGATTCCCTATTTGTTTGATTTTAAATTTTCAGTGGATTGTTGGGATGGTCCAGATGGCCAACCTATCATCACCCACGGTCACACACTTGTCTCAAGAATCAAATTTGTGGAAGTGGTTCGTGCAATCAAGGACAATGCATTTGTTGCTTCAGAGTAAGAACTAGCTTGATTTTTATTGTTTGAAATACCAGTAATACAGTGGCTGTAGTTATATGAATCCAATGTATAGAGTACTTTAGTTGTAGTAGTAGTAGTAACTTTGTTTACCCTCGGATTCACTGTGTAGCTTTATCAGCTAATTTCTCCAAGCATTTCCCAACTTTGACAACACAACAGGCAAAGCCCAGATCACAACGCCGGGATCTCTGTGCCCAACACTTTACAATGAGTGTGTAGGACCATAATAATGAAGATGCAGGAGACGGGGCCTACGGTGTATCATCCTTATTCTAGAAGACTAGAACATCTAACCATTTGCAGATGTCTTTGCAAAAGGCAGCATGTTCTCCTCAGTTATTTTAAGACCCCAAGTGTTGGTCCGGTCTGAGGCTCGAACCCGAGGCCTCCTGCACTGCAGTCCGGCACTCTACCAACTGTGACTCTACCACCTTGCACATCTTTGGAGTGTGTTCCCTAAACACAACACCAGGTCAATAGTTTGAACTCACAACCTCTTAAGGTGGCTGAACACAGTATTGGATGATTAGAGTGCACTTCATGAGGATCTCACAAGTGAATGCTAACAGATGATAAGCCCATATTTGGTATATACCGGTATATTATACAATACCACTGAAGTCTATTTCTGAAGTTGCTTTTTCAAAGTGGCCCGTTTCCATGGCAACAGAAGATATCAAATGCGGTCTTAAAAATCTGATTTTGGCTTAAAGTGCACCTAACCCCAAAATATTTTTTTCGCTAAAATAATCCTTTGCACCAGTTCCAAACGCATTGCACCTTTCGTTTCTCCCTTTTACAAAATTCGGACTACCGTATTTACCCGTGTATAAGTCGACCTTTCACGACCTAAAAATCAGTCCAAAAAATCGCCCTCGACTTATACATGGGTCAAAAACTAAAACCCAAGCACCAGTAAAATAGATTTCGCACAATTAGCATAACAATTGTGTCTATAATCTTACGTAAAATATCTTACAAACAATGAAACAAAACGCGAAGTCCTTCGCTTAGCGGTCTGCCTCTAAATTAGCAGTTCAAGTTGAAATGCTTTACAATTTATCTGCTTAATGTAGACCTGAGGGTTGAAGATTCTCCCTGGCACAATTTCGGAATAAAGAACTGACATTTCCTGCAAAATAAAGCCGTAAATCTGCTGAGGAAAAACATCTTTCTCGCTTTGAACTCCCTGCTTCGTAACCTGGCATGATGTAAGCACGTGCAGTCATCAGTTACCAATACTCGACCGATTTTGTAGCTTGGTTACCAAGTTGTCTAAACACGCTGTTTATCGATCGTTCTCAAAGATTTAAGACCTTCTTTGGTGTTTTGCCTGCCTGCTAAAGCTGCTTTTTCAACTTCCGCAGTTAGAAAGGTTTGTCTGCAATTAGTATGTTTGATTTTGTAAGCCTGTTTCAAACTTTATGGACAAAATGCCCACATGTACATGTGTTGTTAAAACGATTGCGGACATGCAAGAATATTAAAACTTTACACTGAAACTTGCTGTGATTGTTTCATATATCCATAGTACTTAACTGAACAATAATTCTAAGAAATACGATATATTTAAGTTTTCCAATAAAATGAAGAAAATTTAGTTTTTGGCCCCAAAGTTAGGGGGTCGACTTATACACGAGGTCGACTAATACACGGGTAAATACGGTATATATAGCATTCAAAGGTTACGAAAAACTGTACATCATACGTTCCACGACCGAGTCAGAAGGGGCGTGGGTCTATTCCTGATTTGACGTCACAAACTGATTTGCATCGCATCAAGTCTTTGTAAACATGCATGCAAATCAGTTTGTGACGTCAAATCAGGAATAGACCCACGCCCCTTCTGACTCGGTCGTGGAACAAACGATGTACAGTTTTTCGTAACTTTTGAATGCTATAAGTAGTCAGAAAGGAGAAACGAAAAGTGCAATGCTTTTCGAACTGGTGCAAAGGTTTATTTTAGCGAAAAAAATATTTTGGGGTTAGGTGCACTTTAAAATTGCCCATATGTTAATGGAACTGTGTTATCTCTATGGCAGGAACTTTATGCGATTCTGACAGACAGCTTTTTATTTATTTGCAAAAATTATGTTCTATTTAATTATAAGCATATAGCTGATTTCCTCTGTCAGATTTTATTTTTATGCTTTAGGTGTGTGAGTCATAATATTGTCTGAAAGCATGCCAAAGATCATCAATTTCTAATGACTAGATTTGGAGAAAATTCAATTTGTTTACATAACGACCCGCTCACAATTTCTAATTACACTGCGCATGTGCCGGCCGTACTTTACCCCTCTTTGCAATACGCAAAGCTCTAATCCACATTTTACGAGCTGGGGAGGCTTTTTTGAAGATATATTTGCTGCTGAGTTGGTCATGATTAAAAGCCATGACAAGTTGGGTAATACCACTGACCACTAAGAGAAACTGTGTTCAGCCACCTTAATATATTTTATTGTGTAACAAAGCTGACCTCTCATGTGAAAATGTTCCTTACAGTTTCCGTTCGAACTGCTGAATGCACGGCAGCTGAATGGATGAGAAATGTCTTGTCAAGCCGTTTAAAACAGATAGCATGGCATGTGGCACCAAGTTTCGCACAATTTGCAGTGGGTCAATGGTGCCAACAATTTCTTGTTTTATAGTTTTTGTGACAAAATAATGTAAATATTGTTAAAAGAGCGATCCCCAAGTTGTTGGCATTTTAATTAAACTAAGCATCCCTGCACAATTTCAAACAGGTGATATCTTGGATTCTACAATGTGGCTAAAGCTAACTGCAACAGAAATACTCTGCCTTTGAAGGCAGAATCAGGTCAAAACTCTCTTAATGCTCTTGTGGGTTTTTTTAGAAATGAGTGTCGAGTTTTGCTTCTGTGTGTTATCAATTTCATTTGACAAATGTGTCCGTCTCACAGGCTGCAAAGACGCATGCAAAAAGCTTTCAATTTAAAGTCTGAGAGTGAGAAGATGCAGGAGAAAATTCCCAGCAAGAGAGTGAGCTTTCTCCCAGGCCATGAATGAGTTTCAATGAGCCGACTGTGTATTCCCACGGGAATTTACTCCAGACTTTAAAGCTAAAATGCTTGATATTTGTATATTTTCAAAGAATAAAAAATAGTCACTTTTGAGAGATTTCTTGAAATGGAACTCAAGTCTTGGATAAAGCAGATATTGATAACCAAATTTTGCGAAGAGAAGGGCTAAACTACCGTTAGGAGCAGAGAAAGAATCGTGGCTATTCACATGGCTATTCACGTGCTCGAGATGTTCAAATGGCTGTCTATGTTTTTGAACAGAATACCATTCTGTTTGAATAGCTGATGAATGGCTGGCGAATGGCTATCTGTTCAAAAATGGCTAGCCATATAAGAAATGTCCTCGTGTGAGAGGTCACATATTTTTACAAATATTGCAGTATTCTGGCATTGGAAAGGGCAAGTTAAAGTTGCCCCAAAACCAAGGTGGATGATAACAAGTCCTTTTTGACTGCTATACCTTCACAAAATAAAAATCTTTAACCCCAAAATTTTCAAATTTCAGCTATCCATTAATTTTGTCTCTGGAGAACCACTGTAGCATTCCTCAACAGAAGGTCATGGCCTTGACTTTCAGTGAAGTGTTTGGAGGTTGGTAAATTCTGTAATTATAATTTTAATACCAGTCTTATAAAACCACCTGTAAGAAAGGGTTACATTTAATTAGTAAGTGGTCTCAGTAGTTGAAAGCATAACCGCAACCATTATTAGCAGTCCTTTTAGAGCAGTTAAATATGGCACTATTAAACCAGTACCACTGCACAGTTAATGCAAATTCAAATAAGTATATAATGACTATAATTTACATCTAAAATCCTAATAAATGTAAATATAAAATACCACCATGCAACCAGTTTCATGGTATCCAGAGCATGGAGGCAGAACTCCAGATAATGTTTTAGGCAGGGTGTCAACAAGGAATTCCAATGGATAAAGTTTCCACTGCTCCTTACAGATCATTAGAATTAAGTTTTAATATTATAAGTAGTAGATAAAATATGAGCGGGAGATCTGTATGGGCATTTACAATTGCGAGCCGATAGGCGAGCAATTGTAAAGCCCATACAGATCTCCCGCTCATATTTTATCGTACTTGTGAAATGAAAACAATAAATTGAATGCAAAGTATTGTTATTCGATTCCATTGTGCTTTGCATTTTAATCAGTAAAGATCTGTATCAAAAGTTAATTCTACTCTTGATTTGTATTGGGGTTTACAGAGCATTCATGTGACCTAAATAGTACCTTTGCATTGGATCTACTCCTTATGAATTATTAATGAATTTTACAATAATATTTATTAATTTGTCAGATGAGCTGGTAGTTGACCTTGTTGGTGTTTCAACCTGGGTACTTTCATAAGCATGATGTTGAAAATATGAGTGAAAATATGAGTGTATTTATGTCAATGGAAAGCTAATACTAATGTTAAAAATTGCGTTGTTAGGTCGCTGAAGTCATTTTCATCCAAAACCGTCCCCCAAAGTTAAAAAAATATCCTGCTGTGCATTGTATTTTCAGTTCTCTTCTCGGTGTTTGGAAATGTGATGAAACCCTGTCTCTCTTGTTTGATATTTATCACCTCCTGCATTCTACTTCAGGAGTTGTCAGTTTTAATATTTGTGTCCACACAGTGAAATAATTTTTGTATTTCTTCTAGATTGTCTTCTTGTACAACCAATTGATGGTAATGCTAAAGAAATGCCATCACCTGCTGCTCTGAAGCACAAGATTATCTTAAAGGTGAACCATAATAGTCGCATCCCGTTCCTTGCTTATGGTAACATCCTGAATACAAAGGTTAAATTTGACCAAATCAGTGTTGAGATGGTATCTATAACCACCTAACCAATCTGGGTGTTCTGAAATGTTCTCTGAAATGAAATGTAAAACGTGAATGCAATAAATTATTTGTTGTGATCTGTGACCTAAAGGTTGTTCGTGACCTGTGAAAAGCTTGAATTAATAACCAATATTCGAGATTACACCACTTTATTCCACGTGATTTTGAGTCGCGAGTCCTCTGGAACTGATTTATGAAGATTATGAAAACATCAAGTGCGACCTCAGTCTGTACAATTTTAAAAAGGCGTAGAGCTGCTTCGCATGGGTAACATAGGTCAGAAAAATGGTTTATTCTTCCTGTCCACAATGCTCGTAGACTCCTCTTATTCTGCTCGAATCCTGCTTGCAGGGTCTGGAAGGGTATTTTTGGGATCTGAGATTTGACCAAACTGCAGTGCGGGATTTGGGAAAACGCTGTTATTCTGCTCAAATTTAGCACAGTCCCTTAATTTTCCTTTCTTTTGCCTGGGTTCAGCCCCTATATAGGGTGCGCGGAAGGGAGGGTTCGGGCACTGGAATAGCTCAAACTATGCTTGAAAAAGCTCGAAAATGCCTTATTCTGTTGACAGAATCCGCTGCTTCAAATGCTTGCTTCAAATTCTGCTTGCAGAATTTTCCAAGCCTTGTGAAAGGACAATACTTCTGTAAAACATAGAAGTACAAAATGAGAACACTTGTACGACTGATTCCCAAGTCCTTGGGTCCATTCAATTTCCCGGTGGAAAGAAAGGATTATATTTCTGGTGACAAATGAGCATTCCTCGTTGACAGTTTTGAACGAATGGTTAGAGTTATCCATCGAGAATGATTTAAAGGGATATGTTCTCAATCGGCAGAACGGTCAATATCCAAAGGGGTCGTCACACAGAGCAATTGATTTTACCTTTTAATTTCACGTTAGAATGAACAGCGAAGTCTCACAATCAACATGTCTTCCTTCGTCTTACACGTGTGAAAATGCGCCCGCGATACAAATAAGCGGTAAATTCGCAAAAATCACCTAGGCAACTAGTTAAGCATTGAACGGCTAAATAATTACAATTTTTCGATTCTTAACAGGATACAATTAGTGTTTCGTTAGTACAGTGAACCATTGGCTTGATTTTTTGATTGATTTTGATTGACACTATTATGTAATTACGATATTTTTGAGTCATTTCTTGGACAACCTAAATTACCCTTAAAATGTAGGAAATCTAAAAATAATAGTTTGCTAAAGAGGAAAAACACCAAAGGAGTGATACTAAATCAAAAAAGGACAAGGCGATGCCTACTGAACGATGGCGTAGCTCCTTTAAGCTTCGTGAAAAGACCAGCCTTTCAGCTCGTCACGCTGGCTAAGCTCGGATAACTTAGATTTGCAGATATGTGCATGTTTGCCCTGTTCACTGACCAGTTTCGCTAACCAGTTTTCTGCTGTTCTCTGACTTGGTTTTATCTGTTGCTGACCTGTGTTAACTGTAAAACAATCTTGCTGGATATCGCCACAGAAATAAGTGTTTGGTTCTGAAATTCTGACTTAAATCAATGTGCTGCAAAAGGTCATGCATTTTATGTACCAATCGACTCTGTTCAGTTTCTCAGTGGAATTTCTATTTTATTATATGATTGGCATGGCCCAGTGAGATTGTCTGTTTTCCCCTGAACCAATTAGCATTTCACGATTTTATTAAATACACTTCTTCTTTTGCCACTTTTCGTTACATAAGAGCAGGATAAACGAGTATGTTACTCTCTTATTTTTGTGATTTGTGAAAATGAAATTTTAATATCCATGATCATTGATTCATTATTTTTGCCGCCCGTGAACCGTGCTGTAGACCCCCCCCATCTGTACGACCCTCAGATTAGCAGGCTCAAAATTCAAAACGCAATTGGAATTTACCTAATTGTCTTCTTTTTCAAGTGTGCTCATCCTTTCTTGGAATCAACTTTAGTGCACCAACTTGGGTAAAGAGGGGTCCAAGAGCAGTGTTCCAGTTAAGTGTTTTTGGCAAAAGGTCATGTAACTTTTCAGGGGGTCACAGAAGGCTGACATATCTAGCTGCAGCACTGTGCTAAATAGGTTGGGGGGGGGCAAACAGGTAGGTGGTCTTCCAGCATATTTGCGATTGAGGGGGGGGGGCTAATACAAATGCCCTAGGCCTTTATTAGCGAGCGCTGCAGGTGCCATCCATCTAGGGGGTTCAGTGGCATGTTTAAAATGAATGTGAAATTATAAAATTGCTATGGCAACATTTGGCAGAAAATTTCTTGATACAATAAACAAGTCAAAAACCAACAATTGTAAGCGTAATTTCTCACCTATGATATTATTTCATAATTTCACTTGTCACCATTTGATTACCCATACAAATGTTATTATTAAACAGTCAACAACAATTTTTTTAGCATAAAAAGCTACCCAAAGACCCCACCAAGGTGACAGACACTAATATTGGTGATCCAGGTGAGTTTTTTATGATTGGTAAAACAATAAATTGCTGGCAATGTTACTGTTTTTGATGTCCATGATGTTGGGAGGCACAGTGGCCTAATGATTAGCGTGCTGAACATGAGGTAGGATATGGGGGGTAAGTTTCTAAAGAAACTGTGGTGCTGCGTCGGTGGGAAGTATAACAATATAATTTGGTTTTATCAACTGGGTTGATAATGTCAATTGGCCACCGTAAAGAGATTCAAGTGCTGACGTTTCGAGCGTTAGCCCTTCGTCGGAGCGAATCGATTTGCTCCGATGAAGGGCTAACGCTCGAAACGTCAGCTCTTGAATCTCTTTACGGTGGCCAATTGACATTATCAACCCAGTTGATAAAACCAAATTATAATGAGGTAGGATATGCTGAATTCAAAGCCATGGCCGGGGAACTGCATTGTGTTCCTGGGTAAGAAATTTTACTCTCACAGTGCCTCTCTTCACCCAGGTGTATAGTTATGGGTACCAATGAATACACAATGCTGGGGTAACCCTGCGTTGGACTAGCATCCCATCCAGGGGGAGTAGAAATACTCCTAGTCACTTCATGCTAAGGCAACTAGCTCCAGCCAGACAGGCCACTAGGCTTGTATGCAGACTTTTCCTTTGCCCTTTTACCTTTTCCGAATTAACTAAGTCATCATCAGGTTGCCTTTGCTAAGCCAAAACATTATTTTATCCCTTTTCTAAAAAGAGTTTTTAGCCTTTGCGTTTTTATTAATACCAAATTTTGAAGGGATTGAAAATTCCTGGGGGTTTTCAAAGGCCAAAATATTTAAAAATATGTAGGAAGCTTAAGTGGAATTTCCAGTGGGGCGGGGAGGTGGGGTGGAAAAATCCCTTTCGTGGGGAGGTGTGGATAATTTATGGAACTACGCGCCCTCAGATTACTGTGCTTTTCAATAACATGTGAACTCTGAAGTTCAAAACCTAATTAACAATTGCGTTTTTCGCTGCCGTCAATCATAATCATGGCGACAGCCAATGAACCTTGAAAATCAGAAACAAACAAAATGGATTGAAGGCTACCAATCACAACTGACACGTGACCTTTTAAAGTGAACTTTTGTTTCCTGAGAGGTCGACGTCATGATGGAGGGCAGTGAAAAACATAACCGTCAACGTAAGCAGAGTTCCCGTGTTATTGAAAGTTGCTACAAATGGAGTTGACCTGATTTAACTGGTCCCTGTTAAAAAAAAGACTGTTTTTGTCCTGTGTATTTTAGAGGATGATCTGAGTCAATCATTGAAGAATGGGTATCTACTGCTAGAAGACGAAATTGATCATGTAAGTTCTTTTTAAATTAGCTTTACTCTCACACATGTCAGTTCAGAAGGTTGGAATATTACACTCAGTAGAAAGAGCTTGCCACATTGTACAAATAAACAATGTAATGATATTGCTCTATATCATTTCTAAATGGTCCAAGCTATGTATATATATTTCCAGTGGAGGGTTAGTAAAACTCCAAGTGGGAAGTAGGTCTCATAAAGGCAAATATATATCCATAGTAAAGAAGGGCAGAGAGATAGCTTTAAAAGATGATCCCCAGTGATTGTCTTTTGTAAGATGGATGGACCATTCTGCCCTCTTATTGATGAGATGCATTTCATTGATAGATTTGGAATCGACATTTCTTTTGCTTAACAAAAAACAAACTATTCTGGACAGAAGAGCAAACCAAGGCTGAGGAGGAGGATGACGATGAGGGATCTGATGGAAATGGCATTGGAGAAGTAATTCTTTTTGTCTTTGAATGATATCTCGCACTTTGTTGCCTTATTACCAGGATGCCATACAATCAATATGCGTTAAGTTCTCCTTCAACCTTCATCTAGCAGCAGATGTGAAGATCACTTTATTCTGTGTTGTTCAGTTTAAACTAAAGAAAGCAGTATCAAGACTGCATGGCATTAATTTTTAAATTGTTAGCTTTCAAGTCAGCTGTTCTTGTTAGAGATGGTTTCCATGAGCTCCTGTGTTGATGGCACGTTGTTTACCGTTCACTTTCAACAAGAGAAAAGAGTAGGAGGGGTGTAAACCATAACATTTGAAAGTGGAACCAATTAGTATTTTATTAGTTTTTTATTACTGTCAAGTCAGCTGTTCTTTTTGGAAATTGTTGTAAGCTCTTGTAACCAAACTGCCTGTGTGGTCAGATACAATAAACTCTTCCTGTTGCCATTCTCATGAGGATAAATTAACAATTCTATTTCCAAGAAATTTTCATAGTTTATACGTGTACAATTATTTGAAATTGGCCTCAGTGCAATTCATCATACTGCAGATTTCTATAATTGTTAGCAATTATTTATTTTATTGGTGGAAGTAGCTGTAGGGTTGCATATTATTAATTTTTATTCACAGGATATCTTCTGGTATGAACTAGTAAGTGTTAGGGATTGCCAAGATCATATCAATATTGACTTTCTGTGTTTTCTGTAAGTCTTGCAATGTTTTCATTAGAATCGAAGGTGCAGAAAATAATTTTTATATTGCTTTTGGTCAGTAATATTACATCCAGTTGTGTAGACTATTAAGATCTTTCTAGCACATGAATCAATATTCATGAGTCAGCATTCATACCAGTTATTTGTCCTCATTACCAGTAAGAATTAGAATAATTTTTGTGTGTTGTAAGTCACTTTGTCTCCCTTGGAGTGCTTCCAGATATGTGGGCTGTGTACGGTTTTGTGTCACAGGACAAAATGTGCTTGTTGAGGTTCTTAGTCCTTAAATAAGGTATCCACCCTTTTCTCTTCTTTTGTCATTGTGATCCCGAGATAGAGTTTCATAACTTACTGTTTGCTAAAAGTTTAGTGCAAAACTGTCCTTGTGATAAACTAAATAGTTTTTGGCTAGTGGGTCAAAGCCTGCCAAGAGACTCAGAGACCTTCTTGCTTTAGCAAACTCACTGAGCATCTCACTCAAAGTGCTCTTTGCAGTAGATCAGATTTTTTACCTTAAATACCAAATTTATTAAGAAATAAAAAAATAACCATGATACAACAGATAGAATAATCAAATAAAAACTGTTGAATAATTAGAAACAGTGTGTTTACATAATGGACACTTCCTCTCTGTGGAATAAAGATTCATCATCATAATCATCATCATTATTGTCATTGGTATTATTTTTTTTTAAATTTATCATTACTATTTTTGGTTTAAAGTGAAATAAAAAATGAAATAAAATGGCAAGGAATAACAATGGGGATGCCATGCTAAAAAGTATTTTTTTCTTTTATAGTCATCCAAAGATGAACTTCACTTTGGTGAAAGGTTAGTGCACATGTGTTCATCAGCATCTTCTCCAGTTTTTATATCAGCTCCAGAAAACACATTCAAGTACATTTAATAAAAACACTTTTGTGCAAGACAAGTTGAACTCTCATTAACTGTGAAATGTTAGGTTTGTGCTTATCTGCTTTTGAACAATCAGGGTCCTGAGAGTTTGTAGTTATAGGGAGTAGCTTGCTTTTAACAATATAATTTGGTTTTATCAACTGGGTTGATAATGTGAATTGGCCACCGTAAAGAGATTAAAGAGCTGACATTTCGAGCGTTAGCCAAATTATATTGTTATACTTCCCACCAACGCAGCACCACAGTTTCTTTTGAAACTTACCCCCTCTATTCATTTGCTTTTAAGAAGTTTATGCAGTGTTCAGTCTGATAAGTATAGTGAAGCAATACACTATGATGCTGATGAGATGCTTTCTAATACTTTGAACAGATGGTTTCATGGCAAACTTCCAGACGGAAGAAAAGCGGCTGAAATGCTATTAAAACAGTTTAACCGTGGAGATGGGTCTTTCCTAGTACGGGAGAGTACAACTTTTGTGGGAGACTTTTCACTGTCTTTCTGGTAGGTAATAATGTGGTTTTCATTTTAATCTGCAGTACACCCACAAGCTGAATTTAAACCAATAGGACTGCAGCATGATCAAAGTGTTTAATTCATTACATATGCGTAAATTATTCTACACATGCGTAGTTGAGAGTAGGTTTTCCAGAGAGAGACTTGGGTCGAATCTATATCATAGCAACCAAATGTGTGCTCTTCAATGAACCAACCAGTGCCAATCTCTGTCACCAGTTGTTGTCCGCAATCATGGCGTTAAAACGTTTCAACAAAGGTTGCAAAGCAGAGGCATTAGATGAAGATGGTGTGTGGTGCTGTTGCATAGTAATAGATCAGCATGATTTTGCAGTAACTGTAAATTTTGATGGATGAAAGTCTGAGTGCGATCGAACGATCGACAATCATTCACAATCAAGACCGTAAACAGATTCTGCTAGTGGAAAAAGGTTTTTAACATCACATGAATTAATTTTTTACATTAATTTTAGCCTTTTACTTGTGTCCAACAAATACTCGGGTCATCTCGCAGCTCTTACAAGGTCTCAAACAGTGGACCCTATCCCAAACAATAAACTGCAACACTATCCCTGCCACTGAAATTTAGAGGTTATAGGAGCTGCGAGGCTACCGAAATACTCGGTGCGTTTGTTCTGCAGCGCTTTGTGCACAAGCAAGCTTATATATTAAAAGCCTGATTGATATACTCAAATGTATCGATCAAGGTTTTGTATTTAACAATTCATCTACGAACTGTGAAGGTGATTGAAATTGTTCTCAAGCTTTAAAACAAACTAAACTGCTGATTAAACAGCTGCCGGGTGCATGGATCTGCATGCAAGTGTTGTGTTTTCGTGTCGGCTCTGATTGGTAGAAGGGATTTCAGCGATCTTACACAAGCTGCGAAGACTGCTCTAATCACTCGTGATGGTTTTCCCGATGATTCCTTTCACTTAGCTATTCAAAACCAGAAACTTGAGTGCGTGTTCGATCTCACACATCAACAAACTGGTTTTTTTACTTTCCCGATCGACAACAGTGCATGTGACACCAAAAAGTCATGTGACAATGGAAAACAATGCTCATACACATGCACGAAGCACTGTGGAGTGCGGTTCACATAATTACACACTTTGATCACTTCAAAGTTGTCGTGCCAATCATCAACATCCTGTTGTATTGCTTACAAAGAATTCATAGTTTTGTAAACTTTAGGAAAGCTACAGATTTTATTAGTATTGTTTTTACTATTTTTGTGCTGTACTGGTTGAATAAATTCTTGATATCTGTTTGGTAACAATCAGCATTCCATTACTCTAGACTCTGCCCCCTTCTGTAGCAATTTTTTTAAACTGCGTGAAAGTGTATGCTGTGTATCAAGTACAATTGAACCTTGTTATCCCAAACCTGATCAACTCATTAACTCCCTGCTATTTTGAACTCAAGTCAATTCCCCCTGTTCATGCTTTTTCAGTAATTCACTATCAGCTATCTAGAACTGCCACAATCTCCATCTATTTTCTGTTTCCCTTGAGAGTTCAAGATAACAGGTTTCAGCTTTAATCTAGTAAAAAGGTCTGACAGGTCAAACAGCCCATAACACCAGAGCAGACTATTTGCTATTACGATTTGGTCTGATTTAAATCATATTCCGCATGTTTTTATATATCCTTTTTGTCTTTTAAAAATTAAATGAGATTTTCAATAATCAGAGTTTACTGGGAGACCTGCTGTTGGCCAGTGGATGATCTTTGTGGGCATGTGTAGTTTTTGCCATTGCTGTGCAGTCTCACCCTCGTGGTTTTGCTTTGCCTTGGGGTTTGCCCCCTCCCACCCACCTCTTGTATAAATCAGCAATTGGCATAGCTGTCTCATTAATAATTCCTTGAATTTTTAAAAGGATAAAATGTGCATGTGTTAATGACGTAAGATTCAGGAGGAATTTACTGTAATGCATTGGATATATAATGCTTACCTGGGGTTTTCCCAAAACTTTAGGCGAAAAGGGAGAGTGCAGCACTGCCGGATCAAATCCAAACAAGAGAATGGACAGACAAAGTACTACCTTGTGGATCAAGTGACTTTTGACAGTTTGTACAGCCTCATCAACTTTTATCAGTCTTATCCACTCAAAAGTCAGAACTTTGAACTCACCCTGACAGATGCTATCCCTCAGGTGATTACTAATTTTTGATAGAGCATAAAAGACACAGTCTTCTTTCATTAGAAATACCTTAAGGTAATCAACCTTGTCTTTGACACTGGATATTTCATCATCTCAAGAACAAACTCCACATGAAGACTTGCTCATTCATGTTATGATGCTTAAATTTTGAATAGAAACAATATAAAGCAGCTGACATGTAAATCCTGCTTTCCATATTAGGCTCTGTTGCTATGTGCCTGGCCAGTAGTGCCAGCATTACAGCCAGAGATGTACATTGTAAATGCTTTGAGGTGGCTCGATCGGATTTGAGTGACGATACCTTTCAACTTTGAGTAGCTAGCGTACCGCCAAAGAGTATTAGACAGAAAATCGATTGCTCCAAGTGCACTAGAGAAAGATCAAAGTTTCAGATGAAATAAATTTTAGCGTGATCGGAGTTACAATAGCAACGTAGTGACCTCATGCCCCACTTTACTCAAGACCGAATAACTTGTCACCAAGAGATAATTTTTGAAAACCCTTCCTGGATCTTTGACCTGGCATACTTTTCTTGAGGTCTGCCAAATTTGAAGAATTTTTATAAGAGCGATTGCAAGAAAATTTATGGCGAAGTTTTAAGGTGTTAAAATACAACAAAATTATATTAGTTCCTGAATGCTATTAAAACATATGTTCACCAGGCCTCATGTCAGATGACTTTGGTCTGAAATAAATTGAATAGCATCCAATTACATTTGGTGAAAATCTTAGCAAAATTGTTCTATTCGATTTCCGAAAACACTGGCTTGAATATCAACAGAAGTGTAGTGTTATTTTGCCTTGTCAAAATTGACCTTATATTTATTAAAATGGTCACTGTTTAAAAAGCAGTAGATAAATTTTTCTAAAATTGTTCTTCAAGTAGATTAAGCAATATTTAATATAATCCCAGAGTTTAAACTTCATTGAAACATTCCAAGGCTGTCAATTTGTGGCCTCAACTTTGGTAAACATTGTGCTTATTTTCCATCTAGTGGCTTGTGGTTCTAATTATACCTATCCATTGTGTCGAATCACCATGCAATTGTAAATTTCAATGCCTTATTAATTCATGTAATGATATATGAATTCACGACGCATTGAAATGTACATTTGCATGGAAATTCAAGACAATGGATAGGTATAATTAGAGCCACAAGCAACTAGCCGGAAAATAAGTGCAATGTTTACTAAAGTTGAGGCTACAAATTGACAGCCTTAGATGTTTCAAGTTGAAACTCGGGGATTATATTAAATATTGGTTAATCTACCTGAAGAATAATTTTTTAAAAAAAATTATCTACCGCTTTTTAAATAAAGACCATTGTAATAAATGTAGGGTCAATTTTGACGAAAATGCAAAATAACGCTCCACTCCAGGTCATATTCAAGCCAGTGTTTTCAGAAATCAAATACAAAGATTTTTCTAAGATTTTTACCAAATGTAATTGGATGCTATTCAATTTATTTCAGACCAAAGTCATCTTACATCAGGCCTAGTGAACAAACTTTTTAATAACATTTAGGAACTAATACGATTTGTTGTTGTATTTTAACACCTTAAAACTTCACCATAAATTTTCTCGAAATCGCTGTTATAAATTTTTTTCAAATTTGGCAGAACTCAAGAGATCTGGATTTCTAGATCAGGTTTAAGATCCAGGAAGGATTTTCCAAAATTATCCCTTGATGACAGGTTATTCGGTCTCGAGTAAAGTGGGGCATGACGTCATAACATTGCTATGGTAACTCACGATAAAATGAACCTCATCTGAAACTTTGATCTTTCTCTAGTGCACCTGGAGCAATCGATTTTCTGTCGGATACTCTATGGTGGTACACTAGCTGCTCAAAGTTGAAAGGTATCGTCACGCAAAAATCCGATCGAGCCACCTTGATTGAAGGTTAAAGGACCTTGGACCCTTTTCTGTGCATGTGTGTAGTGATTTCATTTCTGTTCCAGTGGTCCAGTGGATCAGAAATCAAAGCAAATTAATTTAGCTATTAAATCATTTTCCATGCATTGACCTCACGGAACTTGCAAAAGCTGTAAAAAGGATTTCTTGATCATTTGTGGAAGTTAAAAAGGGAATATATTACTTGTATTTTTATGTCAACATCATCAAGAAATGATGTTCTCAAGAGGTGATGCACAAAGCAGATCAAGTGAAAGCTAATACAA
Source organism: Blastomussa wellsi (assembly GCA_947652115.1). Taxonomy (NCBI): domain Eukaryota; kingdom Metazoa; phylum Cnidaria; class Anthozoa; order Scleractinia; family Plerogyridae; genus Blastomussa; species Blastomussa wellsi. The sequence goes on from OX393561.1 coordinate 28,376,254, forward strand.
AAGAGTGAGGCTGGACAGAGTGTTTTTCATGGGCATGTTAAAGTGCTACTGTGATCAAATTTTCACACCTTGCTTTTTGAAGGGAAACCTGCAGTGCTTCATGTGAGATTAAAAATGCCATTTTCCGTTTTCAAATAATTTTATCTGTAGTAGTTCCAGAGATATTCAAGTTTAAAAAATAGGTAAGATATGCAAATTAGGAGACTGATGACATCATCTACTCAACCCAATTTTAATATATCAAGTAAAATATAGGACTATCTCGGTCAGGTTTCTACAGAGACAGTTGAAACTTGGCACAGTAATAGTTCTTCATGCGACACACCTGTGGTTGTAATTTAAGCTTGTTTCCATGGCAACACACTCTTTTCCAGTCCCCTCAAATCTGTTTCCAGTATTTGAGTGATTTTTAGCCCAGAAAAATTAAACCAGGCCAAAGAACCTAAACACATAAATATGCTTGCGAAATCATGTAGCTCTGGAGTCATTGAGACATATCAAAATTGACGAAAAATTGAATAACCTTTAACATTGGTGAGGTCTGGGACCCAGCATGTTGCCATGGTAACATAATTGTTAATTGCATATTACACAACTCACCTAGTAGAGTCATGAAGCAAAGAATCAAACATTTCTGATACAAACTGGGTGCGATATTTTTACTTCATTTATTTGATTAAAATTTGGTTGAGTCTATGACGGCATCACTTAGCTAATTTGCATATTTTAAAAACTTGAATATCTCTGTAACAGAAAAATATATTTCAAAAAAGTAAGTGGTAATTTTATTCTCATGCAGACTACTGTTTAATGCTTTAAAGTGGCTTAGTTTGGAGACATCCAAATTTCATCGTAGTAGCACTTTAAAATAATTGCAGAAGGTCACAGTGGTGCATGGCAGTATGCAGTGCACAACCTTTCCAAATTTCAGTTGGTTAAAATTTTGACTTTCTGTGTGAATCAAGGCGGCACATGGACGTGATTATGGCAATGAGCCTTTAACACAATATGTCTCTAGTACATATAGTCAGAAACACTGTTGCTCAACTTGGCTGTCAGCAATGGCCCATGTAAGGTTACAGCAAGTCCATGTCTTATGTTATTAGATAAACTGTTGTGTGTTTTCCTCACTAATCTGGTACTTTTTCTTCCTTTTTTCAAACAATTCCATCATGCTTTACACAACAGCCAAATGCACATCTTGAAAAAGAGTGAGTACACAAAACACAATTTGAAGCTGATTTTTTAAAGTTTTATTGAGTTTCGATACAGTATGATCACTGCAGTGATAATACTTTGCATTGTGATGTGTAGTTGGTACCATGACAATCTAAAAAGAGACAAGGCAGAGGACATGCTCAAGAGGGTCAGAAGAAATGGTGCCTTTCTTGTGAGAAAGAAAGAGTCTGATCAGCCATCATCAGAGCATTCAGAAATGGAAAACCAGTCAGAGACACAGAATGAGGAGTTATCATTTGCTATATCCTTTAGGTAAGGTATAGGTGGTTTTGTTGCAACATGAAAACTGTCTCCTTTACATGTTCAGAAAGTTTAAAGTGTATATGAAGCAAAAAATGTTTTTTGCATATTTGGAAAATATATTGTTTGAAATGCACTATTCCAAAGTTTGAAATGTCTAGTGTAAAAATTGATGATTCTACGAACGCACAAAGTTGTGCTATTTTGCCTTCAAAAATGTCCAGGGGACTGGGTCGGGTTAACCGCGCCATGATGTAGTGTTGTGGACAAGCTCTCATCATTGTTTTGGTTGTTCTCACTAAATTCTCTTTCGTGTGCGAAAAGTCATTGATTTTCAGTGGGTATAAACTCGCATCTTAGGCCTCTCTGGATGGCCGAAGTGGAGGAGAAAACATGTTAATTAGACGAGAATCAAGACTATCATATAGATTGCAGCTAACACGTTCCTATTACTGCATAAATGGAGAAAGAACTTGTAGAGACTTGCGGACGCCATATTGGAAGGAGTATTTCTGTCCACAACACTACGTCATCAGCCGAGGTCACGTAGTATTTTGACCGCGCGATTCATAGGACATTTTTTGGAGGAAAATAGCGCAACTTTCATCGCTTATAAAATCGTCAGTTTTAATCCAAACGGCTTCAAACTTTGGGATAGTATCTTTGAAGATATGAATTTTAGAAATATACAAAAACAAATTTCGCTTTAATGGATAATGATAGGTGATTGATTTATCAGGGTCAAGGAAACTCTCTATTGTGAAGAGATCTAGAATAGTTTGTTTTTTAGAAGGCCATGACTTGAAATGTTTGAAGTAAATATATAAAACACGAGAGACAGTGTTTCATCACATTTCCAACACCGAGAAGAGAGTTGAAAATACGACGCATAAAAATCTATGCTAATTAAGATCACATTTCCAAACCACAGTAATGTTACGGTTCTGATTTCCTTTGTTTTAACGTGATGAATTATTAATGAGTTTGAGAACTATCTTTAACATAAACAGATGTCTCTTGTAGCTAGCTAGTACACATGTTAGACAGCAAGTGGTGACACCAGTAGTTCTTCCCATGGCCTGTTATAAGGTGTATGGGAATGAATGTACTTAGGGTGTGACAAAGAGGCTGTTAATAGACCAGGGCACGATCAGGTGGGCTAGTGTCTTGGTGGGCAAGCATCTGGAAGTGGACACGAGTGAAACAATGTTGTTGTTGTTGTTGGTGGTTTATTTTCCTGATAGCAGTGAACCATGTACATTATTTTTTGCCAACTTGTAAATGACTAGTTTTTCATGCCAAGTTATATTCAATTGCAGAGCGGAAGGCAAGATTAAGCACTGCCGGATAAAGCGTGAAGGGCGTCTTTTCACAATAGGCACTGCTCAGTTTGAAAGCTTGGTGGAATTGGTCGAGTTCTACATGAGGCATCCCCTATACAAAGGAATGAAACTCAAGTACCAAATCAACGAAGATGTAAGAAACTAAATTGATGGCAGTTGCATGTTTGTCTTAGTTTACTTTTCTAATGATGTTGTCTGCAGATGACGTGGGCTCGGGGCCCCACCCATCACATAATGAGAATGTAGTTACTTGCCCTGCAGGAAAATCTTCTTGTCTTCGACAACTGGATGACACTGTTTTGAGCCGTTGTTATAGTTTGGTTTGTAGCCAAAATTGTCATTTGAGCTTTTGAGTGTATCTGTGGTTCACTGCCTGTAAGATTTCTTAGGTTAGTCTTGTTTCTTATTTGAAAATTATTCCATGAGCCAGCGTTGGATATGAGGTGATAAATAACCAATGAGTGCGTAGTGCGAGTTGGTTATAATCACTTCATATCCAACAAGGGCAAATGGAATAATTGTTTTAATAAATTCTCAACCTCGGTTATTATCGTAGGAATTTCAAAACAGTACACTTGTTCAGTTCAGTTTTTTTTGCATTATTAACATTGCGGACATTTCAGTTTGACCTATACAAAGCAATTGTTTGCTCTGTAAGTTGAATGATATTCCTAGCACAATCTCCTCTAAAATTGTCTTTACTGTGGAACTTCTTGAGAAACGATGTTTGTTAACGGGAACATCTGAAATATCGCGAAGCTGAACATTGCTTTAGTTGTACAAGCCAAGTCGAGCATATTGTCTACAGCTGTCTAGCGATCTCGCGGTTGATGAAGATTGATTCCAAATAATTTATCAACCATGCTGAAACATTAGCTCAGAACCCATGAATCCCTCGGTTGTAAATGACAAAGCAAACTGTCAATTGATGCACGGATGGAGAGGGAGAGAGAGGTTGATCTTCGAAGATAATTTCACTGCGCCATTATGTTATACCGTTGTTACGCTACCGCACGCAGAACTGTACGCATAGTTTTCGCTGTTTTCTCGCCTTCTCTTACGTAACTACGGTTATTGTTCTTCTGTGTTATGCGCTCCTGTGCACGCACGTTGTGATCATATTAGCATTGTAACCTAGGTAACTAGTACCTCTCCGCGTCTCCTTTTTGCATTCATTTTGGTTTTAGCGTCGATTAAACCTGTTGCTAGTTTGGAAGTCTGGCCTTATCCACTGGCGTGGTGGCAGCGGTTCGAAAAAGAACCCACGAAGGACGCCAAAGTCTTCGTTTAATCGTCTCTCCGAACGTTTGTACTAGTTAACTAGAATTTCGTTACCCAAGATGACTTCAAACAGAGCACCAAAACAATGGTCGCTGACTTCAAATGAAACTATCACTTCCATCGAGGCCTGGGAGAATAACATCAAATACATCTTGTCCCTCGATTCGAACTTTGCTAATTTTCTCACCGATGGTTCGACGTGGGGAAAAAAGACTAACGCTTCACCTCTTCGCGGCTTTATTAACGACGGCGAAACTGTACCCGCAACTCAAAGACGTACGGCCGCCCAAAAGGTAGCGCATCTGGAGATGATGCTTGGTCAGATCGCCAATTACGCGCCCATCATCTCCCGTAACTCCATCGTTAAGAACTCAACGTCGATAAATGGTGTTTGGCAATCGATCCGCCAACATTATGGCCTTCAGTCCACTGGTTCCCGGTTCTTGGATCTCGCTTATATCTCTTTGAAAGCTGATCAACGTCCAGAAGATTTATTTCAAAGTTTGATGGCCTTCATCGAGGACAATCTCCTCTCCACTTCAAGCGGTATTACTCATCATGGTCAAGCTCCTGAGGCCGACGAGGAGCTTTCTCCATCTCTCGAGAATTTTGTCGTTTTAACATGGCTACGTTTGCTTCATCCCAATCTCCCTCGCCTCGTGAAGCAACGATACGGAACTGAACTTCGGAACAGAACCCTGGCTTCTGTCAAGCCTGAAATCTCACAGGCTCTGGATTCGTTACTCGACGAACTTCAATCTGGTGTTTTGCTCTGCACCCCAGATGGATCACCGTCCTGCTTTTACTCGCCGCAAACCTGCACCTAATCCCCGGCCTAGCAAGTCGTGTCCGCTGTGCCAACAGGCTGGTCGTCCCGATTTTCGCTCTCATTTTCTGAGTACTTGCAAGTTCCTTCCCGAGCAAGACCGTCTGTTCATGACCAGAGTTCGACACGTTGCTGGCATTGACATGGATGTGAACAACTTCGATTATTTCGAGTATGGTGAACTTGAAGACCCAGGCGAAACCGTGGTACGGAATTGTGCGCCTGAGGCACTCCCTACAATGGAACCCACGGTTTCTCGTCGTGTTAATGTTTCTCAGTCTCCGTTCCTTCACGCCTTTTACCGTCACCATGCCTTACGTCTGACCATCGATACGGGCGCCGAAACTAACATGATGAGGGCTTCTATTGCGAAACACATTGGCGCAAAGATCACTAAAAGCTCCCAGACTGCCCTGCAAGCTGATGGTCGAACCCCCTTATCAGTGGTTGGGGAAACGCGTGTCTCGTTGTTCCGCCATGGCAGACCCCTCACACTGGAGGCCCTCGTTGTAGAAGATCTTGACGTGGATGTACTGGCTGGTACTCCATTTATGACTTTAAATGACATTGCTGTTCGTCCTGCTAGACAAGAAATCATTATCGCCGGTACTGATGTTGCTTCCTATGTCTCTTCGAAGACTCCTCAAGCCTATCACTCAATCAGAGCCTGTCACCTCCTTCGTGCTCCGCGCGCCAACACTACTGTCTGGCCTGGTGAGTTCATTGAAGTCGATGCCCCTCCAGAGTTACCTGTAGATTCTTCAGTCGCCATTGAACCTCGTATAGACTCAGTCTCATCTAGTCATTTAAAACCTACACATGCGTGGCCACAACCTGTTATCGTCCAAGCCGTCGGAGGCAAGCTGAGGCTCGTCAATGACACCGATGATCCCTTGCTCATCCGCAAGAACGATCACTTCTGCCAGGCCCGCCTAACCGTTCCTGATCCTGTTCCAGACCCTCCTGCTATCCAAATCTCCTTGGCCCCACCCAAGCCCAAAGCTTCTCTCCTGTCACCTGCTGAGTCAATATCTGTTGATCCAGACGGTTTGCTAACACCTTCCCAGAAGGCTTCCTTCACGTCTCTCCTGAAAGAATTTGAAGCTGTCTTCGATTCCCGCATCCCTGGTTACAACGGTGCTGCTGGGCCTATCGAAGGAATCGTAAATATGGGTCCTGTGGAGCCTCCACAGCGTAAAGGCCGGGTCCCACAGTACTCGCGAGACCAACTCGTCCTTCTCCAAGACAAGTTTGATGAACTTGAGGCACAAGGTGTCTTTCGCCGCCCTGAGGACCTGGAGGTTGTTGTTGAGTACCTAAACCCTTCATTCCTGGTGAAAAAGAGAAATGGCGGGTTCCGTCTGGTCACTGCCTTCACCGACGTGGGCCGGTATAGCAAGCCTCAACCTTCCCTCATGCCAGACGTGGACTCAACTCTCCTTAATATTGCCCGCTGGAAGTTCATCGTGGTTTCCGATCTGTCCAAAGCGTTCTATCAAATTCCTCTTTCGAGAAGCTCGATGAAGTATTGTGGTGTAGTCACTCCCTTCAAGGGTGTTCGTGTTTACACCCGCTGTGCCATGGGCATTCCTGGCTCAGAGACCGCTCTTGAAGAGTTGATGTGCCGCGTCCTGGGCAACCTTCTTCAAGAGGGATGCGTTGCCAAGATAGCAGATGACTTATACTGTGGTGGTGACTCCCCTCAAGAGCTCCTTCTCAACTGGCGAAAAGTTCTCTTAGCATTGGACCGCTGTAGTCTTCGCCTTTCCCCTGAGAAAACCATAGTGTGCCCAGCTTCGACCACCATCCTCGGCTGGATTTGGTCCCAAGGCTCTATTCGCGCCTCTCCGCATCGCGTGGCAGCTTTGGCGTCTTGTGAGCCTCCCAAGAATGTCCGTGGTCTCCGTGCTTTCGTTGGTTCCTATAAAATGCTTGGTCGAGTCCTAAGTGGTTGCGCAAAGCTCCTTGCTCCACTCGAGTCACTTGCTGCCGGCCGTCAATCCCAAGACACCATTACCTGGACTGAGGAGCTACTAGTTTGTTTTCACTCTTGCCAAAAGCAACTTTCTTCGAACAAATCCATCACTCTGCCTAAACCTGAAGATCAACTGTGGATCGTGACTGATGGTTCTGTCAAGATGAGTGGACTCGGTGCCACCCTGTACGTCCTCCGCGACCAGAAACTCCACCTTGCTGGCTTCTTTAGTGCCAAGTTTAAGAAACACCAAGCTTCCTGGTTGCCATGCGAAATAGAAGCCCTGTCAATCGCTGCTGCCGTTAAACACTTTGCCCCTTACATAATTCAAGCCAAGCCTAAGTCGTACGTCCTGACGGACAGCAAGCCTTGCGTTCAGGCTTTTGAGAAATTATGTCGTGGCCAGTTCTCCTCCAGCCCGCGTGTTACTTCGTTCCTGTCAACTGTTAGCCGTTATCAAGTTTCCTTACTTCACTTATCTGGCTCCGCGAACCTTCCGTCCGACTTTGCCAGTCGTAACGCTCATCCCTGTGATGACCCTCGCTGCCAGATCTGTTCGTTCGTCTCGGAAGCTGAGGACCTGACTGTTCGTCAGATTGCTCAGGATGTGCTATCAGGCCACGCAACTCTCCCCTTCACAAGTCGCCCAGCTTGGGTTCAGACACAGCTTGAATGTCCTGACCTTAGGCGTGTCCACTCACATCTTAAGCAAGGTACACGCCCGTCGAAGAAGCTCACGAACATCAAGGATGTTAAGCGTTATCTGAATGCTGTTTCAATTTCTCGTGATGGCCTCCTTGTCGTTCGACGTGACGAGCCTTTCTCGCCTGCACGCGAGTGTATTGTCATTCCTCGTTCAGTAATAGACGGCTTCCTCTCCGCTCTTCACGTGAAACTGGACCATCCCTCACGCCATCAATTGAAGCTGGTTACGCAGAGGTACTTCTACGCACTAGACCTTGACAAAGCGCTGGACCGGTGTTCTCAGTGCTGCCATCTTTGTTCATCCCTGAAGAAAGTTCCTTCTACTCTGGTTGAGCAATCCTCATCTGATCCCCCTGATGGTGTCGGTATCTCATTCGCCGCAGATGTTATAAAACGCAACCGTCAACTGATACTTGTCGTCCGCGAGACTACAACCTCCTACACAGCCTCGTGCTTGCTAGATGACGAACGCCGTGAGTCTCTTCGTATCGGCCTCCTTCGACTTTGCCTCGAGTTACGCCCCCTAGCCGGTCCACCTTCTGTCATAAGGGTTGATCCTGCACCTGCTTTCAGAGCATTGTCCAATGACGAGTCCCTTCGACAGTTTGGCCTGGCACTGGAGATCGGGCGCATCAAGAACCCTAACAAGAACCCAGTGGCCGAAAAGTCTATTGCCGAGCTTGGAGACGAATTACTCCGTCTCAGTCCTGGGGGTGGCCCAATTTCGCCCCTTACTTTGGCTGTCGCAACCGCCAATCTGAATACCCGTATTCGCAACAGAGGATTGTCCGCCCGAGAGATGTGGTTACAACGCAACCAATTCACGAACTCGCAGATTCCTGTTGACGACCTCAAGCTACTCAGGGAGCAACACTCCTTTCGCCTTCATAACCATCCGGCAAGTGAGAGATCCAAGGCTCCTGGGCGCAGTTCCCCACTCCACCTGCTATTGTCGTCGGTGACCTTGTCTACCTCACATCAGATGGCTCCAAGAATCGCGCTCGTGATCGTTATCTCGTCGTATCTGTCGATGGCCTGTGGTGCAATGTACGGAAATTTGTTGGCTCTCAGTTGCGTTCTTCCTCTTACCGCGTTAAACGAACGGAGTGCTATCTGGTTCCAGAGCACGTGGAACCCCACATTTAACCTTCCACGCCGGTTTAACGACGATGCCTGTCCAGCAGATATCCTCGAGGAATCCCCTAATTCTCAGAGCATCAATGAAGATCTGGTTTCCCAGAGCATTAATGAAGAACATGCCCCCTCCCAGAACATTCCAGTTCCGTCTGTTCCACAGGTCCCAGGTGAGCTTGCTACTCCTCCTGGTCCTCTAGCAGTTGATCCTTGCCAAGATTCAGATGTTTCCACAACCCCTCCGGATGTATCTTCCACTCCGTGTCCAGATTTACCTGTTTTTCCTCCGAATCCAGTGCCCGAACAGTCCTCGCCTCCCTCTCGCTGTCCAAGTCCACGGAGATCCAGCCGCCCTTCTCGCCGGCCTGCGTATCTTAAAGATTACGTTTGTTAAATTGATATGAACTGCGTATTTAATATTGATATGAACTGCGTAATTAATATGTTCTGCGTATTCAGTATTAATATGAAGTGCGTAACTTATATGAAATGAAGAAGGAAGAGGAAGTCACGCCATTATGTTATACCGTTGTTACGCTACCGCACGCAGAACTGTACGCATAGTTTTCGCTGTTTTCTCGCCTTTGCTTACGTAACTACGGTTATTGTTCTTCTGTGTTATGCGCTCCTGTGCACGCACGTTGTGATCATATTAGCATTGTAACCTAGGTAACTAGTACCTCTCCGCGTCTCCTTTTTGCATTCATTTTGGTTTTAGCGTCGATTAAACCTGTTGCTAGTTTGGAAGTCTGGCCTTATCCACTGGCGCTGTTGCAAATGCCGATGTTGTTGTAAACTGTAAACTTAAAGATTATACTGTCGCAAGAATTGGCCGCTGTGTCTGCCACATTTATTGTGCTCATTTGAAAGGTTTGTCCCCCTGGAACTGACAAGCCTTGTCCAGATGTAAGGTAACAAAATTTTCTGAATTTCTAGCCTTATTTATGATGATGCTCTGTTTTGAAAATTGTGTTGGTCAATTTTGACTCTTCCCGTAAATGCTGTGTTAATATTCACTCCTTTTTTACAAGCATCACCTCATCATCAGCTATCCTCTTCGTGCCTCGTGGCACATAGGGCCTTCACAGAGCTTTTCCACTCTTCTCGATTGGTTGCTGCGGTCCACACCTCCTCCCACGACCTCCAACCTGCCTTTTGCCTTTCTTTCTCTACTGTCCGTCTCCAGGTGGTTTTTGGTCTTCCCCTTCTCCTTTTACCTTCTGGTGCCCAGCTCAGCAACATTGCAATCATCGTTGCGATCTTTCCTAAGAATATGACCAATCATTTTCCATCTTCGAGACATCACTTCCACACTCAGTGGTTTCATGCCTGCTCTTTCTAGTAGCTCTTTGGTACTGACATGGTCTTGCCATCGGACTCGGAGGATCTTTCGTAGGCACCTATTATGGAATACGTTCACTGCTTTATTATCTCCTTTATTCAACTTCCATGTCTCAGATCCATAGAGTAACACTGGCACCACCAGCGTTTTATACAGCCTCAGCTTGGTTTTCCTCAAGATGTTATTAGAGATCCAGATCTTCTTTAGTTTGTTAAAGGCAGCTCTAGCTTTTGATAACCTGTTCTTCAAGTCCTTCATACCATCTCCCTCTTTACAAACTTTGGCCGCCAAGTACACGAACTCATCGACATCTTCAATATCCTGTCCATTGATTGTGATCTTTTCTTGGTTCCTTGCATTGATCCTCATTATTTTTGTCCCACTCATCTGACCTCTTCATCCAGCCTTGTCGTTTTATCCTGAATCTGCTGCTTGGTAGATGAAAACAGGACTATATCATCAAGTCCAAGTCATCCAGTTTTGAAGTAAACTTCCATCTAATACCATTTTTGCCCCTGCCAACTGCTCTTCGCATTACCCAATCCATAACAATCAAGAACAAGAATTCCGACATATTACATCCTTGTTTTACCCCAGTTTTAATGTCAAACCACTCACATTTTTCCCCCTGATCCTCTACAGCACACTTGAAGTCATCATAAAATACTCTTACCATTTTCACGATCTTCTCTGGGATTCCATACTTGGCCATTATTACCCACAGGCTTTCTCGGTGGATAGAGTCAAAGGCCTTTTCAAAGTCTACGAAGTTTAGGTACAGGGTTGCCTGCCATTCGCTGACCTGCTCAATTATGTTCCGCAGGATGAAGATCTGGTCTGTTGTTCCCCTTCCCATTCTATAGCCTGCCTGTTCCTTCCTCAGCCTTCTGTCGACTCCATTTTTCACTCGCTCTATGATGATTCTACCGAGTACCTTCCCCACAATGGACAGTAAGGTTATTCCTCTCGAATTTTTGCATTCTTTGAGATTTCCTTTTTTCGGCAACTTGATAATTAGTCCTTGTTTCCAGGGCTGGTGGATCTTCTCAAACGTCCATACTTTTCCCAACAATTGATGGATTTTTGTGGCTGAAAACTCTATGTTCACTTTCAATAGCTCAGCCGTGATAGAGTCAGTTCCTGGCACTTTCCCATTCTTCAATCTTTTTATAGCTTGTTTGACTTCACCTAAAGTTGGTTCACTGACTGAGATCTCTTCAATGATGCCGATTCATATACCTTGTCGCTTAAGACTGGGTTTTCTGGTTCGTCCCTATTGAGTACTTCTTTAAAGTGCTCCGTCCATCGTGCTTGTACTTTGTCTTTTTTATTCCATTCCGTTTCCATTTTTATCCAACACTGCTGTGCTCTGCTTAGGTTTTTCATTGCATAATATCTTGGTGAGCCCGTATGGTGTCTTGCAGCCTCCTCTGCCTCACAGGTGATGTCCTCCATCCATTTCTTTTTGTCTGTCTTTATACTTCTCTTTACTTCCCTGTTCTTTTCTACATACTTTGCCCTAAGCTGCTTCTTGACCCTTTCTGAACGTGTTCCCAGGATCTCCTTATTAATTTCCTCTCTTTGGTCTATGAGGCTCCATGACTCCTCACTTATCCATGGCTTCTTCTTCTTCCGAGGTCTACCTAAGACTGATTCCGCCACCTCTGTATATGCCTTCTTCATCACCTGAAAGTCTTGCTTCACTTCTTCACTTTCTTCAACTGCTGTTTCGTCGTTCTCCAAAACTTGATACCTATTTTGCAAGGCAATGTTAAACCTCCTTAACACTTCTTCATTCCTCAACCTTGCTGTAAAAAACTTGACTCTACATCTTTTCTTCCCTGTTGTGTGTTTACTCAATCTCAACTTGACTACTGCACATACAAGATGGTGGTCGCTTCCAATATCTGCAGGCCTGTATACTCTCGTATCTTTCACTGAATTCCTAAATCGCCTGTTGATTAGTACATGGTCTATCTGGTTCATGGTATTCCCACCTGGGGAAACCCATGTTGCTTTGTGGATGGTCTTATGCGGAAACAATGTTCCTGTTATAACTAGTTCATTCGTATCACACATCACAGAGCCTTTCTCCATTATGATTTCTTTGCCCCAGCCCATGTTTACCCATCACACTTGTCGTTTCCAACCTTAGCATTCATGTCCCCCGTGACAATTAACATATCATGCTCATTGACGCTGTCTAGCACATCCTGTAGCCTCCCATAGAACTCATCTTTTATCGGTTCATCTGTATCTTCAGTGGGTGCATATATATGGATGATCGGAAGTTTAATGTGTCAGGAATAGAATCTGGCTTGAATAACCCTCTCGCTGATCGTAGTCCATTCCGTCAGAGATCCTGCTGCATGTTTTGACATCAGTATGCCAACTCCCTCTCTATGGTTGTCATCATCTCTTCCAGAGTAAATGATGGTTTTGCCCTTTGCAAGTTGCATCGTTCCTTGTCCCGTCCAGTGTGTTTCACTGATGCCCATTACGTCTATACCTCTCCTTGTCATTTCTCTCGCCGCCTGTGCAATGTTGCCACTTCTATAAAGTGTCCTTACGTTCCAGTTGCCTATCTTCATGGCGTATTTAGGGTGTATCAGTGGCTTGATCAGCCCGGAGGCGTCCTGCTGGCTTTGGCTCCCATGCGTCATTAATTCTCTCCTATGAGGTACTGCCACAGTTCCCCTTTGAGACAGTGAATTCACTCTGCTTCTGGTTTCTGTAATAATCCTTTTTTTTACGGGAGAGGGTTATCAGCCCTCTGCCCAAGCCCCAACCTGGAGGGCCAGTGGGATCACTCTTTGTCTGGCCCCTACCCTTTGACCTGTTTGGCATGGGTGTCCCTGCCAGGAGTACAAGACTCCAGCCAACATAGCTCTAGGGGTCACTGGAGCACGCAAGCTGCCTCACCACGACAAGGTGGCGATCCCAATCGAGGGGACCTTTTACAAGCATTTTCGATTAAATGTTTCTCGTCGAACATCATGCTTCTTAGTAGAGTTTACTTGTTATCATTCGCAGCCGATTTTGGATATAGCACGCAAAATTCTTTTTATGTTAACGACTAAGTTGTCTTTTGTAAGTATTTCTTCTCGTGGCGAGCAAACTTGTAAACATACCATTTTCCATATTAGGTAAAGCCTCGGTTATTCGCTATTAACCGGGTTCTGTTAGCCAATCAGAACGCTAGAAATGCAATAACCGAGGTTGAGAACTTACTAAAGTTTGTTACCCATTACTTCCAGTAGTTACCAAATATTGTTCTCTATTATATTCTTTATTTGCTACTGATTTTGTTTTTTGCTTTAGGTATTGTCAAAAGTGGGCCAGGTTAGTTTTGATCAATATTATTTTCAGCATGTGTAGTTATTCATAGCATAGAACAAAAAGAACCTTCAAGGCTCTTTACTTACCAAGTTCAAGATGGTTTTCCCTGTACTATAAAACCAACGCATGCTTTAGGTCCAGAAAAGCTGTTTATGATACACAAGCTGTTAAGTGCAAGCACTCAATCTGACCGACATTCAGCTGACACATTTTCCCTAACCACGGCGCAACACATGGCCGACCGTCAGCTGACTGTTGGTGATGTGTCGGTAAGATGTTGGTGAGGTGTCAGTGATCTGTTGGTAAGTTGCCATTGTACTCACTGTAATATTCTAAGTTGTCACTCGATAATGCACACAAGACTTATGATAAATGGAGAATGAAGGTATATTTTCTCAGTTCTGGTATTGCCTTCTTAATAACACTGCCCGCATTGCTAATAACAACCACAGTATTTATGTAAGTACGACTTTCATATTAGTCAGCCATATTGTGATGGTTAACTAAGCTGCCTCCTCCTCGATTATTTTCATTAATCGTATTTTATATAACAAGTAGACGTGAGTTGGTTGTGGTACGTGCTATAATCGACCACAAATTTCTTCATCACATTGTCAAATTTTTTGCTTATTGGATTATTCCAGAAAAAATCCACCCCCCCCCCCCCCCAACAGATGGGGTCGTTTTTTCAACCCTCCCTCTCACTTGGATTTCCTGAAGCACAAGACAGCCACCCCTGTCTGGATTTCCAAGGCAAAACACCCCCCTCCTCTTACCTCTTAGTTAGTATGGGGTAAATCAAAATGGAATTATTTTGTTTGAATTTCATTTCTTTAGAGCTCTGAAATAAAATCATGCTGATAGTGTGCTGTTACTCCATCTACTTGTGGTGGATATTTCTGTTGATTTATCTCCTGCATTAGATGTAAGCTGACATGTGTATAATTCAGTCCCCAGATGAAGAAGCTATCTATGGGAGTGGAACTCATTATCATGAACCTAATCAGTTCATCACAAAGGTTTGTCTGTTTACACACCATGTGCTATTTAATTTGTGACATCCAGGAATAATATCTTCATTGATGTGTGACAAGATTTATAATAAATTAAAAAAATAATGCTGATTTAAGTGATTAAAAATAAGCACAAAATGAAACTTAAATCACCATTTATTTATTTATTATGATACACAAAATATCTTTTTCAGCACAAACAAACTGAAGGTTCGTGATCCTTTACTGCCACAAATTACCACAGTAACTTTTGGCATTGTTAGACAAAAAAGCTGCAAATTAACAGTTTTTATGGGGGCTTGATGGCCAGGTTACTAGCATAATTTGAATTCAGTTTCTCTGTGAAGATACCTGATTGAACAATTACTCAGACTTTTTCTGAGTGATAAGGATATTTATTGGCCCCGTTTTGGCCATCTTGCCCCTAATTAAACATTTATTTTAAGTAACCTGTGAACAGGCTCCAGGGGTGGGTCGGGGTGGGTAGGGGACCATGGTGGTGTAGTCTGTCAACAAAGGGTTCAAGCCGCCATTCCGCCCCCTTGTAATTTAAGCTGTCAATAATCTTTCACAACATGTCATTAACTATGCAGGGATGCATTGGAATGTAAATAGATTTGCACGAAAATATACACTTCATTCCGGGTTTAATCCAGCTCTTTTCAAAGTAATCTCCATTGCCTATTCTGTAAAAAGCCGTTAACCTGTAATTCTCAGAATTCTAAAAGAATAACCTCGCCACCGACCTTCAAGGTTTCCAAATACAAGGAACTACTTGTTGTCCCTGGTCAAAGCGTGCCAGGCCCACAAGCCTCGTTAGAAGAGATTTTTTCCAACCTGAGTTGTATGTCATGTGTACAAGCTGTTTGTCTTTCGCATTCAGTTTCCATCCTTACAAGTCGCTGCATGAGCGGGTTGACAGTTGATAGTTTGCTAGACTTAGTGCATCTCCAGACAAAACCACAAATCGATAAATATCAGAGGCGCTTCGTTCGGTTTGCGGGCTGGAATTATACATGAGTTTCGCCGTGGAAATACTAAGCAAAACGTCTATGAAATTCCTCAGCAAAAGACTGGTAAATGTTCTTTTAAGATCTGTAAACTGCTAATAAACAGCCAGAAGATGCCATGTTTACACAATGATTTTCAATGATGTGCAAATTTTGATTGAATCGTGTCGTTAAAATGGAGACGTCGATCAAACCTGTCAACCACCTCCTGGATCTGACCAATCAGTGCTTGCACTAGAATCTCGTGCAGAGCACAGCGGCATGAAACCTTTGTCTGCAGGCTACAATGCCCAACCGCCCCCGACACCCCCCCCCCCCCCCACCCCCTGTCTAGCCGGCTAATTTTATTGGACAGTTGAGCCCCTGAAGCAGATGTTTCTGGTTCACACATTTTAGCGAACATTAAGCTTAAAAGAATGCAAGGTTCATGAATTGTCTTGTTAAGACAATCACTCAAGCAAAACAGGGAACATGAGGATGTTGTGCATATCCACACTTTCAACAGACTAGAAGTAGTTCACTCTTTTTTCTTAATCCTTCAGTGAGAAGTGAAAATTTGTGTATTAGTTAGAGTGTTTAATTTATGACTCCTTGTTAGACATGTATCTGTTTCTATGTACGTTTTCTTCATGACAATTTCTAGGCTGCTTGTAGAGCACTGTGGGATTATGAAGCACAGAATCCAGATGAGATGTCATTTTGTCGGGGTGCATTCATCACAAATGTCAGCAAGGAGGATGGGGGATGGTAGGCTTTTTGATTTCCTTCAGTAATGAATTTGACAGAAGTTAAAACAATTTTTGTACAACTTCAGGGCCAGTTGTTCAAAGGATGGATAATACACTAAATCACTATCCATCAAGACAGCATTGTTGGTTTTGTGATCACCTGAACAAAAAAATAATTGGCATTAGTTTTTCTTGCATCTGCCCTGTTCCTGTTCATGGATTTTGTCAAAACTTTTTCAAAGCTGGATCCATGAGGTGTTAATAGGGTTAAGATAACCATGGGTTAGTGCGAAATTTGAATCAGATATGAAAGCTTAAAAAGCAAATTCAGTTTAATTCTTCTTGACTACAATTTGATGATTGGGTGTTCTAAAAAAATAGTAAGAGAAAATGCTGTTCACTAAAAGAAAAAGAAAGTCGGGTTCAAGTTTAACCCTAGGTTAGTGTCACTAATCGCCCTTTGAACAACTGAGCATACTTGTATGAATCTCTACAGGGAAGTTAAAACATAATTTATTCTGATGGATGGCATTACTGACCATTTGAACAACTAGATCCTGTAGTCTAAAATACGGTTAGGATTCGGATAACTAGGCAGCACAACTGACCAGAAAAATTCCAAGGAGACTGACATCACTGAATGTTGATACATCATGACCTCTAGGCATTGTAATCATTATCATGATTATACGTATAGGTAATCACATGAGGCCAAGTACTATTAAGGATTAATTGCACGAGAGTTTTCAAAATTTTCCAAAATTGCCCGAGTCGCGAATCAATAAAGGGCAAAATTTATACGAAGGAAAATCATGCGCGCAGTCTATTTTTATCTGGGAAGCCTGTTTAGCGCTACGGCAATTAACGGATTAGCCAATCATTAACAGGTAATCATGCCCTCTCTTGATTACTAAAAATGCCCTCGATTAAGAAAAAATGCCCTCTCTCTCAACCAACTCGCCAGCTTCTCACGAGTAATATATTCCATACTGGACGCTTCAGTGAATCTCGCAAGGAACGAGAAGCTTCTCAAGAGAAACAAGAAGTTTCTTGAGAGAAACGAGGCATGTCTCACAAGAAACGAGACAAGAGGTGGTAACTTACATTTGAGTGGTACTGTATGTTCTTTGTTGGAAATAAAGGTGGATAGGTGATTATGGAGGGCAAAAACAGAAGTTCTTTCCGGCCAACTACTGCGAGGAAATTAATTATGTGGCAGAGGAAGACGAAGATGTTGAAAGGGTTGCAAATGGTGAAGATGACATTTCCGAGGTAAGGAAATGATGGTACATTTCAAAGTCTAAATGTTTCATGATTTTAAGATTAATAACAAGGCATATTAATTTTGAATTTCAAATGTATTTACCCTTTAACTACCAATAATTTGATCAATTTTTGAACTAAACTGGTACTTAAATTAAGCACAGTACAGGGGTCAATAATTACAGGATTTTACAGTCTGTACAAAGCACTAAAACAAGCTCTGAACATGCCGATTTGCTAGTAACAACTATTTTTTAATTTTGAGGTTGCGACAGACTGCATGTAATTAAGGTATTGAATTGCATAGGTGCAGAATTATGCAATCTCAATAAAACTAGGACTCTTCATTCTCATAGTGTTGAAGAAACTGAAGACATTTTCCTTTTAATTACACCTAATATAACCTTGATATTTAAAGGTATTTAAACTTTTCAATCACAAATCTAGCTGCTTGTATTAGAATCATCTCTGTACCTATTAAGGGAAATATGTAAATTGGCAATCTTTGTTGTCAAGAGTCCAAGACCCTAAGTGTGGAAATTGGTTCAAGCTTAGGTCATAATTTGAGATAGCCCACTCAAAAGTTTTTGTCGCATTTTAAAATATAGAGTGATGTTATAATAGCAGCGCCATTATAACTTATTTTGTTATGTTATAACACTTGTAGAATCAAGAAGTCTCCCCATTAGGTGATCTCCAGAAGGGAAGTATTGATCTCCAAGGATGTATAGTTGGTATGTTTTTATTAGCTACATAGTCACTGTCACAAGCTTATGGCCTACAAGTGTGCAACTCTCGATATGCATTTGAAACTATGCTGCTGATTATTCCCGACCAATCAGAATCGCTGAACCAGTAAATGTTTTGCCCTTTTAAGGAATTCAAATTTTGGCACTCTTTGCATGCGATCCTTACAAAAGGAGCATCTGCTTGTTGCAGCGTTTGGACGATTTCAAAGAGAAACATTTCTGATATTTCTGTTTCTGTCTATCTGAAAGGTCATTTACAGGTTTTTCAGCAGATTGTTTTCACGAAGAAGAGTCTCAGGAAAAGGTTTGGGAGGGGTAGGGTCAACCGCGTCCAAAGATAATGTTTGACTTTCGTTTCTGTTGAAATGCACACACAAAATGGCGTAAACAACTTTAAAAGCAATTTCACAATTTGCAATTTGCTTGTGGTTAGTTCCACTCAGGTTTGCTTGTGGTTAGTTCCTCCTCCGTTTGTTTCCAGTAAGTTCCTCTCTGGTTTGCTTGTAGTATGTTTTATTTGCTAGGGCAGCAGCTTATAAGTGCAGCGCTATTTTCAAATTGAAAACTGACTCTCGTAGTTTATTATAAACAAGTATAATACTTGTTATTCTCACAATTGTTTACACCATTTTGTGTTGCATTTACTCAGTCCCTAAAAAGTAACGAATTAGCTTTTAAGTTGTCAACGCTAAATTAACTAGAGTTTTCCAAGACCAAGGGCAGAATTTTGCTGATCTTTACACTGGAGTCCTTTTTCAGTCTTCTCACAGGGGTATCACATTTCCTCCATTTTTCCCTCAATTCTCGCATAATGTTATGTGTATCTCGATGCTCATGTGATCGCAAAACCATAAAAGGAAGTTAATTTTGATTGGTCGGGAATTTCTGGGAGCATTGAACCAGAGTTGCCTTCTTTTTCTTCTGATAAGCTTCTGTCACTGTACATAAATGATATTTAATCATATGCTTCTTAGTGAGTGTTCATTATTAGTTTACTGGCTGATTTATAGTCCCTGTCAGTGTTTTAATTCATGTTGAGTTTTGACAAGCTGGCTGAATCTCTATATAATTATTTTATTTGAAAGCAATTGTATTCATCTTTTCCAGAAAGTGTTTAAGTTGATATCCAGTCCATACTGCATATTTGCAAGATTTGTTTTTTATAATTTTTGTTTTCAATTTGTTGATATGCTGCACTTCAGTTACAGGGTACATGAAGTTTTTGAGCCCATCATTATGGGATGTTTCATTGAGGGACACTCAATGAGCTGAATGTTGGTGTGGAATAGTGTCGTCTGGCACCTTAATGACAACTTTTTCAGGCTTTTTGGTCAAAATATTCTACGTATTGACATTGGGTTCCTAATCAGATTGTAATGAGATATGAAATTCACACCACCACATCAGTTGAGTGACAGCCATGAAAGATCAGTCTCTTTGTTTTTGTTTGTAGTCCCTTTCATATTGTTCAACATGCACTTATTGATTTCCCATGTCCACAACAATATACTTGTCTGGTACATCCATTGATTAAAATGCGTAGTTGATGTAGAATATCAAGACCTTTCAGAAGCAGAGCTAGGAATGAGAAGAACTGTATGAGGTATAATTTTAATGTTCTTTAGTTTAATTCATTTCTCTTTTCTTTTTTTGGTTAAGAAACAATAAGTAAACCAGGAATGAAGTATATTGTTCAAATTGCTAAACGTGATGGACAGATTCTACTAGAAGCAGCAGCAGAATCACAAGAGGTATAAAATAGTAACATGTTTTTAGTCCACTTCTCTTTTTTAAGGAGGCTAGAAAGGGGTTTTCAGCTGCACATGCTTTCATTGCTCTCGTCAGCTTGGGATCTAAATTTTCATTAAGCATGCATGCACTAGATCTGAAATGAAACGGGAAAAACATTTCTTTTTATTTTGAAAATTAACTCGGTGACCTTCCTTGATTTTTTGCATGCGGTTAACATTATTACACTGATTCAAATAGAAAAGTTTGGGCAAAAACTGTGTTGTGGAATTTCTTGTAATTTATAAATCAGCTTTGTTAATAAAGCTAAATTTCCACAACACAGAATTTTCGTACACTGGCAGACAAAATACAGAATTAAGGGAGCTTTGAAAAAAATAACAATGGCAGGTCACTGACTTAGTTTTAAAGATAATTGGCAAAAAACTGAAATTTGGGGGTTCTTATGTCACTGTTGAGTGGTTTCCATGGTAACCACTATGATGTCATAAACATTCTTAAAGTATTATGCAAAAACAGAGTTTTAAATCTGTTCATACTTTGCCTGAATGATTGTAACAATGTTTCTGTAATCCTGTATTGTTTTTCAAGTTTATAACAGTGAGACAACTCTTTCGAGCCTCCTTAAGGTGGCTCGATCGGATTTTCGAGTGACGATACCTTTCACCTTTGAGCAGCTAGTGTACCACCATAGAGTATCTGACAGAAATCGATTGCTCCAGGTGCACTAGAGAAAGATCATAATTTCAGATGAAGTTAATTTTATCATGATCAGAGTTACCATAGCAACATTGTGACGTCATGCCCCACTTTAATCGAGACCGAATAAGCTGTCATCAAGGGATAATTTTGGAAAATCCTTCCTGGATCTTAAACCTGACCTACTATTCTTGAGTTCTGCCAAATTTGAAAAAATTTTATAAGAGCAATTTCGAGAAAATATATGGTGAAGTTTTAAGGTGTTAAAATACAACAAAATCGTATTAGTTCCTGAATGTTATTAAAAAGTTTGTCCACTAGGCCTGATGTAAGATGACTTTGGTCTGAAATAAATTGAACAGCATCCAATTACATTTGGTACTTTGAGCAGCTAGTGTACCACCATAGAGTATCTGACAGAAAATCAATTGCTCCAGCTGCACCAGAGAAAGATCAAAATTTCAGATGAAGTTAATTTTATTGTTATCGGAGTTACCATAGCAACATAGTGACGTCATGCCCCACTTTACTCGCAATTTTGAGAAAATTTACGGTGAAGTTTTAAGGTGTTAAAATATCCATACTTTTCTTGAGGTCTGCCAAATTTGAAGAATTTTTATAAGAGCGATTTCGAGAAAATTTATAGTGAAGTTTTAAGGTGTTAAAATACAACAAAATCGTATTAGTTCCCTAATGCTATTAAAACGTTTGTTCACCAGCCTCATGTCAGATGACTTTGGTCTGAAATAAATTGAATAGCATCCAATTACATTTGGTGAAAATCTTTGCAAAATCGTTCTATTTGATTCCGAAAACACTGGCTTGAATATCAACAGTAGTGAAGTGTTATTTTGCGTTTTCGTTAAAATTGACCCTATATTCATTAAAATGGTCACTATTTAAAAAGCGGTAGATAAATGTTTCCAAAAATTATTATTCAGGTAGATTAACCAATATTTGATATAATCCCGGAGTTTACACTTCATTGAAACACTCTAAGACTGTCAATTTGTAGCCTCACCTTTGGTAAACATTGTTTTTTTTCCGTCTAGTCGCTTGTGGTTCTAATTATACCTGTCCATTGTCTCGAATCTCCGTGCAATTGTAAATTTCAATGCCTTATTAATTCATGTAACGATATATGAATTCACGACGCATTGAAATGTACAGTTGCACAGAGATTCAAGACAATGGATAGGTATAATTAGAACCACAAGTGACTAGCCGAAAAATAAGCGCAATGTTTACCAAAGTTGAGGCTACAAATTGATAATATAATTTGGTTGTATCAAACGGGGTTGGTAATGTCAATTGGCCTCCGTAAAGAGATTCAAGTGCTGATGTTTCGAGCGGTCGAAGGGCTAACGCTCGAAACGTCAGCACTTGAATCTCTTTACGGTGGCCAATTGACATTATCAACCCCGTTTGATAAAACCAAATTATATTGTTATACTTCCCACCGACTTACCCCCTCTATACAAATTGATAGCCTTAGAATATTTCAATGGAGCTGAAACTCGGGGATTATATTAAATATTGATTAATCTACCTGAAGAATAATTTTTAAAAAAATTTATCTACCGCTTTTGAAATAACAACCTTTGTAATAAATGTAGGGTCAATTTTGACGAAAACGCAAAATAATACTCCACTCCAGTTCATATTCAAGCCAGAGTTTTCAGAAATCGAATGGAACGATTTTTCTAAGATTTTCACCAAATGTAATTGGATGCTGTTCAATTATTTCAAACCAAAGTCATCTTACATCAGGCCTAGTGAACAAACTTTTTAATAACATTCAGGAAGTAATACGATTTTGTTGTATTTTAACAACTTAAAACTTCACCGTAAACTGTATGGTGGTACACTAGCTGCTCAAAGTTGAAAGGTATCTTCACTCAAAAATCCAATCGAGCCACCTTAAGTTGAGTACCACTGCAGGTACATTTTGGCATCTATTTTTTCAATTGTCTTGCAGGATCTAAATGAGTGGTTACAAGTTCTTCAACAAATGGCAGAAGAAAGGGAAGCAAGGGTTCAAAGAATGGTGCGGCAGTCTAACCTGAGTCAAGAGCTCTCTGACTTGGTTGTTTACTGTCAGCCAGTGCAGTTTGATATTGAAAGTATGTGGTTTTGATGCATATTACGTTATTGGCATTCTAATGATACACTATGGGTACAATTACAATATTTGTATTTTGTATTTACTGCAACAGCCACAGCACAAATAATAAGTTTTATTTTTTGGCTCATGATTAAAGTGAAAAATTAATGTCCTATAATGAGGACAATAATTGTACAATGATTGTATGGTGGCAATGGGGTGGCAACCCGAGGGGAAGAGGAAAGTGGGCCGACCTAAAATCATGTGGAGAAGGACAGTGGAAAGAGAGTGCAGACAAGAAAGGTGGACCAGCTGGGCTGAAGCCAGGACTGCAGCAAAAGACAGGGCTGGTTGGCAAACGAAAGTTGCAGCCTTATGCGCCTCATGGCGCGGAGAGAACTAACTAACTAACTATAATGAGGACAATTACTTTTAATTAAATATTTTATGCTTTAAAAAACCAGAGGACAAAGCATTTGGCACTGAAGACTTTTAATCTGCTTCAACTCGTCCACAAAGGTAGAATTTGATGGTACAGCTGAAATTACAAAATGCAGGCTTGCGACTCAAAAACGAAAGAAATACCGAATTACAAATGAAAGCGACACAAATAGAATAAGCGATCAAATCGAAAATAAGAGCAGACTTGCATATTTTTGGGCACCTTCAGGCCTCTACTGGTCACATCGATGAATAAAGAATAACAAACCCGCTTCAGCTTCATTGAACTGCATTCAGAAAACGCACAAACTGCGAAAAGCACATGGAATCGAGCACGTCACTGGCACGTGACCTCCACAAGCGGGGTACGGTGGGGGAGCGGGAAAACTGTCCGTAACATCCCGGCCCCTTAAACACAGAAAAAACACATAATGAGCGTTTGCCTAGAATTCTACAGTTCAGTGTCCTAAGCGACAGTCCAAGCAAACTTACAAACAGTGTTTCTGGTTAAGACAAATCCAGTATACAGTACAGTGTTCACATCTTGTCACCCGAAAACTCCAACAAACATAACTTGGTTACTGGCCTGGTCAGGATTGACTCGGTAGTCTTCACTTGGGCTGATCTGACTAGTCCATCCTTTCCAGGGGAAGTCTGAACTATTCATCCTATAGGCCACCTATTCTGGGGGTGCTCTCTCCCATGATAAGAACCTGGAAGTTCCTCTTTGGCTGCAACCACTTCTTACGTAACTGCAAAATGGGAAGGTACTTGTGTACCCAGCATCTCCAAAACTGGTCAGATAAGAACTGAACATGTCTCCAATGCCTTCCATATATATCACTCCAGATGATCAAACTGACCGGGAGGGAGTTCAGATCGTCCGGGAAGAAGTAACAAATGATTTGGAGTTAAGGGACTTTCATCATCAGGGTCATCGGATAAAACTGTCAACGGTCTTCCATTGATGATCAACTCCACCTCGCAGAACAGCGTCGACAAGCGCTCATCGTCCAAGGCCTGCTCCCCTAGGATGATGTTCAACACCTTCCTAACTGTTCTTTTCTGCTGTTCCCACATCCCTCCCATGTGGGAGGCCACTGGCGGGTTAAATTCCCACTTGATTTCTCTCTGCAAAAGATGAGCTTTCACTTTGCCGTCGTCCTTCCAGCTCTGCATCGCCTCACGCAACTCTCTTTCTCCTGCAACAAAATTGGCGCCGTTGTCCGACCTGACTTTTTTTGGTACGCCTCTCCTGGCACAAAATCTCACAAAGGCATTGATGAAGGAATCAGCTTCTCGACTGTCCAGCTTCTCAATGTGAATGGCTCGCATAGTAAAACAGGTGAATAAGCAACCGTACCGCTTCACTTGACACCAGCCCCTCTTCACCACGAAAGGGCCGAAACAGTCCACACCCACAAATGAAAATGGTGCCTTGTCTGACATTACTCTGTCAGAAGGAAGATCTGCCATTTGTTGAACTCCTGGCTTTGCTTTATGTCTTCTGCACACCACACACTCCATTAAGACCCGCTTGACCAGTGGCCTGGCTCCCACAATCCAAAATTTCTGCCTGATGAGGGAAAGAACATGCTCCTTCCCAGAATGTCCACTCTGAAATTCGTGAGTTCGCCTTGCGACAAGTTTTGACAAGTGATGGTTCTTAGACAAAATAATGGGATGACAGGCCATCTCGGGCAGCGGTGCGTTTTTCAATCGACCTCCTACTCTGAGAATTCCTTCTTCGTCCAGGAATGGTTCCAGGATGTAGATTGGGCTCTTCTTCACAACAGGCTTTCCTGACGTAAGAGCTTTCATTTGTGACCCTTCATGCGAAAAGGGGGCTTATGAATTTGACCATGAACAGTGAAATTTTTTTCACGGTCACGGAGCGTGAATTTGATATTTCACGCCATGAAATCAAAGTTTCACGCCGTGTTCACTCTTGTTTGAAAAAAATCACTCTGCACGTGAAATTTGAAGACCGTGAATCAAATCACGCAGTGAACTACAAAGAGGACAGTGAAATTATTTCACGCTGTCAAATATTGGAGAAACAACCTGTCGTCGTGAAATTTGCTGTGAAACTGTCAAATTATCAGTGTCACGCCACGTATTATAATACTAATTTAATTGCGTTTTGTGCAAGTTCTCTCATACATATGCAGTGTATGTGTTAAGTCTCAAAGCAGGTTTTCAAGAAAATCACAGACACGATCACAAATCCCGATGTCGACACAAAATCCATCCTTGGTCTACAAAATGGTCAACGCTTGAATTGAAAAGTTGTTAGCCATGTTTCGGCTGGAAGTTTCGCTGCCCCGAACATGAAGAATGATTTGGCGATTGAAGCGAGATTTTAGGGCCGTGTTCACGCTATTTTAAAGAAATTTCACGGAAATTCCGATCATTTTAATCCATTTCACGGTCGTGATGGTGAAATAGACCTCACCGTGAAAATTTGATAAGCCCCCTTTTCGCGTGAAGGGTCACATTTTATCTTTGAAATATTTCTGTTCAACCAATCTGACAATAGTGGTCTCTGCAATTTGCAACTCTGGTGGGTCTAGAGAATCAGCTGTCACTGAAAGCGGCCTCCCTGATTTTCCAGACTTCGCTCTCAGCCAGGTCTTGCAGCGGAGTAGCCAGGCCATGCCCTTTTTCAGACAATGCCAGCAAGAGTAGCTCTTTACAAACTGGATGATGGGATCTTCCACTCCCTGCACTTCATCTGTCTCAGGCCTGCTGCATCTCCCCACATCCTTGACATCGCACTGCACATTGGCTGCACAACACTTCACTTGATTCTTCACTTCCTTGTCATCACAAGCAATCTCGGACACAGCTGGATTAGTGGGCCAGGCATTCTCTTCTTGCCATAGAAATTCTGGACCTTGCCTCCAACGGACACTGGAGATCATTAGAGAACCGCTCAAACCTCTGGAGGTGTCATCGGCAAGGTTCTCCTTAGTGCCAACCTTCCTCCACTGTCTTGGCATTGACCCATCATGAATGACAGACAGCCGGTTCGCCACAAATGTCTGGAACCTCTTACTGCAGCTGTAGATGTACTGAAGGACAATCATGCTGTCAGTCCAGAATACTGAGTCTTGAATCTCCAAAGTGAGCTCACGCGACAACATTTGATCCATTCTCACAGCAATCACAACAGCGGACAGTTCAAGTCTTGGTATGGTCATCTGCCTGATCAGGGCCAACCTGGACTTCCCTAACAACAGGGCACAATGAATTTTTCCCTCTGCATTTACTGCACAGAGATAGGAAACAGAACCGTAGGCCTGCAGAGAGGCGTCACAGAAGTGATACAGTTCACATTTCACTGGTTTTTCGAACTCAAGAGGTAACAGGCAACGTTCTACTCTGAACTGACTCAATAGAGGGAGCTCCTCCAACCACTTATTCCAGCGCACTTGATTCTCCAGACTCAACGGATCGTCCCATGCCTTGCCGGACTTGCACTCATCTTGAAAGATAATCTTGGCACCAAGAACAAACGGACACACCACCCCAAGGGGGTCATAAACAGAACTGACTATACTTAACAGGCCTCTCTCCGGGTAAACTCTCTCTTCTTATGCTTGACCTGAACACCAATTTGATCAGTTTCAGTGTTCCAATGCATCCCTAGAGCTCTCTCAACAGGCAACGAACTGTGGGTGAGATGGAGATCCTTTGACCCCCTTTGCTCTTTCTTCAACAGGAATTTTCTCCAAATTTCTTCGGTCGTTACTGATCCACTTTGTAAGTCAAAACCCCACAAGTGTGTACAAGTATTGTAAAGTCAGGGCCTTGCAAAACTTCTTTGTTCAAAGAAGTGCCACCAAAGATTGCAGCACAGTCGAATACAATACAATACAATGCAGCTTCTCAGGTTTGTTTTCATTGACAACATTGTGGTGGGGCAGAGACCAAGTCCGTCCCGGTGTCACACCTAGCTGCTGCTCAGGCACTTTCTCCGCATATCCTTTATCGAGTAACTGTCCGCCCTTGTACTTTGCATGTAGCTCAGGATTTCCCAGGAACCGATTGGTTAATGACTGTAGCCGCTTCTCAGCAACACTTCGATTGTCAGGCAAACTGGATTCTTTGGACTTGAACGGAATGCCCATCTGATAATGTCCATCAACTATACTGACAGACTGTTCCCAAATGTCAACGGCCTTCTTGTCTTCAACTGAAAATTGTGGCAAACTGTTTGCCAAGGCTTCACTGGTTTCAAGTCTCCAGAACTGCTCCACTTGTGCATCCAGTCTCACATCCCCACGCACAAGGTTGGAAAGAGTAGGCTCTCCAGTGAAGGGTTCAGATTCCACTGGACCATTAAGGGACCACCCCAAGCATGTCCTGGTGGCATAAGGTTGTCCTTCCTTCCCTTTTCGCAGCTCTAAGGGCCAAAGGGCCTCTGGAACGTCTTGGCCAATCAAAATGGAGATACCTGACTCGTCAACTTTAGGGAGGCGAAGATCTTTGAGATGAGGCCACTTGCGGATGTCACTTGCTGAGGCTATACAGTTCTCCAGGGTAGGTAGGTTGGGCAGGGCATACACCTTTGGTAGCTGGATAACACCTCGTTTCTCTGCTTCGCTCTTAGCTGCTACAACTTCTAAAGCCACCAATTCCACATCTGTGCTTTCATTACTGCTGACGGTGGTTAGGGAGAGATTTGCCCGCTCACCCTTCAGATTAAAAGGTCAAAAAGGTCTTGGTGCTTCCTGAATCAAGCAAGGCATGAGTGTAGTGATAAGCTTTCTGACCCTTGGCTCTCACTTTCACAGGAACTATGGGTAGTGCCAACTTGATCTGTCCTGGCTTTGGTGCACTGCATGCATGGGTGTGGCTTTCGACTTGGTGACTAATGGTTGCTGCATCAGGCATCACTTGCAGCTCGTGGGAGTTCTCCTTCACAGATCGTAGTAGCGATTGGTGCAATAATTTGGAATGCTTTGCAGTACATCCTTCTACACCACATAAAACACCTGCTCTGCACTGGCTTGCAAGGTGTCTACCATCAGAACAGCAGAAGCAAAGTTTTTTACCCCAGACAAAACCTAGCTTTTCTCCTGGTGACATAGCTTTAAACCATGAACATACACTCAAGCCATGGTCCCCTCTACACAACCAACAAACATACGGTTTAGTCTTAGCGTCCATCACTGCTGCCCCCACAACCTGGGCTTTGCTGAGACTCATCAGCTTGCACTCCAAAACTCGCTCCTTTGCCCCTTTCCAGCTTGTGTGGGCCTCTTCTGCCAAACTCCTTAGGCTTGTTTTCTGGAACACCAAACACAGGATCGGTAACCTCACGAGCAGCTTCCAAGATGAAATGCATCAAATTGGCAATTGAGGGATTTTTATCATTTGTTTCCAAGCTCTTAACCATTAACTTCCTTCAACGACCCTGAAGGAATTGTGGCAGTCTTTCAACAATCTTGACCATACTCCTCCGAGTGTCAATTTCTTCAAGTTTGGTCATAGCTTCTAAAGTCTCCTTACAACTTGTCAGATCATCTGCCAATTCCTGAAGGTGGCAACCTTCCCCATGTCTTATGATAGGCCCCTCTGTGACCTTTTTAACCCACATTTCAGACATCTTGTAGTCATCTCCAAACCTTTCTTTTAGCAGGGCTCTTGCCTTGCATACCCCTCTGAAGGACTCAAAACAGCACAGCATCTGATGACTTTGAGGGCTTCTCCCTTGCAATACTGAAAAAGCCTGTTCAACTTTGCACTGTCATCCATGGCCGAACTCCCAATGCTGTTATCAAAACTATGCATGAATATCCAGAAGTCCAAAGGGTCCCCGTTGAATGTCATAAGCTCAGCCTTCGGTAGCTGCATAATGCTAATCATCTGGAGAAGGCATGGATCATCAGAGACTGGGGCATTTAGACTGATATGCTGACCTTTGACCTGTACGGAAGGATCCTGGCTCCTTACTCCAATGTTAGCACCTTCATTTCGCGCGCCACACACTTATTCCTTCACTTCGACACTGGTTATTTGATCTTGAGCACTTGACACGTCCTTCTTCACATCACTCAGTGTACATACTGGCCACTCAGCTGCATTTGGATTCAAATGTGACTTCTTGACTGAGCTTCTCACAGGGCTGATATGATCACTCCAATCATCTCTCCCCTCAAACATCCCATAAACCCTCTCCTTGGCTTCAACCTCTGAAATTTTAGCTCTCAAGTTCAACCGCTCCTGGTCATGTTGCAATTGCAATTGCTTTCTTTTAACCTCTAAACCATCATTTAGGACCTTTGCACACGCCATTAACGCTTCCTTTCTTGCTGCGGCCTTTAGCCGTGCACTGGACGCAGGTGTTGAACAGGACTTCTTTGTACTCCGACTAGTTTGGCTAATACCATCGTTTGGATTTACCTCATCTTCTAACTGGTCACTCAAAAGGTTTAACGCACATGACACACTCACACGGTGTTCTGCTAACTTTAACAGTTCACGACAATTGTTCTCAGCTTCAACATAGTACATTTGGGCCCGGGCACGTCCTCCGGCATATTAGCCCGCTCCAACAACTCAATAAATTTAACATTACAGTCAAAAAAACCTTCAAGAGCTGCTCTAACCTGTGAAATCCTTTCCTGGACGAGGTCAACACTCGCCCCACTGTCAAACAAAGATTTCAATTCATCTCGCTTCCTCGTTAAATGCGATGCATAGCCACCACGTTTTCTCAAGGCCGCCATTTTCTCAAAATTCACAGCATGTTCGTTTATCATCACATTGTTCCTTCGAGGCCGAGCAGCCATGCGTAGATTTTCCTCGGACAAGCTCCTTCGTCCGCCCATTCGACGACAAACCATTTGGCACTGAAGACTTTTAATCTGGTTAAACTCATCCACAAAGATAGAATTTGACGGTACAGCTGAAATTACAAAACGCAGGCTTGCGACTCAAAACGAAAGAAATACCGAATTACAAATGAAAGCGACACAAATAGAATAAGCGATCAAATCGAAAAAAAAAGCAGACATACATATTTTTGGGCACCTTCAGGCTTCAGGCTTCTACTGGTCACATCGATGAATAAAGAATAACAAACCCGCTTCAGCTTCATTGAACTGCATTCAGAAAACGCACAAACTGCAAAAAGCACATGGAATCGAGCACGTCACTGGCACATGACCTGCACAAGCGGGGTACGGTGGGGGCGTGGGAAAACTGTCCGTAACATTTTGTATTGAGCATTATGATTCAATGCATCAAAAGTTGTTATTGCACTGTGACATACACAGTTACATGGTCTATAGTTTGCTTGTTTTGTCTTTTCCCCTTGTAGATGTGTCTGGCAGACACTATGAGATGTCTTCATTCCCTGAAACCAGACTTGAGAAACTCATAAGCAAGAAATGGAGCAAAGAATTTGTCAAGTATCCTTTCCTGTTTGTACATTGCTGGTCCAAGTGAAATTAGTATTGCACCTTGAATAGTGTCCTGCAAAATTATAAACAAAGCAGTAGCAGTAGTACTGTTATAGTAGTAGTAATCGTTGTTGTCATGGCTGATAATAATAAAGAAATGGTTGAGCTGAGCATTGAGTATTCAAATAGTTATCTCACAGGAAAGGTTGATGTTAATTAAAGCACAGTGTCTAAGCAATAAGTGAGTTTAAGTGTCCTAGCATTTGTCTTGGAGTGGTTTATGAAAGGAACAGGTTTACATTATGTACAATGCCTTAACGACGGTGAAGATATCACAGAAAACAGTTCAGTAGAGTGTATCCAAGGGGGAGCAGAATAGATTCTTCTAACTACGAGCCAGTTATGATGTGGAACCATGGAGTGCAAATGTGTGCTCTTAATTATCAAACACCAGGTACTGCAATCAGATATTGATGATTGAGTCTGAAGCAAAGCTTTACCCAAATGTTCCTCGCAATTGGGTGACATGATCAACAGAGCAAAATTTGTCTATAGCAAGAGAGAAGTTAATAATTAATAATTGACAAATTTATTAATATATTGATCTTTGAAATAATATTATAATAATAGCAGAGCTTTGGTGTTCCAAAGTGCCACCACAGATCCCCATAGCCATAGAAATTGTAAGAGAACCATGCAGTTCATTTTTCATGGTCAAAACGGCTAGTGGCATGGTTTACTGGCACATATGCCCTATATAAGACAAGGAAATTGTCCCAACATGGCAGTCATTCTCCAGAAATGGGTCGACCTGGTTAAGGTTAACCTAAGCCTACATCTTTGGCATTGGACGTTGATGTTATGCTCAATTGACATTGTCAAAACACGGTATCTGCTGACTGGTATTACATGACCATATCGTGGGCTCAGTTTTAGAGCTCATTGAGGTCACATGTTTTTTGAGTTGACCATTGACTCGCAGGTTCAAGTCCGTTTTTTTTTTTGTAGGCTAGGACTCTGACAGGATTTTGTATTTTTCATGCTCATCCTCAGTGGATTTCTGTGATTGGAGTTAGATTAATTTTGATTTACCAGTAGTTTAAGTCAGTGAAATCAAAAACCAGAAAAATACGGAGCTCCGCTTTTAGGCTTGGCTAAATCTGTATTTTAGCCTTAAACCAGCTGGGTGTCACTTTAACAGCTCTTATACCAGGTTGTGTCATTATCATGATACTATATTCGTAGTTTAACAACCTTGTCTATCCTCTTTTAGACAGAGCAATGCAGCTAAACCATGGCAAATTTCTTGATAATGGCAGGTACGAGAAAGACAAATATGTTAATCACAAGGTGCTACTCAGTCTTCCAACAGGAGTCAAACCTGCGACATTCTACCCGTTAGAACTGGTTTATGTTCTAACTTTAACCTCTCATTAAGTGCTAGATTTTGTTTCATTTATCTTTTCAGCAACTATTATTTGCATTAATGCCATGCATGATCAGTGCACACCCAAATTGAAACATGGCAGATTTCAACCTCGTTCCCAGGGTCTCTCATCTTCCCGCCCACCCGGAGTGAGAGAGGAGAGACCCTGGTTTGGTCTGGTCACTTGACTCTTGGACAATTGAACACTAGGGAGGGGTCCTCTAATGTCAGGAAATTTGTTGCATTTCAAAGCAAGGGCATCCTACGTGATACAATCGCGCGATTACCATCGTTTTATAGGCTGCCATCTCGAAGTCCTTGGATAGTATTTATTCAAACGACAATCTAAAGTTTTAGCAAGTGATTGTTTTGAGTCAATTTACATGGCTGGGTGTTATGTACAACCAACGTTGTACTTCAAGTCGATCGTATTTTATCTTCTTCCTTTGCTGTTACTTGTGAAAATCGACTGTGGTCATCTCCGAAAATGAGTGCTATATGTGAATGCGGTCATTTTTCGATGCTCTGATCGTAGATCAGATCAGAAGGCCCAATGAAGGAGTCTAAATTGCAGCGCAACCATATTTATAAACGTGGAGGAAAAACAGTGAATTTTAAGGATTTGAAACTCAATTTCCAGCAGCAAATATGCGAACCCCTCGCAGGAAGACCTCATGCGAAAAAGAAATATGATCATCGTCTTCAATGACCATTCACCAACAAGTGTCATGAGTTGTTTTGCCATCGGCCGATTAACTAACATAGGAAACAAGGAACAGAGTTTTTCCAAACAGTACACATGTAAACAGAATGTTTACGTGGGATTGCTTTGAAATTATTTACCGTAAATCGTTTTTCACAAGGTCGAAATGGTAGATGTGGCCAAGTGAGGCCAAGATCTTCCATACGCAACCTTGACCGTGGTTAGCCATTCCTGATAAGCCTTCCTCCTTCCTGGAGAGATTTTTAAAATATGTATTGAGGAAAAATACAACCTAAACAACTTGGATATCTGCTATCGGATGATGTATTGAATATTTTCGGTGTTAACAACAGATTACCAATGGAAATAATTTTGCCATGCTGCGTTTATTTTGGTGGCAACACGTTCCGCACTCCCGTAGTCTCAGAATAGACAAAATTCAAACTCGGCCGCCCCTCCCTCTAACGATGTAATTGTCATCACCCAGATTCTGGGTGACACGTGACCAGACCAAACCTCTCTCGCTCTGGGAGGGTGGGAAGAAGAGAGACCCTGGGGACGAGATTGGGCAGAATTTCCTTTATGTCAGGCACTCGCTAGGGAAGTAAATAGTCATTTTCTCTTAAATGAGTATGGAGCAATAACTTTCTTCCTGTAAAATAAATATAGAGCAATTCCCAGTGTTGAAAAAGAAGCAATTGTGGGAAATATGAATTGTGCGAACAGTTGTGAATAAAATCAATGTGATATCCTGAACAAGTAATTACTATGTATTAAAACAAGGTGCGGTTGCTTCTAGAAGAGCATGGGGACCCCAGTTTTTTTTTTTTTTCAAAATTTAAGTTCCAAGAACACCAACAGTCAAAGGTAAAGTTTGACAAAAATCTAAGTGGAGGTCCTGTCTCTGTGGAGTGACCTTAAGGTGTTGTTGTATTCAAAGTATGTATAAATTTGCTTTTTTAGGTGTGGTTATGTTCTTCAGCCTGAGTGTACCAGGATTGATTCATTTGATCTTCACAACAGGGACGCTTCCGGCGCGGAGCCACTCACCCTTACATTAACGGTAAACAAACTGTAAACAAAATAAAATGTCATCATCTGCACACTGATTGCAAAATACTCAATAACAATCCAACTTCTATAAATCATATTAAACATGCTGAAAGTGGTTAGTGAAAGGCTGCTACTTAGAATATATCCTGTGTTCATGTCATCAGGCAATTCAAGATGTTCCCTTTTAAAGTGTTGCTATTGTGCCTAAATTTTTAAAATAAGTCCGTTGTTTTGAATGAAGACTTCACATTTAAAATCTCTGCCATTGCCAGATTCTGTTGCAGTCGAGTTGCATTGAGAGAGCTGGATGAAGAGAGAAAATGTTGTCGTTTACACGCCAGTATATTTATGCAATGTGTGAATCCAGCTGATTAGTATACAGCACAAGCGTTTAGAAGTAAATTGCTGTTCTGTATACCAAATTAGCTGGGTTCAAACATAGCTCACATTTTTAAAATATGACTGAAAAATTCTTTAAAATGTAGCTCAGATTTGTTGAAAAAGGTGACAGTTATACTTCTTTTTTGGGTTTTTTAATTAATAGACTAAAATAAACAATATGAGATTTTTCTTTTGTAAAAAATTTCAAAGAGCAAGTCCCCTCTTTATTTTTGGGACCATAGAGAGGTGCCCTTATCTGTTGAGATATGCATTATGTATGTTGTACAAAAATTGGTAGACCAATAAATTTAATGCAATTTTGCAGATCATTGCAGCAAGACATCTTGTTAAATCAGGCCGTGGAATAGCATCTCCATTTGTGGAAGTTGAGATAGTTGGTGCACCATATGATAACAACAAGTTCAAGACAGAAACAAAACGTAGGCTGGCATTTTCTACTCTTTACCATTTAATATAATGTCACTGATTACGGTAAATTGAACGTTGCATGAGGTGGCAGGCTAGTGTTATATTAGGTTGTGATCCTGGTTTCCTGTTTGTTGTTTGATTATAATAGACACTTGGCACGTGTAAAACTTGCCCACTGTAAAACTTTTTAGTCGCATTGGCAACTAGGGAGGTGCAATTGCGGACATTGGTAAAAACTGTAAGTAAGATGTCACAGACCTAACCTGTCAAAAATTCAGGAGTTGAATATTTTTTCCTCCTCAGCTGATAATGGTTTGAACCCTGTATGGTGGATTGCATTTGAAGTAGATGTCATCAGCCCTCCTTTGGCGTATCTTCGGTTTGTTGTCAATGATGAAGACATGTTTGGTGAACCTAACTTTATTGGCCATGCAATATTTCCAATGTGCAGTTTGAAAACTGGTAAGTTATTCAAATCTGAAACCGGTAAATAAAACCCTTTTCCACAGAGCTTTGAGATTGAGGCACAGATAATAATTATCCAGTCACATAGTAAAGCTTAACAGTCGGTGTCATTTTCATGGGAAATTCACAACCATTAAAAATTTATGTAACCAGATGTCTACAATTTCATGGATCATGAAAATATTTTCATGACTTGTGAAATTAAAACTTTGAAGAAAACTTTTTTCATGAACCATTAAAAATCTTGAACATGAATTTCATGGCTGGGTTTCATGGTGTGTGCTCATTCACCATCATTCATTAATTGGCCAACGAAAGTCGCTGTCTGCACTTTCATGAGTCATGAAAATACATGCCATATTTTCATGGACATTTCATGGTTGCAAATTAGGTCATAGTGTAAGTAAGTTACATGATCTGTTTTAAACAGATTCTAAATGGATAGTAAACGGTTTTTATCGTTAAGCATTAAAGCTTTAGAGTCCGTTTTCACTTTCCAGGTCAAAGCCACCAAATTTTTGTTTTTTTAGTCTTTTTTATGTAATAAAATCTGTTCTTCAGTGGCAAACACATAAGTACAAGCTGGGCTGTAAGAATTGGTCGGGAACAAGACACTCTCACAGGGCCCTTTTCCACCTAAGAATACAGTGGAAGCTCCCTTTAAAACCACTCTCCTAATTACGTTACCAGCTCTGGTTATACTGTAACTATTATAGTGAAACCCAGTTTGAACTGTATCTCAAAGTTTTTTAATTGAAATCTCTTATTAGCAGCTACTCACTAAAGCAACTACGATCTCTTAAATTGGGAATTACTGCTCTTTTTCTTTGTTGCTAAGCTCTTGTTTGGGACCACTCAAATATTTTTATTTGGTAACATTTTAATAAAAGTGTAAACTACTTGACAATAAAAGTTGACAGTTACTTGTGATAATTCATATTACATTGTTTGTAGCTAGTCTGATGCATGGCTTGTTGTTTCGTCCCTGCCAAGGTACTCTTCAGGGACCTTTCTGCTTGGCAAACTTGTTGAGCATCTCGCTCGAAGTCCCGTTCGCTAACAAAATGATGACAGCAATCTCGCCTTGTAAACTACTTTATCATATTTAATGTAGGGTTAAGTCCGTATATAAGCCTTTCCACTGGAGCTTATCCAGTTTTAGCATGAAGCAACTGTAGGTAGGAGTATTTCTACTTCACCTGGATGGGATGCTAATCCAGCATAGGGTTACTTCCCCCTCCCCCCCCCCAGAATTAAATTTTCCAGTTGCCGGTACTAATTTATACACCTGGGTGGAGAGAGGCACTGTGAGAGTGAAGTGTCTTGCCAAAGAACACAACCAGTGCCAAAGACACCATGGTTCAAATCCAGGCCACTCGGTGCAGAGTCCAGCTCACAAACCGCCAGGCCACTGCACTTACCACTTAATCACTGCCTGGTAATGTTTGTGAAGAAGATCTTGATTTAAAAGTTCAAGATGATTCCTGGCTGGAGAGTGTTGCCCAGAGACACCAAGGTCAAAAGCTTTATGCTAAAAGCTCTCACAAGCGACCATGCATCCTTTATTGTTTTGTTATGTGGTTGCGTATACGAGTCTAGTATGTCCAATAAGCCACAGTACTAAGTTCCAACGTTTTTCCAATTCCTGAGGTGGTGGCTTTTGAGAGCTTTGTCTGTAAGCAAACAGGGTAAGCTGGCTAGCAAAGGTAATCCCAGGCTTTTCGTCAAGTGTCTAATCCAATGTACTCCTTGTGCTTTTATGCTGCAGCAATGGTGTGGGCTAGTCTGTTTTAACCTTTTGCATTTTTGTCACCTGCAGGATACAGATCAGTGCCATTAAAGAACGCGTACAGTGAGGAGTGTGAACTGAGCTGTTTGTTAGTTCACATTGACATCAGAAGTGCAATGGTCAGTACAGCCCTAATTGCCAGTTATATCAAAACCTTTCTTGTATGATTGTGTTACAACAACCCAGATGCTGTCTAAGTATTGAATTGTCTTGTGTGCAATTTACATGGTAACAAAAATTCCTGTACAACAAATTCCGAAAAATGTCTAAAAAATCCTAAAACCTAAAATCCTAATCCTATTATTACATTAATGTACAACAATATGCTACCACAGACATGATTTCCATGAATGCCATGCATTTGTTTGTTTGTAGGGCTGCTTGTTTGTAAAAACATTTCGCAGCGAGTACTATCCATCTGGGTATTTTCCTCGGACAGGCACTATGGGCTGTAGTGTCTCCCTGTGGATGAACAATATTGTCACATGATCAATTTAAACCAATAAGAATAGGAGAAAATTTAGTGGTGAACTATAGAATAGGACATGCTAACTTATTCAAGCATCCTCCTGTAATTTCTGCACACATTATCATTACTAACAGTCATGTAAGATGTAATTACACTTAAATCATTTAGAAAGGGTGGCTTAATACAGGATTTACTATACTCATATTCACAGTAATTATTTCCCTCCTACAAGCAGTTTTAATTAGTCTCATTCCCAGCCACTCGCAATTGCTTATCTTAGTTAATTATTAAGGAAAGCGGGGTGAGGGAAAGATGGGTGGGGAGAGGAAGGAGCCATTGTTGTTGCCTGTGCTCACACTGCTTACTGGCTTCCAGAGCCCCCTTGCATTTTTGTGCTCAATCCCAGTCTCCCAAAGACCATATTTTGGCCACTTTTGCTTATTAAAGAGAAAAGCCTGTGTAGGAGGAAGTCTCGGGTTAACTTTTTTATTTTCATTTGGAGGTACGAGCAGCAGTGCTGCTACTCTATAAATGTGATTATGGCTATAAAGTTTTATGTATCTACAGTATTTGCATTGAATGTTAATTGCTTTTAGTTAAGATTGAAAAACTTTACCATACTTGCACAAGACAAATTATTGTTATTCCAGTATCTGTTTGCTTTCATAAAATTAATTTCATGGAATCTCATTTATAACGTAGGGTGGTGACGAAAACCTGTATGCCTCAATCCAAGTACTTCGTGATCGGGTGGAAGAAATCTCTAATCACATGGAAACTGAAGAACTGAGAGCTCGTGCAACTATGTCAAATTTAATGAACCAACGGAATGGGCCACTGTCGCTGGAAGCACAACTACAGTTTCAAGATGATCATGAGCATCAAATGGAAAATCTTGGCAAACAGCTTAAACAACAGCAAGATGACTTACGCAGACTGCAGAAAGAAAGGGCTGCCAAGTATGTTGAATCTACCAAACAAAATCACGACTCAATTCATCTAACTATGCTGCAGTGACCAATACCATTTGTGCATATTAGAAGCAAAAACTTTTGAAAGCACACTCAGCTCAGCAGTGCATCTTAAGCTGCGACATGTCCTAGTATCTAGATAACTGGTGCTATTTTCTGGACAAGATCATTTAATAGGACATTGTACCAATTAGCTGAGAAGGGAGGTGTCAAAATGTCAACTCTGGATTTGGCATTTTTCAATGCAAGGATACATTAGATATCTGCTAGGAGTGATATGACTATACTTCAAAGGAATTTTAATTGTATTTCTTTTCTCTTTAGGGCTCCAGGCCGTGCAATGCTTTCTAAGCCAAACCGCTACACAAGGAACTCTTCATCCTAAAAGCTACAAGATTGTTCTGACTTTATACTACTTCTGTTTTGAATATCTTATCAATAACAGAATTTAAGAAAAGTTGAAAATCAATCTAGTCTTGCAATTTGCTAGATTATTAACTGAAAGTTGCAAATTTTAGTGCCTTGATTTTTAAGAGGTAAATTATCTGAGTAAAAATACCAGTCAATAATTAAAGTATTAATGAATTGCATATTATTTGGAATACTTTGTGAACTGGTACAAATATTTGGACAAAAAAGGCAGTCATTTTTGTCTTTAATGAAAATATTAATCTGTTCAATTTTGTGTCGCAATGTTGATGATCAAAATGAATAACAATCATGTAAATACTGAATAAGGAAATTAGGATCATTGCGCATGGCATTGATTATGATTAAAGAATTACTGCAATTTCACTGCAGTCATACGGGATGTTCTTATGGTGGCATCACAATGTTCCAATACTGATTGAAAGTTTGGTCAAAGCAACTTGCAACTTTCAATTCAAATTTGTCTCAGGAAGTTGCCATGTTCCAGTTCTCTGTTTTGCTCTATAAAATGAAAGATAATGCCACCTCTGTTCTCTGAAGTCAATGGTCATTCATAGATTTGGAAATTATTTCCTCCTTTGGTGAAATTATTACCAGTATAATGGAATTTAAGTAAAATGAGAACCAGAACTTGACAACTTGTTCGAGCAAACTGAATTGAAAGTTGTAAAAATATTGCAGAGTTCCCATCAAAAGAACATTCAGTTTGAATGGAACAGTACTAATTTCATGGTAGTTAGGTCAGTTTTAGTTCAAATATTTTTAATGAAACCACTGTTTTGATTTGTGTTTGTAAGAAGAGAAATGTGCCTGACATATGTTTAGAATGTTTATTGTGTGGTGACCAATAAAGTTCACAAGATCAGAAAACACAGACAAACAATGATTTTCTATCAGTCGCAAACAGCTTTGGTTCATTTTTTTTTAATTCACCCTGTTCTAAGCCCTATATTTTTACTGGAGGTTACATAATTGCTATTCCCTCTTGTTTGATGGGGTGAATAGTTTTGTGGATTGACAAATTTGACTTAAAAAGTTCACAGATGATTTTTGCCACAGATTGAGTTGCCATTCATGTATTTGAAAACTACAGGAACGACAAGGTCTTTCAATCATGCAAATGAACCTCTCATGAAAATTATGAAATGTATTTTCTTTCAGAAAAGTATGGTTTAGAAAAGTAGATTTTGAGACTGTTTGGGCGATGTGTACAGATTCAGTAATAGTTTTGGCCATTGGTTTTCATTGTGCTTTTTCTATCATAATTATTCTTATCATTATTCACTTTGTACAAGGTCCAGTCGGTAGAAACTATTTAGAGAGGTGAAACCCTGACAATGGGAACCAAAGTTGTTCCATGATGGATGATGTAAACCATCTGTTGCCTGGTTGTTGTTTCAGTGGCCTCAAGATATCACTTGTTTGGCCACATCATAATGAACATTCCACACATTTTTGAGTGTTTACAGTTTATTACTTTGACAGTGACTCTATAGCCTGAAAGAGAGGCAACTTAGAGTAATTTGCAATCTGCTGTGGCTTAACATCTATCTAGGCAAAATATGAGCAAGCTTATGATCAAATAAATGGGCTGCAATTACATTAGGTTTCTGACAAAAAAAGAACAGAAAATGAGAAAATGATTACAGCTTCAATTTAAAATGTCCTGTCTTCATTTAGGAAAGTGGCATTTCATTTTTAAGTAGACTTCCATTATTTGTAGGCATTAATAATTAATAAGTCTTTGTTTGCAGTCAGCAAAGATGTTCTAAAAGACTCCATCAGATTGATTTTTGTTTAAGTACATGTATGATTGACTTCAAGGAGTATAATAACACCTTTTGTTCCCTGGTTATCTGAGTAAACTAATGTCTAACCAC
The DNA here is from genome assembly GCA_947652115.1 of Blastomussa wellsi. Classification (NCBI taxonomy): domain Eukaryota; kingdom Metazoa; phylum Cnidaria; class Anthozoa; order Scleractinia; family Plerogyridae; genus Blastomussa; species Blastomussa wellsi. Next base: position 28,416,841 of record OX393561.1, read on the forward strand.
TTGGAGCTTGTTGTGCTGATCAAGTTGCAGTAATAAAGAGTGGCAATCACAGCTTGTTTTTGAGTTATATAAGCACTTAAAGCTTAAATAGTGAAGGGGCTTTTAACAGGTTAAACCAATCACGCACCACCTTCAGAACAAATGTTCTAGACACAAGACAGATGTCGTGCAATCATCTCCGCCTCTACCCAAAGCTTCACAAAAACAACAAAAGCAATTCTTCGAAGATGCTGTTTGACTACATCCAAGATAATGCCATAAATACATCTGACGAATCAGGATCTTAAAATTCTTTGAAATCCATCTCTATTTATAGATGGCATTTCTGTGATCTGTGCACGTTTTACCACAAAATAATGCGATCACAAAAATTGAAATCTCTGTTCATGTTGTAGTAAATGTTGACCGCCCACTTCAAAATATAGTCTGCTTTAGCAAGCAAATGAGTTGACTAGGTGGTTTAAAGATTCCTTACTTTGAATTTTAATACTGGGAATTTGCCTATCAAATAACTGAAACTCCACAAACTTGTTTTGCTTAATCAACGGAAAACAGGTTTTAAATGTACCTAAACCCAGGGATTAAAATAAACAGCGTTCTACCGCTGCTTATAAGGCCTCTCGTCGCTGTCTTTGTGATGCCCAGAGTCGTGGATATCACATTTCGGAGCTTCAAGATTTCAAAATTTTGTAGGGGGCAAGGGGGCTAACCTCACAACCACCTATTCTACTACCAGCAGCCGTGTATTGCAAAATTATTGAAACCCCTGCCTAAACCAGATGTCTGGGACAATACATTAAAATATTCTTGAGATCTGATATTCACTATTGGCAAGTGTTATACCTTGAGCAGAAGGTGGAGAAGATTCACGGCTACATCTGAAATACATGCGCAGTTGCGGTTTGTCAAAAACTTAGACAATAGGCCCTTTGCAGGATCCGGTCACGTGGTACAAAATCAGCCATGCTGGGGAAAAGACAGAGATCCAGAACAAAGCGACTTTATCCAGTCAAGCTTGACTTTTCTTTGTTTTGGATGTGCCAGTGCAGGAGTAATAATAAGCTTGCCGTGCAGCATGCCAGATTTTGTACCATGTGACCGGATCCTGCAAAGGGCCTTTTTCCCTGGTCGGCAGTCAATAACATCCATCAAATGGCCCTCTGGCTCGGAATGCACTGGGAACAAGTTTGGTTCACTAAATTAGACTACAAAATCACCCTGGTAAGCCTATTATTACACTGCGGTTAGCCTACTGAGCACTGCGGTTAGCCTATTAAGCAATCTGCTTAGCCTACTGAGCACTGTGGTTAGTCTATTAAGCAATCTGGTTAGCCTACTAAGCACTGCGGTTAGCCTACTGAGCACTGTGGTTAGCCTATTAAGCAATCGGTTTAGCCTACTAAGCACTGCGGTTAGCCTACTAAGCAATCCGGTTAGCCTACTGGGCACTGCGGTTAGCCTACTGAGCAATCCAGTTAGCCTGCTAAGCACTGCGGTTATACAGTTAGCTCTCAAGAACGGCAAGGGTAACACAATAAATTCTTAACATTTTCGGTGTTCAGCAGCTGGGTCTCAGTAGTGTAGTGGTTAGTGGGAATAGCTCGTGATCTGAGTGACCTGGGATCGATCCACCTGTCTTTATGGTAGACTTTGTTTTCTCTTTATTTAGACAAAAAAAATCAATGTGTAAAACAATCTAAGTGTTGGTGGCCATTCAAGAGATGTTATCGAGTGCCAACCTTTGTCTATGGACCCTCTCTCCCAAGAGTGCAGCGTTGTGTGACAGAGGCCAGAACTGGACTAATCAGCCTGGTGATGCTTGCAGGTGGTGCTTATTTTTTGTTATCACACAAGACAGTTATTTGGGAGGTGCTTAATCAGCGACAGTCCTAGACTTTCTCAAAGTTGTTCGCTTCTCATTTCCGGTTTGGTAGTAGCAGTATGAACGACTTTTATCACTTGCAGCACGCCAAATTAAATTTTACAGGAGGAATTTTCCTCCTGTTGGGTTATCCAATCAGGGAACAGCATTGTCAATCGCACGTCAATCAAACTAGATCCTTGCCAGACAGATCGACCACAAAAGGAAGACGTTTCGAATTCAACGTTTGCTCGTTGTCTCAAGCATGAGTGAGTTTGGATTTCTCGATATTTCTGTTAAGTGTTTTTTTTTGTCTTATGTTCAATCATGGACGCAGTAGGTATGGTATTCGGAAAGCAAGCTACAAAGCGATCACCAGCAGAAAGTATAAACATAGGTAAAATGTCTTCCTCATGGCGTCTACAGTATCGGTAAAAGGCTTGAACTTCGAAGTTGCTCTCTCTAATAAGTTTTCAACTTTATACAGCAAGGCGAAAGACAAGAGGTGCTGTGAGTTAATTTGATTGTTGTACCACTGGTTGCGTTGGACTTGCTCAAGGAATATGACCGGCCGCTTCGATTCAGTCGGAGCAGATTGTTGAAGCGAACAATTGAAAGAAATTACCGAAGCTCTGCAAAATAGCCATTATTTTTCGAGGAAAGCTCCGAAGAAATCCCAAGGTTTCTTTGTTTTTAGAGCCGAAAGCCACTGCATTACACGTGACGAGCCCTATTAACGTCTGCATAGGAGGCTACTACTGCATCGTTGAATGGTCACTTTGCTGTTTACAAATTAGACTTGCATGTAATATTCACGAGCGATACAGTGTTGCTCTTGCTTCATTTATAACATACAGTACATTACAACATTTGTGATTTGGGAATCGTAAACTTAAGAAAATTTAACAAGGTTGGCTTTGTATTGAGACAAAGAAAGCTAGACACAAACAAATGTTATAAACTTTTGTCTCCCAAGGTTATTTGAACCTCAAAACTGCGAGGCTCTTGAGAGCGAACAAAACATTTGAGCTCTGAGCGTTTGTCTCCGAAAACCATTAAATATATACACAACTGTAATTTCCCCAGCTTTACAGTTCGGCACCCTGGAGTCTGGAGAAAGTTTGCGCCAAAATGACGTCATTTGATTCGTTTTCAAGCAGGGGAAACAAGTCGAGCTCTCACGCCTCACGCTCGCTTTCACTCTGAGTTTTCGCTCTGAGAGCTCGACTTGTAGGCAAGTCTACGACAGTCCTTAATCAAGTAAATATGGTAATGACAAGAGGAATGTGAAGAGGGTGTGTGACAAAGGGAGTTCACATAAAAAGAAGTATGAAATCCATTCTTTTTCCATAGATATCTGCTTTGACTCTTCAAGGCCAGTTATTGTTTAATTATTTCAATTGTAGGCACTGGGTGGGTGCGGAACACTAACAAATCATTTCCTGCTTTCCTTAAGACCTACAAAGATGGTTTCTTAAAATCTGTCGCTTCCCCTTTTTTCCACTTTTCAATGAAGTGCAAGAGTTGTTGCGATTCTACAAGCTCCTTGTGAATGAAATACTTCACTCCACAAGCTTCAAAAGTAGAGAAAGCCCTATCTTCCTCGTACACGTTAATGTCATCTACCGAGAACTCGGTTCTTCTTCGTAAAGCGAGTAAAGACAAAGTTTCTACGGCGAACACTTTTTCATCAGGATTAAAATCCATTTTATGCACATAAGGCAAAGACAGGAAGTGAAGTAGAAGCGTTGAACCTCCTCCAATCGAGCATATTAAAGCGACCAAAAACACCTTTACAGGAAAAGAAGCTGCTTGTTTGCCATAGAATATCAATAGCGGAGAACCAGCAAATGTTGCTGCTGCTGTTGTCAGAGAAAGCACCTTCACATGTTTCACTGATTTAGACAGTGGCCCTTCATAAACAGTTCGCCACTTGCTAGAAGATGGCTCACCTCCTGTTTGACACATGCACCGGCACCACAAATTGCTTGGTCGCCAAGCAGGTGAAGTTGTATCTAACGAACCCTGAGGAGCTTTCGTCAAACTGAAGTGCTTTTTCCATAAGACTGGTTGCAAATATTTTCGTTGGAAAAGCCGTTTTCTTCCTAAAATCACCAACATCCTCGTAAAACACGTGCAGGTTGAAGGCCGCTGACATGGCGCAAAACCTATCACGTGATGTTGTTTTAGCCAATGAGAGAAGAGAATACAGTAACTTCGTCCGCCATAATGGAACTGCTTCGAACTTGCTAATTTGGGATTGCTTGAACTTTCTTTTCCTGTTTTATCTATTTGGAAGAATCGCATTATGTTTTGGTGCTAGCTGTTGATCAGTTTTGTTGTAGACCCATCTGAGGTTGACTTTGGTAAGTTGTGATTTGATTTATTTGTGTGAGTTCAATTGAAGCTCAAATTTTATACTGAACGACCAGAGAAAAAATGTTACTTTAATTTTTTCTCTACATTTTTTGTTTGTGGTTACACTCGAGCGTTCCTACCTTAATTTACTGGATTATTTCCGGTTATTTTCATCGATTTTCCTGACTTCATTTGATTTCTACCCATGAAGGCTTGAAGTACTAACTACCGGCAGTAATTTAGTGCCGCTAGCTGCAGAGTCAGGTCATATCATGACCATTTCGTGCTTTTAGCCCTAATCTCTCTGCACACTGGATCATGGCATAAACAACTCCCCATCTTAAACTTTGTTTTCACTTGTGACTCAAGCACAGTCCCCTTCCCTTGATGTCCTCATTGGGAATCAGTTTTTCCCTTGTGATTAGTGCATGTCTGTGTTGTGGATGCAAAAATGTGTTCTCATGAATAAAACGGTTCATAGCAGGTAGCTACATTTCAACCTGAAGTTCAACCCTGCCTTACTACACCATTTTTGGGACCTTAGTAAAACTCAATCAGTGATTATCGCATTTGTAAAGAACCACCAAAGAGCCACCCTGTTAATATGCTCAAAATTTTTTTGGTCAATTGGTGACAAAAATAATGGGTTCCACTCTAGTAATGTAGCCTAACTCGAATTCAGTAGTCCAGTATTCTTGTGTTAGAGTGTCCAGGAAGTAATAACAGAACTACTGTACAGCAGTCCCCAGCTATTGTGAATTTCCTATTTTAACTCCTGCCATCTCAAACAAAAAGTAATTTCTCTTGGACTTGTTTATACGCTGTAAAAATGGTTATCTCTATCAATCCTGATGTAGGTCCAATGGACCCTAAACAAAGTCATGTGTCAGTCAAAGATGATGACACTCAGGGAAGTATATTACCGTCAAGCTCCACAGAAGAAGTATCTTGTACTGTGCAAGCAGAGGGTTCTAGGCCCCATTCTGATGTAAGGGACAATGGACTTGTTGAAAAGGTTCAGGGGATAGCATTGGACAGTGGAAATGCAAAGACTGAATGGACAGCCTCGACTGCAAGCATTCACTTAACAACAAATGTTCATAACAAGGCTGGAATATTTGAAGAGGAAGAGGAGGGGGAACTTGATTATGAAGAGGATGAAGGAGAAATAGTAGTAGCACAGGAAGATAGAAATGGAGTCAAAAATGTCGTGGAAGGTGACGAGAAGGAGGAAGGTGAGCTGGATGAAGAAAAAGAACAAGATGAAGAGGGTGAAGAAGGAGAAATCCTCTCAGATGAAGATTCTAAGGTACAATATAAAGAACCGTTCTTTGCCATATAAGTGAATGCCACAGTTGTGTATTGGGGCATACATGTAGATCTCTCCCCTCTTCCTCAAAATCCCTGCTTTCATGGCTAAATCAAAGATGGCAGACCATGTGAGCAAGAGGGGGGAAAGTCGTTTATCCAAAATAAAAATCAAATCTCAATAAAGTCAAGTCATATAAGATTTTAGCTTGCCAAATTTGAATTTAGCACCTGTAACAGCTCCCCCTATCACACTATAAGTACAATACAGTGCACAGTGTCCTCTCAGTAGAGAAGCCCATCCTTAGCCTTTACAAAGGAATGGTTTGTCGTCTTTGTTATTGTAACATGCTCAATGTTTGATTGCGAGGCGAGCATGGCCTAGTGGTCAGGGTGCTGGACTTGTAATCAGGTGGTCCCGGGTTCGAGTCCTCCTCCCTGCCACTGAAACGGATTTGTCTTCGGTGGTCCCGAATTCAACTCCTCCACGCTTTGTAAATAGCCAACTGGTCTGCCTCCTGCCTGTTGGGATTTTTAAGAATTTTCTGTTTCATTTACAATATTTGTTTACGTATTTACAGTGTCCCCAATTAGCACAGTAGTGCTAAATACATTGACACTTAAATAAAGTTATTATTATTATTATTATTATTATTATTATTATTATTATTATTATTATTATTATTATTGCATATTCACCAAGAAAGTAAAAGGAATATTGGACTCACTTATTCAAGGAAAACCTTTGTACATTATTTTGCCTGGTCTAATCACGCTGCATGCAATAAAAGCAGTTTGTGTATATGTTGAATGGGCTTTGATACAACTGACATTTGCAGTTCGTTTGGAGGTGTGTTATTGAGGTGAATTTCTTAACACACAATCAAGGGTTGCTTGGTACTGTACAGTAATACAAACCCAGGGCTACAAATAATCTTCCTCCTGTGAAAGGAGATATGTCTGACCAAGTTGATTGCACAAAACTGCAGTGAGGTCTGGTGTAATATTACAGTACTGCTCATTAACGCAAAACATTGGCGTTTGCATTGGATGGTGTTAACAATTGTCTGGATATTCTGTTTGACCACAGTTGGGATTTCATCGGACATTTGCAGATTGTGGTCAGCCATTGTATGATGTTCAACCGTTATTTGCAACCTGCAAACCACTTTGATCCCATACTGAATATATTTTGTTACAGTGTTTCTGAAATAGTAGACCTTTTATAATGTAATGTCTGGCCAAGATTGCAGCTTTAAATTTCTCCACCACAGCATTTTTATTACACTGATCTTTGTATCCAATATACAATGTAGTTTTGCTTACTCCTGGGAATATAGTGAAAAAATTTACTACAACTTGGCCTTGAAATTTGAATTTATTTGCAGCTTCAAATTAATGCCTGAGTACTGTATCTTACGGTGAATCGATTGTAGCAATGAAAGTGTGGTACATGTGTGTTGTAGTTGTTCTCGTTTTCAAGTGCCTCATAAAATTACTTTTTTGCCATCTTCATTGTCGGTTAACCATCAATGAAGGTCATTCAAACAAAGTCTAATTTAACCTTTGAGCCATCTATAAAACTCTTAAAGGAATGTGTAAATACCACTGCTTTATCATGGCCGATAAAATTTTAATTTTCAATGCATAGTCTGTGTGTTGCTGTTGTTCTTTACAATCTGTTCGCTTTTTTTTTCAGCTATTGAATCAAATATTTTATAAAATAATTGGTTTATGTTTAGTGCCCATATATCCAGTTATTGATGCACTTGGTAAGGTTGGAGAGCACTCCATAGAGCAACTCTAGGTGCATGCAGTCATAACTCGATAAGTGCACACAGAGCATGAACCAATTCTTAATTAACAAAGTTATCTATGAGGAGGAGCAAGATGTATGCAACATTTAGGGGCCTGAACTTCTGTAGTAGTGATATTTTCACTCAGTACAGTACAGTATCTATGCAATCAATAGTAGTTTTATATTCATGTGAATTTTTGTTGTTGTTACCAATTAATTATGTTTAATTGTTTTTAGGACGATGCAGAGAAAACACCTGAAGAAAAGCAAGATTTAACTAATGAGGTACAATTTACTTGTAGTGCTAAAACCTGACTGACTGGCATGCTGGCTGACTGACTGACTGATGGGGGACGGACCGACTGATGGACTTCAGGACTGACTAACTGATTGACAGACTGACTTACTCACATTTTTAATTTATTTTTCTTAATTTTAGACTTTATTATTTCACAAGAGCATTTTAACGAGCTGCAGCTCCTTGGCCTTTCATGGATAAAGAAACTATGGCTGGCTGGTTGACTGACTGACTGACTGACTGACTGACTGGCTTGTTGATTGGACTGGCAGACTTTTGAGACTGACTTGCTGACTGCAGTCTAGCTTGCTGACTGACAGACTGGCTTGCTAACGAACTGACTGACCTACTGACACAATGACTGACCAACTGACTAGCCAATGGACTGACTGATTGACTGACAGTCCAGTTCTTAAAATTACAGTGCAAAACATGCCCTTTCATTCACAACGTTGACAAAATATCGGGACCCAAGCGAGCTATCAAGATCACTGATCATTTCACCTGTACCTCAGCCAATGCCATCTACTGCATAACTTCAACTCTTTGCAAAAAGTTATACATCGGCGAAACAGGCAGACGACTAGGCGACCGATTCTGAGAACACCTTCGCGACGTAGAGAAAGACGACAAAAATGCATCGAAACTGGTCGCGAGACACTTCAATCTCCCAAATCATTCTAAGCAGCATATAGCAGTCTGCGGCCTTTCCCTTCACCAAGGAAACACGGAAAGCTGCAAAACTCTAGAACAAAAATTTATTTTTCAAATCGGCACTCTTAATCCTCACGGTATCAACGAACGCTTTTCATTCAACTAATTTATTCCGTTGTTTTCACGTTACCAGGCACCAGCCAATAGCGAAGCTCCATCTTTCTGTATATAAAAAACATATGGCCCACAATTCCTTGATTCGCTCCGACGAAGGGCTAATGCCCGAAACGTCAGCTATTGAATCTCTTTACGGTGGCCAATTCACATAATCAACCCAGTTGATAAAACCAAATTACATCAAAATTTCCACTGGCAACCACAGTATACTGTTACGTTAATATATAGATTTAGCCAAGCCTAAAAGTGGAGCTCCGTATTTTTGCTGGTTCTTAATAATTTCTCTGAAATAAACAATGATTAAAAACGTCAACTCCAATTGCAGAATTTCCACTAAGAATGCCCGTAAAAAGTTAAAAAATGCTGCCAGAAGAAAAAATTCAGACCTGAGCCTGCGATCAACGAAGAAAACCAATGCCTGGTCAGCAGTCAAGTTATAAAAAACATGTTACCTCGATGAGTTCTAACATGAGCCTGTGATCTGGTCATGTGATACTGGTCAGTGGATACCTCGATTTGACAGCTGTCGATTGACCATAACATGGATGCCCTATAACAAAGATGTACGCTGATAAGACTGACAAGGTGTTGGCAAGGCATGGTTATTTATGGCCGTCATGTTGCACGACTCTGTCGTCGTTGTCGTTGTCATGCATACGCGCCCACGAGCAATCCCCGCTAGCCATGATAACCATAAGAAAATCAACTCACTTTCTTTCCCATATGAGTATGGGGCTTCGCTTGGCGGCCCTTCGTGCCCGCAGGAGCTCCGCTATTACTCAAGTGGCAGGTGTATTGTGATGGTTACTGCTCTGGAATGAGCAGTCTTGGTTTGGGCAGTGGCATATGATATTCTCACTGCATCTTTCTGGGCACCGTTAAGGTGTTAGAGCCGCAACCTGGCAGAATGCCTAATGGATAACATGCAAGGGATGTAACTTGATGTTGTAGAAACTTGAATGTGCTCCTACAGCAAAGTGTGGGCTATGTATAGCCCAGACCAAGCATAGGTTCTAGAAGTTAAACTTGGATTCAAGGCATCATGTAAAATATGTTCAATGCATGTGCATGTGTAGCAGTTTAAAAGAGTAGAAATACTTCGTCCCTTTCACATTTGACTTTGCGTAAAATCTGTTTTGCTAGGGTGATGGCCCAGAAGAAGGTGAAGTTATTGAAGACGGCGACTCGACAGGTACATGTATTCACCATTCACATGTGTCACAAGTGGGTGTTATTGTAATGCACAGCCTTAGCGTTTTCTCAGAGTAGTAACTTTTTGGGATTATTGTGGCTCGTTTTTTTTTCCACTTGAAGATAAATAAACAGAGTACTTACTCTGCAAGTAAATATTTCTCTTTGTTTCATTGAAAATCCACTTTCAGGTCAAAAAGGCAAATCTATATATTTTCAGCAAAACAAACTGCATAATTACCAACCACTTACTAACCAAGCGTGGGGGCCGGACTGGGGAATATTGGTCCAAGGTTGTGGCATTGCTGACTCTGTACAGCAAGGTCCGTACAGAAATGACCGAGGGCCGATATTCATCATATTCTAGAAAACGGCTCCAGCACGCTAGTTTAGTAAGTACCGTATTTACTTGTGTATAAGTTGACCTTTCACGACCTAAAAATTAGTCCAAAAAATCATCCTCAACTTATATACAAGTCAAAACCAAAGACCCAAGCACCGGTAAAATAAATTCTGCACAATTAGCATTGCAATTGTCTTTATAATTATATAAAACATCTTATAAACAATGACACAAAACGCAAAGTCCTTTGCTTAGCGGTCTGTGTCTAAATTAGCAGTTCAAGTGGAAATGCTTTTAAATTTACCTTCTTTATGTTGACCTGAGTGTTAAGCTACTCTCTGGCACAATTTTTGTTTTCTTTCCATAGATTTAGTTGTAGATTTTGAATTTGTCGGCTTTCAAAAACAGGAAAAACACGGCTCATGACTTTTTCCATGGAAATGGTTTCGTATAGCAAAATCCCAACCAAGAAAGAACCAATCACAATGCTCGGATTTACCTGAAGACTATCTTGCCATAATTATAATAATGCAAATTCTACATGTACATGGTACACTCTTCGGCATGTCGCACTACATTTCTTTATTTGTGTCGCGTATTAATTAATAGAATACTTTCCTTACCTTCCACTCCCCCACCCATACCACAGCTTGCACCTTGTTTCCTCAAATGACCTGAATTGTAATTAATTTTTAGGTGCACTGAATTTAAGGAGAAAGGTCTGCAGATATTTTACTTATGGTAAGTTGATATTCATGTAGATCAGTGGCAGCAAGTGTTCTGTAGAATAGGTGATGTGTAGCATTACTTTTCTGGTTTTTGAAATGCAATTTTGCATTAAAACAGAACTTCCAACAATGTTGCAGGGAGTTTTGTTATGTTCACATTTGGTCGCCATGGCAAGTGAAAACAAAATTTGGCAGCTAAGTTTGCCAAACAGGTCACCAATCCGACGACCAGCGCAGTGTAAAGGACTTGTTGGGCATCACCTTTTTGCAGAATAAGTACTAAGTCAAAGAAATTTGTTTGCATATTTCTCCATCCTGCTACCATTTGCATATAATTCATAGTTTGGACTGAGCTGTTTGTTCTGTTCTTTGATGTATTCTACTGAGGAACCACCATTATCATTATCATCTCACAATCTCGTTCGGCCAAAGAGAAAGTTTGCTCGCTCTTCCGCTTCATGACCTAAATGGCCTTAAAAGCTTGCTTCATTCACCAAGTCATTCTTCATGTTCGGGGCAACAAAACTTCTGGCCAAAACATGGCTATTTCTGATGTCATGTAATAAACAGATGCCTTCTATTAAACGGATAGCAAACAGTTGCATTACCCATTTAATGGATTGTGATTTTTGCTAACGCCTCTGCCAGCTGTTCTAACAGATGCAAATTTTGTATTAATGGCTACGCTGTCTGCTCTAATGCTCTGATGCTAATGGCTAACGAAAACAGAACTTTGGCTAATGGGTAAACTTTTCGTTCTAACGCAGTGACATTTAAACAGGGTTGTCCACAACTTTTGAAGTAGCTGGCAAAAAATTGGAAGTAGCCAGATGGTGATTAATATTTTCATATACATGTATTTGCACCAATGTTCAGTGTTCTCCCTAGTTTTCAGTACAGCAGATAAAAGAACTTTCCAAACCGGTACAGAAATTCCAGTGAATCAAGGCTGTTGTTTAGAGGGATATATTTACTGTCACTTACATGAAGTGCTGGTTGAAAAAAAAAACGGCAGTATCATTTTGTCTTTGCAGTTCCTTTTCTTGAGGCTTCAAAAACTCACTATTTACAATGGTGTGGCTGGGGGCTATAATTCTCAACTTTCATTTAACATGTCTGGATTTTTGAAAACTTATTAATTAAAAGAAGAATTTCACAACCGAAGTTGCCTTCACCTTCACTATGTGTGAGCTATGTCACGTCACATTGTATATGAATGTTGCATTGTTCTGTCAATTCACTGTTAATTTTTCATTTTTTCTTTGATTTTCAATGACGACTACATTGGTGGAGCACATGGTGTTACTCATTAACTGTTGAGTTTTCTGATGGGTTTTCAAGATACTGTATTTATTCGCCTATAAGCCAATCCCGGCTATAAGCCGAGACCCTAAACTTCTAACTATCAGAAGCTGTTAGATTCTATTGAAAAATAAACCTTAAACATTTGGTTATAAGCCAAGACCCAAACTTTTAATCAACTTGTAAAGTGCTCGACATGTGTTGTAAAGTGAGATGAATAAACATAAAAACCATAAGAGGTCAAAGAACAGCTCTGGAACAGCTCCGAAGATAGTTGAATCCATGGTTCATTGCTGGCTAAAACATCAAGCGAACCTCTTCAATGGTGAACTAAAAATGTCAGCAAAACGAACAGCAATGGGCTGTTATTCGCCAAAGTATCCTGAATTGGATGAAACACTTCTGAAGTGTTTTTTTTTTGAAGCAGAGAAGTGGGGTAAGTAACCAGCTGATTTCTGTCAGATCGTGTTGCAATGTTTACTTGACCGTGGGAACGGCCACTTCTGATTGGCCAGTTTCGGATGTTGTAGTTCACAAGAATTGCAGTTAGCGGAGTTGGCGGATTTTATTTTTCAGCTTAAAAAGGCAAAGGAGTTTTGCGATCCTCAGTTCATCGAGAAATCTGGTCCTCCATTGGGAAATGCAAGCTAGGGAAGAAATTCTTGTTGGAGGTGATTATGTAATCATTCAAAACATGTGGGATTTCAAATGCTCTTGATGGCACAGATGATGATCCCTGCCGATGAAATGCCAGAAGAAAACGAAAACACTTCATTCTTAAAGTTACAAGTAACCAAATGGGAGCCATCGCTTAAATAAAAGTAAATGACCAATAAAGATTTTGCTTACGACTAGGAATTTGTGTTTGTTGATAATCGCTCGGCTTATAGCCAAATATACGTCCAATTTATACTCTCGAAGAACAAGTAGTAAATATTTTTTGGTAGAAATACTCGCCTATAAGCCGAACCCCCAATCTTGTTCAAATCTTACCAGTTCTCAGTTTAATTTGGTGCAAAAATCGCTCGGCTTATAGGCGAATAAATATGGTACACGCATCTTATCATTTTCAAGTGGTAAACAGTTGTCCTACGCAGGTGGTAGATAATGAGAACGCTGATTATTGGAAAACAATCACAAAAGTAGCCGGCACAAACAACGCAAGTAGCCAGTTAATTCTGCTGGCTGCCGGCCCGTTAGGGACAACCCTATTTAAAGCTAACGGTTACGTGAACGCTTCTAATGTTTTGGCGAGAACTTTCTAAAAACTAATGGATGGTTAACGGTTTTGCCGTTTAACGGATAAGCATTAAGGTATGTTTTCCCATGCACGGTCATGTTTTACAAAAGTTTGCCAAAAGGTGACTTCTGAAAAACTTGAACAAGCAGCAATAGTTCTCAGGTGATGTTTGTCTGTGATGTTCACCATTGAGAAGATATTAGACAAGAAAACAATCATTAATTGACGTTTTTAGTGCAGAATGTAGTTTTTAGTGAAGAACTTTGATAGTCATTTGATTAATTAATACCAATTATTAATTAATGAATTAATTATCTTTGTTAATAGGGGTGGGATTATGGAGCACTAGGCCATATGAATCATGACTGTAAAAGGAATAAATCTATGTTACTGTATTTGCATGTGTATAGGCCATACTTTTTTCTGAAGACATTTTTAACAAAATGTGGGTGCGTTGTGGCCTAATAAAATACAAAAAGATGGGGCTGCAGCCTATACAAGTGGGAGGCGCAGTGGGCTAATAGTTAGTGCGTTGGACTCCGAATCGGACGGTCCTGGTTAGAGCCTCTAGCTGGGTCTCTGCGTTGTGTTCTTGGGCAAGACACTTAACTCTCACAGTGCCTCTCTTCACCCAGGTGTATAAATGGGGACCTGTGGGTAACCCTGTGATGGGTAACCCCTGACTTTGCCTTTACCTTACCTATACACGGTAAAACTAAAATGGTCACATGTTAAAGTAGGAACCCCCCCCACGCCCTAAAATTTTCATGTAAAGCACTTGCACTAACATGAGCGAATGTGTAGCTTTCATAATTTGGCTCACTTTCAGCTGAAGTGAACGTTTCGATGGCTGAAAGCATCAGTCCAGTCCATGCAGCTCAGTGAGTAGATAAAAATTTGAATCTGGAGTCTTAAGCTGTTTTCCACAACTGAGAACACTTCAAATCTGTCAAATAGCTATTGCATGTCTCTTGATCCCAGTTGAATACAAATCTTGCAAAAATTACACAGGTACCCTTTCTTTTATCTCCTTTTTACTTTAAAGATATGAAAAGCGATTGTTTGCAACGTTTGGTAGATCGTTTCCGATGGCAAGTTAGATTACCGTTGTGAATTTTGTCATGAAAACAAATATTAATATCTTGACAATACTCAACATTCTCTGAATAATGTAGCCAGGCTGTCTGCCCTTTTACTTGTAATAGTACAAAATTATTATTTGCTAAGAAAATCATGGCCAAAAGTCAGGGTGTGGCCTATGCACGTACAAATAACAGTACTTCTGTATACATCTTTCTACAACCAAGCACTTTGCTCTAAACACATACTGGGCTGTAATATTGTTCCTTTTGGGTAGGGGCAGAAAAATCAAAGTATCATGTTACAAACAAATAAAAGTATCATTTATTGTTTTAAAGAAAAGGCTAAGTATCACGTTTTGTGTTTCAATGGGTGTAAACTCTAAGAAGGCAGGCCTATTTTGGGAGAAAAACAAAATTCTTCTGACAATGTGAAAATTTTTGCCAGGAATCAGGAGACTCAGGATTTTTTTAGGGGAAAAATGAAGTGATATAGCTAAAATCTTGGGAAGTTTGACATTTTTTTGAGATGACCTTCATTTGCATATGGTACTGCTCAAACAACATTTATTACTACTGTAATTATCAGTCCCATTTCATTATGTACTATCCTTTGAGTCTCTGAGTTTGTTTCTATTTTGTTTATTTAATATTTGTTTGTTTGTTTACATTGGCCCTGAAAAGCCCCACAACCATATTTTTTCTGTTCTTGTTTGCTCTTTTCTCAGGTGGCTGCACATGGGGAATGTCATGTCGATTTCTTCATCCGGGCCTTAATGACAAAGGTGAAGTTAATAATGATGTTTTTGTTTTCACAAATGAGAGATCATGGAAGTTACATGATTGTATGGACTTTGCCATGTTAGAAAAAAAAAAGATCATATAAAATATCTTGGGGTTATGATTGACAATTCATTATCTTGGAAATACCATATCTCTTATATCTGCTCTTGTGTTTATGACTTATTTCAATATGCCAGTGCCTGGCATGCATACAACACAAAGTATGCATTGATACAAAATTTCTGCAAACAACGTCTTCGTACCAACGTTGGAAAACAGATGTTCTCTATTTAGGCAGTTGATCTGTGGAATGAAATTCCTCAAAACCTGAAAGGCCTTAGTGCATTTTCTTTTGCCAAAGAAGTAAAAATATTATTTACTATCAGAACAGTGCTGTCTCTAGAACTCTAACATCGTTAAGCATGATTTAGTAGGACAGTGTTTTGGTGTTTTTTTCAACCCTTGCTGCTCTCTTTTTTATTTAAATAAACTCTAAAAAGCTATTAGGGGCTAACTCAAACCTTACGGTTCTTTTACATGTAGCCCCTATACTCCATTTTCACAATTACTTGAATGTATTGTTAATTTCTCTTAATATTTTTTTTCTTATGTATACAATTTTAGCTCTGTAATTATAATGTTGTGAGTCAAATAAAGATTGTTGTTGTTGTTCTCAACTAACACAGTTGAGACAAGAAAGCCTGAAAAAATACAGGTGTGAATAGGACTTGAACCCATGACCTGCAGTACAGGTGCAGTGCTCTACCAACTGAGCTATCAAGCCAACTGGGATACAGAGGTCATGGCTTCAAGTCCCGTTCAAACCTTTTTTTCAGGATTTCTTTCCTTGACTGCATAGAACTTAAGTTGAGTACATAACTGCGAGCCAATCATTTCTCACTTGTTGAAATCTTTCTCCACATTTCAAATAATTACATTAATTCATTGCATCTTGGATAAATATGGGCCTTTAACTGGCATAATTTCAGCCAATCAGAATACATAATTATGCACTAACTTGGTTATTTTATGTCAAGATAAACTAATGTGGTGAATATAAACAGGTGCTTATCAAATGCTTCCTGAGCCAGGCCATTACCCCAGTCCCTTCCCCAAAGTACCAGTGGTCGTACCACCAGTCCACCCAGATGCAATAATGTCGTCATTCCCAGACCAAGATGTCGGCAACCAGGAGGTAAGTTTGCTTTGTACCCATCATGCAATCACAAACTAATCATTCCTGTGAGTACTTGCTGGCGAGCGTTAGCGAGGCAGTGCACTATTCTTTTTAATAGGGCAAAAAATCCAAATTTTTTTCGGATGTAAGACTCGAAGCCTTCGCAGTAGACTATTATCCGGGACAATTGAAACGACAATCATGCGCACATCACATGGCTGTCATTTAATCCGGGATCCACGCCTCAGATCACTTTGCACGTGGGAATTTTACGCACGCTGTCAGACGCTTTCAAGATGCCACTAATGTTGCCAATTTTTGCCATAAAACAAGTAGATGAGCATTTTCTAAATGTCTTCATTTGCTCGTGAATTATTCATCAAGGTCACGAACGGTTATTGATGAATCTCGAGCAGGAAAAGATATCAATTTGTGTTTGGCTGCTTTCCTGTATGATCAATTTTTGCTGATTAGAAATATGCAAATATCAAGCGTTCTCCCTGGAATACACTGTCTGCTTGCTCCAAGTTAGTGAGAAAGCTTTCTGGATGAAAAAAAAAAAAACGGTAAAGTTATTGCTCTTCCACTGCCATCATCTTCAGTTACCATTTCCTTTTTCAGGGAAACGTCTTTAAATTCAATTCTCAGGCTTCAAACTGAAAGCCTCGTGTCTTTGTGGCACGTGATGAATTTATTTGTCAGCGAAATGATAACGCACACATTAGCAAAATTTTGACCAGTTGTTGACACTCAATACGTTCAGCAGTTGAGAGTTTCAAGTCAATGCAAAAGAACCTTTTTGCAAATTCTGGCTTGCAAAGGCAGACTATTTTCTGTCCGAATTAACTTTAGACGCATTATGGAACTTAAGATATCACTGCTGGGATGCTAATTAATAATACAAATCGATGCCCGGTGTGACAATGCCCCTTTAACAGCTCCCATGTTAAGTACATGTAATGTTTGTTAGGTAGAATTTCATTACTTTTCTGTCATCTTTTAAAGTTGTGAAAGGAATGACATGTCAAACAGTTTGTGGCTCTGAAACTGCAGCATGTGAAAGAGAAGTAGCGGTTTTAAGGTGGCTCTGCAGTTATTCTGGGAGTACTTGTCCACGACAGACTTCAGTTCATAACTATCTGACTTTGATGCAATTGCTTTAAAACTTTGGGAAAACTTTCACTTATTATCAAAGACTAATATCTATTATCAACCATAGAAAGGTGCAAATTTATTGGGTTAGTAAATGGGCAGTATTAATGTTGTTAGTTTTCTTGCAGGGAAATGAATTGCCTGACAGAGCACAACCCACTTCAGAGGTAACCACTCCTAAGAAAGAAACCGCATGGGAGAGGGGACTGAAACTAGCAAAAGAAGTAAGTTGCAAAATTTTGTATGTTGACAGCAAAGTTTAATCTTCATGGATTATGTGTAGCTCTTTACACTAGACCGACTGTCACCTTTGGCACATCTTCCTCAGACTGGCTGGGATCCACGTAATAACCTCTTTGGAGACGCACAGAAGCCTTAGTAGTGAAGCCTCGCATTGGAAGGACACAATTAAAAATTGTGAAAGATTAATTAATCAACATGACACAAGCGTGGGACAAAGAAAAATTCAGAGTCCCCAACGGCAATCGAACCCATGACCTCCCGAACACCGACATTGCTGATCCTGATCCTGATCCTGATCCTAGCAGTATGCCGGACGCGTGTCACATAAGAACTCAGTAAAGATGACCTCGCTCTCCATGAGTTCTCGTAGCGCAGTGGATAGAGCGCCCGCCCGGTGTTCGGGAGGTCATGGGTTCGATTCCTGTCGGGGACTCAGAATTTTTCTTTGTCCCACGCTCGTGTCATGTTGATTAATTAATTTTTCACATTAAATTTCCCGGGCTGAAAATTTGCCATCACTCTCATTTCCACAATTCAAAATTGTGGCTGTCGTGGTGAATGAATTTTACCTTGCGTAGCAGGTATGCCTTCTCATTATAACTGCTGTGTTCCGCTGCGCAGTAACTATTCCTGGAAAAATTGGAACCTATCATTTTATCGCATTCCTAAAGATAAATCTTAGGCAGCTGTTATAAGTGAGCTTTTTGGTCACAAGCTGATTGCTATGACCAGAGTAGCCGGCGCCATAATAGTCAAGTAGCCGGTGGAACTCCGGCACCCGCCGCCTTGGATAAAGTAAAAAACCACGTGATTTTGAAAGTGAGCTATTGCAATGCACATGCCAATGCTAAAAATTTATTAATACTGATACAATCGCAAAAATATAATTATCTGTGTGATCAAGAGTTTACTAATGTTGTATTTTTGATTGTTTATGTGTCCTTGGCTATCATCATACAACAAACAATTCTATTGGCAACAGTGCTTTTTTTTCAGAAAAGAACTTACAAAGAACCTAAATTGACCATTTCCGCATTGCCCATAATACACCTTGTTCATCCCCCATAAGCATTGTCTTCCGATTCTCTTGGGACGACTGTAATACCCTGGAGAATTGGGAAACAAAGGTTATGCAAAATTTTGGGGGATAATCAAGGTGTATTATGGGCAATGCGAAAATGGTCAATAGCCTAAATTTGTGCTAATGACAATTTATGTAAGAACCTGTTAAGGCTAACTTGGGAAAATGCAGGGTCTTACTCGCGGGGTTTTACTGTTCCTGTGTCATACATATTGCATTACACATGCAATTTCAAATAAAAACCCTGATTTTACTTGCCTCAGAATTCTTCTTTCCAGCTTTTAGTGTTTTGTCAAATAACTGTGCCATTTTGTGGAAAGCAGTATTTGGACTGTTGTAATGAATGAAGTCTTCAATGTACACAGATTAAAAAAGCTGCCCAGAAGCGAAAAGAAGAAGATGCTGATTTTGAGGAGAAACGAATGATTCTGGGCATCACAGCTGAGGGAGAGGAGGATGAAAATGACAAAGAAAATCTAGTGAGACGGCGTGAGATGATGCGTAGCAGGTTGGAAAAAGATGCAATGTTTGGTGAAGAAGAAGACATCAGGAATCGGAGAGGAGGAGACATTGTGTCACGGTGGAGGGACAAGCGAGACCCTTCACCTGCTCTCCAGTATCGGGTTTGTAAAACACTTGTTTCTTGTCACCATCGTGGCGATTCTCTTCTACTCAAGCGGAAGTTGCTTCGTCTAACTGCTTATCAGTTCACGTATTGTTTAATGATTGCTTGTGTGTTTATTGGTCTAATAGCTATGCTATTAACGGTAATAAGCCTTTATTCATCCCTTTGGTATGTGAAGTGGAGAAAAACATCACTGTACTTTTAAAAAACTACTGCACGTTTTTACCTGCCAAGAAAGTGTCAAATAATTCAAATGTGAACAGTGTAGTTTCCATTCAGCTGTCTGGTCAAAGGTTTCTTGCAACCTTTTCTCAAACGTTTGGTACACTATCTCAGAAACTATCTTTATGTCTTAGGATCGTGAAAGGAGGAAAAAGAGAGCTTATCGCACTCCATCGTCTTCACCAGAAAGGTAAAAGACTGTTGATCTATGATTTCACGAGAACAGTCCACAGCAGGTCAAGCAAACTCTCAAAAGAACAGTTACTGTTAAATATGACATATTTTTGTTATTACTGCTACATGCTAACTTTGATTAGTAGAAACTCAGCTGTGTTCTATTGAAAATCCTTGAATCTGATTGGTTCGCCGACTGTTTTCTATTCGCTGATAGAAAACGTTCGCATGCGGATTGTTCTTTGAAGGCAAGATTTTTCTTGATTTTTGGCTAAAAAATACATAAAATGGCAGCTTTTTGAATGAAATCCTTAAGAGATTCTACTAAAACAATTAGACGACTCGCCCTCGTTTTCTATGAGCGATAGTCAACGAGGCGCAGCTCATATAAAACTCGGGCTCGTAGTCCAATTGTAAAATAGTATTGCCTTTACCTTTAGTCGTGTCACAGCTGTAACAGTGTAATATGAGCAAGTCAATCATTTTTTTCTTTGGTTGTTATTTTCCTTCTTAGGGACAGACGAAGTAGACGAAAAGGCGGTGAAAAGGAGAAGCAAAAGGAGAAAGCAAAAGAAAGTGCTAAAGAACGAGAAAAAGAACGAACGAAAAAACCTGCGAAAGAGTTAGAAAAAACGGGCGACGACAAAACTAAAAAGAAGAAGGACAAAGGCAAAGAAAAGGAAAAGGAAATCCAGGTACTGAAGGGAGAGAAAAACGACAGTGAAGTTACGCAAGAAAAACACGCTGAAGAAACGGTGCAAACAGTATCAGTGATAAGGGAACAACACAAAGACACAGTTGAAGAGGAAAAGAACAAGGATGAAGAAAGGAAGAAAAGAATTCAGGAAATGAGTGAACCTAAAACAACAAAGGAAGCCGAGAAGAAAGAGGACTTTAAGGAAAGTGGAGTTGAAGAAAAGGACAAATCTAAGCCAAAGGTGCTAGGAATCTCAAGTTCTCGTCTTCCTAATGATGAATGGATAGATCCCTGGCAAAGAACAACTTCTCCTAAACGCCACTCGGTTTCTTCACGTAGTTCACGAAGCCGGTCTTCGTCATCTTCCTCAGATTCATCGCGTTCTTCACGATCACACTCACACTCGGGATCAGAGTCACGTTCGACGTCACGCTCCGCGTCCCACTCACGATCACGCTCGGCCTCCCCCACGTCTTCCAGATCACGGTCACGGTCACACTCTGGCTCCCGATCCAAATCTCGTTCCCGATCTGGTTCTCGGTCTTCAGGGAGTGATCGCTCTAGCTCAACAAGTAGCAACAGTCCAGCTAAAGAAGTGAAGGCCGTGCAAAACGAAGAGAGAGGAGCTATACAAGCTGTGTCCTCAGGTTCTGAATCCGAATCTCATAAATCAAAATCGAAATCTCCTACACCTGTTCAGAAAAGCCCTACTAAGCTTAAAGGTCAAACTCCTCCTGACAATGCAGTGCCGCGAACCCCACCAGTGGAGTCTGATCGTAACGTCAAAGAAAACAGGAATCGTTATGAATATGGCAGAGCAGACAGAATAGACAAACATTATGGTTCCGGGTGGGGTCGCAGGGCAGGTGGTGTGCGGCCATTGGAAGACCCTTCTAGGTATGTATGCAGGGGTTTATGAAGTGATTTCTCTTAAAATAAACAGGGTTTCTAAATGTCGTTGTAATGACAATGAGCCCTGATATCCTAACCTCTGTCAGTTTAGCTATGCTGGACTGCCTTTAGAAAATGAAAAATGCAAACCTACTCATTTTAGCATACAAACGGTAGAAGTCGATTTTCGCTTATTTTTGTTGTGCTGTTTTTGGTTTTCTCAACCTTCGCAACTAGCCTCATTACAAGTCGGTTTGCCCAAGGTAGTGTGGTGGTGTTGTTATCTCACTCTTGGGTGATATTTTTTGTTCTTAAAATGAAGCCGGCAGCGCGGGCATCATTCTCGAAGAGGAAGGAGTGCGGACAGACGAAGGAGATCTCGATCACCTCGGGGGAGGGTAAGTACTTTGTGCTGTTTGCAGATAATTTCAGCGGTGATGCGGACATGTAGTGCGTGTATTGGAAATTACGGTCAATAAAAAATGTTGTTGGACAGTCGCAACAGCCCAAGAATTCTTGCCAAGGGTGAATAAGAGGGTTTTGTGTTCGGTGGTCTCCTCCATACTTTGTAAATGACCAACAGTTTATTTAAAGTTTTCCTTAATTGACGGCACTAAATACCACAAAACGCTTACACTTGCACTCAACTAAACTGACTTTTTTTTCCTTATTAATTTCATTATTTGCAGTCAAAACATCACAAATAGTGCTTGTCGCGCAAATGGTAAAGCCTCGTGCCTACTCCCCCTCGATGGGATGCTAATCCATCGCAGGGTTACCCCCCCCCCCCCCGGCATTATTTCGCCGGTACCCATTTATACACCTGGGTGGATGGAGAGAGGCACTGTGCAGGGCTGTCATTAAGTTTTGTGTCACCTGTAGCCTCGTTCTCCACACCCGTAGCAAACTTGTTACTTTGTGGTTAAATTCTATCAACAACAGGTAATTTCACCCGTAGAACCAAGGGAAAATCAAGCATGCTCAGCCGTAACAGGTGTTACGGGTTACGGCCCTTAATTACAGCCCTGCTGTGAGAGTTAAGTGTCTTGCCCAAGAAGACAACGCAATGCCCCGAGGCTCGAAACCCGGACCGTTCGATCCAGAGTCCAGCGGACTCCCCGTGAGGCCACCACGCCTCCAACCAAATACAAATTCGGGTAGATAATTAAAAAAAGGAATCGATTTCAAATTCTTCATTTGAAGAGAAGATTATTGAACAAGTAATGAAATTAAATTTATTTGTGGCAGGGAGGAGGAAGTCCAGCGCCCTAATTACTTGGCCAGGCCGCCTCTCGACTGCGATTAGTCTCTCTTTTCCGCTTAAGTCAGTGGGGGAAAGCGCAAAAATAGTGCGACACACGACGAGGAATGCCACCCCCGGAAGCACTGTTACTATATTCGCGTTCATCCCAACTAGCTTTGAAGCGTCTCTGTCTGGTTGTGAAACAAATATAGCAAAACTCTTGTATTGAGTGTAATGATGTTTTCATTTGCAGAATGAAGATCGACGACGAGCCGACCAATCAAGAACGTAAGTTGCTCAAACTTGCCTCGCCGGCTTTTGTCGTGATAAGTGGCAATTTTTATCCCCTCTCCCCCGAGTTATATTTTACTTAGCTGTTTTTTACAAGAAACGTTATCTCTGGCAATCCAACAAGCCAAAACTTTCACGCAGGCTCAACATGTTAATTCTTGTACCTGGTGGGCGAGGTCAAAATAGCCAAAGTTGGTCGCCGTTCGAGTTGCTCTGGCCCCGAACCAGCTTTGCGATTTCTTTTTTAAACGGTTCACAGTCATTTATAAAGAAATGAACGAAAAGCTTTCTCGTGGTAAGGAAGGTATCCCTCTTACCAGGGACTACTTTTCTCCTTGTAAACAGGCTCTTAAGTTGAACCTTCCTAAAGCGGAAACCCTTTGGTACCAGAAAACGTGCCCCATTATAAAATTGTAGTGTTCCCATGTAACAGTGACCGTGACCGAGTGATCGCTTGTTAAGAACTGTCTGTTAGAGGACGTTAACTGTATGCATAAAGAGCGGCTTTCAATTGAGTGTCGAAAGTAAGCATCGAATTGCTTGGTTTTGTATCCACACGCTTGGTAATTGGTTTAAAAATTTCCTGCCACTTTCTCAGCCAATTAGAAGTAAAGTCAATCGTGACGCGCGCGCGCACGTTTTCCCGCGCTTTGTGTCGGCTTCGTGTAATTACTTTGAGTTTTGATTGGATTACTAGATTGTCTCCGCCCTTTGTAATTGGTCAAAGTAATTACTTTGGTTTTGGTTTGACGGTACTCAATTGAAACTCGCTCCTAGCACAAAGTATATAGCGTACAATGCCTTTTTTGGGGTCATGCAGCAGCTCTCGCAAGGTCTCACATGAATGGCTCGGTACCCTGTGCGCGAAAACAGTAAAACAAGCAACAGGAACAATGTCCCTTGCCCCTAAAACAATACAAGCTTACGAGAGCTGCTACACTACTGATTTTTATCACTTGCAGACGAGGACGTTCTTCAAGTGCTGATAGTATGGAGCATGCGCTAGCTCGCCCCAGTTCTCCACGTACAGCACGGGAACGAGGTGGGTTGCACCGTGGATCCAGTGCATCATCAAGCAGTAGTGAAAGCGCAAGCAGTGACACTGGAAGCGATTCAGAACAAGGCCAACACCCGGCCAGAACACGCCGAGCAGCTCCTAAGACCGAGCAACTCAAGCAAGCACAGAATGTGCCGCTGACAAGCGGCAACATTCGATATACTGGACATAAAGATATTAAACTCACCTTGAATAAGGTATGACAAATCTACTGTCACACTGTAGTAGTAACTTTAGTAGTAGTAACTTTATTTGCCGTTGGATTCACTGTGTAGCTTTATCAGCTAATTTCTCCAAGCATTTCCCAACTTTGACAACACAACAGGCAAAGCCCAGACCACAACACCGGGATTCTCTGTGCCCAACACTTTACAATGAGTGTGTGGGTTCTTTAACGTCCCCTACTGACCGTAACAATGAAGATGCAGGAGGCGGGGCCAAGAAAACTAGAACATTTGCAGATGACTTTGCAAAGGCAGCATGTTCTCCCTGACTGTTGGTCTGGTTTGAGGCTCGAAACCCAAATTATTTATATTACTCATTATTAAAAACTAGCGATGGTATATTGCAATTCCTGAGTTCTGATTGGTTTAGAGGCATTGGTATATGAGCTCATATAGCATTCACCTACAAATATGGTAGGTGTACGCGTAAAAGAATGCATTTTTCGCAATGTTTGTACGGTATTTTTGGGGGCTTTTAATAAAACAATTATTCCACTCGCGCTTGTTGGATATGAGATGGTTATAGCCAAGTCGGCGCTACGCGCCTCGTTGGCTATCTACCATCTCATATCCAACGCGCGCTCGTGGAATAATTGTTAATTATTCTTGTTACCTATTTGCTTGGCAATGCAGTAACATCGACAGATCTAGAGGATCTCAGAGGTTCAATATTGAGGGAGCTCCCATGAAAGTAGTAGTAGTAACTTTATTTAGCCTTGGATTCACAGTCTAGCTTTATCAGCTAATTTCTTCGAGCATTTCCCAACCTTGACATCACAACAGGCAAAGACGAGACCACAACGCCGGGAACTCCGTGGCCAACTCTTTACGAGGAGGGTGTGGGTTCTTTAACGTCCCCAGGAGACGAGGCCTACGGTTTTATCGTCCTTATCCGAGAAGACTAGAAAATCGAACCATTTGTAGATGTCTTTGCAAAGGCAGCATGTTCTCCTCGGTTATTTTAAGACCCTGAGTGTTTGTCCAGTCCGAGACCTCCCACAATGTAGTCCGGCGCTCTACCAACTGAGCTGACCGGCCGGCGGTCGAACCACTATTATAATTTGGTTTTATCAACTGGGTTGATAATGTCAATTGGCCACCGTGAGATTCAAGAGCTGACGTTTCGAGCGTTAGCCCTTCGTCGGAGCGAATCCCACCACTATTAGTTGGCATTGTCTCAATGGTTTATTAAAAAAAGAACAAATTTAATGTTTTTACGTCTTAAAAATAAGTCATGCTGATTACCATTTGGCAATATTGTGCACTTGTAAGGTAGCCACGCCTTCAGTTGGTTAGCAACTTCTTGGAGATTGCTGCAGGCTCAATTCAGTTTGAGTCCTTGTTCCCCAATTGATTTACCTGACTTGAAAGCAGTGATTGTCTCTGGCGTTGCTCACCACTAGTAGATCGGAGTGTATTTCTTCTAGCTCTGTGTTTGATTGTTTTATTCTCATTGCAGTCTGTGGCTCGAACAGATAGCACGGTCCCCTCTAAACCTTCCCAGCATTCTCCGCCGTCAAGATTTGAAGCCAGTAGCAGCAGTGACAAGCAGTCAGCGGTAAAAAAGCGGCCACGTGATCCGTCCCCAGTCGCTGACGCTCCAGTGACTGCGAAGGAAGCGGGTTCCTTGTCCGTGGCACCGCAAACTGTCAACAAACCTGACAAACGGTCAGCAGATTCACCAACGCAACCAGCAACATCCGCGAAATCAAATGCAAACACGTCGTCAAGAAGAGAGGAACTGCTCCGTGAACTTAAGGCTGTGGAAGACGCCATAGCAAGAAAACGAGCGAGAATTGAATAATAACCAACTTCAAAGTCGGCGCACACGAGCGGACTTGGACTTGTTGCAGGGACTGGTCCCCTCGCGGGAGCCGACTTTTAGCGTTGATCGTATTTTCTCGAAATGTACAGTAAAATTTCGTTATTCACCACTCTTGTCGTTAATCGTCATTTTTATTTGAAACTATACACGAGACAAACACCGATTTGCCGTGGTTGGTTTGCCATTGTAACTGAAAGTAACACGAAGGGTGGTACTCTTTGGTGAACGCAACTTCATGCGTTCCTTTTCCCGTGTTCAACTTTCTCAGAGGAACCACCAGAAAATACGGAACTGCCTAATAGTTAAGAAGTTGGTCAGTTCATCCAATTGCATGACTGGGCAATACATAAAGGCACCGACATTGAAAAAGAATTTCACGCGTTCTTTCCCCAAATTTACTACGAACCGTGTTTGTCGCTCTCGCGTGACCTTACCGAGGGAAAAAGAAAGCACGAGTAATTACAAAGCATGCCGTGCATACTCTAACCACGTTATTTGTAATCTACCTAGCCTGCAAAGCAGGCGTTTTTTGTGGGGAGAATGCTTCGAAAACAGCGATCACGAAAGACCAAATCCCCTCCCCCTCTCTTTTTTCCTCTCCCCAGTGTTCGCGCGCTGAAAATGGCGGCCGGTCTTTCGTGATTGCTGTTTTGGAAGCATTCCCCCAACAAAAAACGCCTTCTTTGCAGGCTATAATCTACCGAGAGAGTGGACTTGGATGTTGTTCAGAGGCAGTCAGAAAGCCATTAACTACAGTCAACCAGTCAAACAAATGCAAATCGCATGTCCGAAAGAAGTCGCATAAAAAGACATGCAGTAGCCTATGCCAAAACATTTGTTTACACAATTCTGTTGTATAGAGCGATTTAACCACGGAATGACGACAAACAGTGCTAAAAACTAAAAGGCAAACAATATAATTGATGTCTACCAGAATCTAATAGTTTGGTGACTATTTCACGGTCGAAGTAAAATCGCTCTAAATCAAACACTTGAACTGGCAACAGAAGAACTTTATGTAAAGCAACACAAATGTTACTGTTGTAAAAAGGATCACCTGCACGGGAATTTGCTAAATCTCTGATTAAAACAGTGCTGCATGTAACATTTAGACTGAACCTTCTTTAGCTCGTACACAACATGGTCCTAGGTGACCCAGTGACAAGCTGTAAAACCCCAAGATCAATATTAAAGTAAATTTTAAATTGTTTGAAGAGTCTTAAAGCGATTTTTCTAAAACTCAGCCCGACTATTCTAAAGGCATCAATCAACTAGTAAAGAAATTTTGATACAAAATTGTTGTTTAGTTTCAAAAGTGTTACAAAATTATTTGTTCTGTTACAAAAGTGTTACAAAATTGATGGAAACTTTTCATGTCCTATAATAGTGGCTTGCAGTCCAGCGCATGCACGCACGAAAACGGACGCCGTGGCTAAAATTAGTCGTTTCCCATGCTTCGAATAGAAAGCATAGCTTTGACTAATGACTTTTGACAGGTCAATCTAGAGGTATTTGAACCTGGACATAGAGCCTGTTGTCGAGCTGGAAGGCTTGGGTTGCATTTTACGTGATGCCGATAAATGCATTAGACCAGTATCCGTTGCGCGAAACACTTCTATCTCTGGGTGCTTCACAAATTTCTCAAACAGATCCACATTTTCCAATCCCCAGCCTTCATTGCTTCTGTCAAACCCACCAACGGCGTCAAGATCTTTACGATAAATGCACGCTGATTCGTACGAGTTTGACCTCCAAATTCCCTCGTATTTGTTAATGGTAAAGTACGAACCAGGCGTGATTTTGTTGTTGTATGTTAGTTCAGGATCAAACTGGCTAAATGAAATCGGAAAGTAAACTCGTTTACCAGGCGCCGTGTTCATTCGGCAGCGATCAATAAACTCCGAGTTAAAGATCAAGTCCACATCGCACAAGAACAACAAAGCTGCTTGGTCAAACTTATCGCCTGCCAGAGAAAGGGCTCTCCCTCGAGAGAAATTACCCACAACATCTAGCCAAATCAGATCCGCCTCGGAATATTTATCTTGATATTTCTTCATTATACCTCTGTACTCATGAGAAGAAGCGGACACTGAAGAAGAACATGCCACTGTCAGTCTCACTCTCTGTCGTAGTTTGAGGCAAACCATTTCAAAATTTTTCATGAAGCGGCGAAACGTTTCCAGACGCCCTGCTAACGGGACAATAAAGTGTACATAAGGAGGCATAATGTCGAGGGTTTCCGCACTGTATATCAAGTTTCCAAATGATTGTTGGCTATAAAAACGTCTCCCGCGTGAAGTATAGATAGTTTTCGTTTCACCACTTACGCTGTTGCGGTGCTTCTTTGCGCTAATGACTGTTACTTGTACGATGTGTTGTATCCCGTACAGAGGGTGCACTCGCCTGTAGCCATAATTTACATTCTGGACCTTCAGCTTTCCAAGATTCTTCCTAACTTCTTCAGTTATTAATTCCTTCACTTTATCAAGTAAATTGTTTACTTCAACATTCAATGCCCCACTGATGTCAGTCATGGGCGATTTTAAGCTCGTTTCAGGGTAAAATGATTGTGCAGTAAACATTTCCCATATTTCAGTGTCGTTTATGGCCAACTGACGGTGGAAATCTCTTTCATCCTGTAATCTTTTTTTCTCTTTTTGAGAGAGCCTGTTTGCATCTGCTTGAAGCAATCGATCCATGTTCCGTAAAACCGATTGAAGCTTTATTGCTTCGTGTTGAAGATCTTGAATGCGCTCGTTCGTAAAGTGCGTGTGCAGGCGGTACATGTAGGCAGGTTCTTTGAGAGGGTGAAGAGTAATGGCATCATTAATGCTTTTAGTGTTCAGATCACCATAAAAAATTGACCCGTTAGCAGAGAAGTCGTGAAAGAAAAGAGCGTGCATCTGAAAGAAAGAAAATATAAATCAGGCTCAGTTTCATCATGACTTTCTTTTAAACCAAACAACTACGAAAACAGTTTTTATGGAATGAGGCCACGAAAATGGGTTTCATACAAATAGGTTAAAGGCCATTTCCAAACTGGACAGACTGTTGACACACTGTAAGTGGTGGGTGTAACCTTCAAGTCTAAAATGGTGTGCTTCCGTTTTATCCCGACGCGCGCAGGTGTATGTTTGTTTCTCGACCCTTGAGCCCTTGTCTTTTGCGCATGACTGATGACGTCATGAGCCTAAGCTCTTGGGTCGAGAATGTACCCCGACTAGGACAGGGAAAGTATCCTTCATGACGTTGAAATGCTGGAATGACGTCACCAGGTTGTGGATGATGAGGTAACAGGTGGAAATGTCAATGGCAACTACTGGACTTACGTGCCAGAACCCCCTTCATTGAACTTCTGATAACAAGCAGCTTACCTCGTAGGACCAAGTGCAAGAAATTCCAACATAGCGCCGTATACACCGACCAAGTTCAGTGTCTTCATGCATGTACGATGTTGGTGCTGTTTGAATGCAATACTCAATATGTGGAGCCACCTTTCTCACAACACTTCGGCTCAATACCATCCCAGTGCCCCCCATACAGTAATTATCTCCCGGGAGCAGTTTAAGCTTCCCTCTCTCCTCCTTTGCACCTGTCCCCGCGTGACCCAGGTAGATATCATCGGAGCTGTTTAAAGAACGAAGAAGGCGTACTAATTTATCATTTCGGACGTAAAGATCGTCGTCTGCTCGCATGAACCATTCGTATTCGTCAATGTGGTGGTCGTGCATGTATTTAATCATCATTAACGACTTCTTCAGCGGTGGATACGAGTCATCTATGTCGGGTAAACTGACCACTGGCAGTTTCAACTTTTTATGAATCTCGTGGGAGCTTGTAAAGAACGTCAGATTTCCGGCAACGCTCCTACCCCATGTATCAAACACTGCTTTGGCTCGAGTCTCCAGAAATTGCTCGGTTGTAATAACACCAACAAAGATAAGTCGACGGTTTTTAAACTGAACTTCGTTTGTCATTATCCTTTGTCGTTGATTCCTTTCGTAAATTGAATGACATTGATTCTGCCTCAGGAACAACACGCTATGGAAACCAACAATCAGCCCAGCCACCAGTAATAAGCCTTCACGAAGCATTCGTCTCCCCATCTAAAGGCTGAAAGGCCGTCTTTCATAGAAGAGCGAAGTCTGATCTGGCTCAGTCGGCTGAAAGATTAAGTGTTACGATGTCTATAAAGAATTATTGTGAAAGCTATGTGAAAAATATTCAGAGGAATCAAGCGACAACCGCCTCAGCTCAGTGAAACGTTGAAGTGATTCTAAATATTGGACCGGTGATATTCTTGTGGGAAATATAGGACTGTTGAGCGTGTTTCTGCAATGTTTAGGTCTTAAAAGTCGTTTATTTCGTTTAAGTTCGATCTTGGTTCACGACGTTTATAAGGGCGGGTGTCAAAGAAAATAACTATTGCGAAAAGCCATTCACTATCTTTATAGGACAAGTCAAAATCCCAGAGGTAATTGAGCGTGAAATTGCGTAGTGAGCTTTCCGTGTCCGATGCGGAGAAAACTGAATATCAATCACCGAACACTGTGCATTGCCGGCATGCAACAACCCAAAAACAACAACAATCGTTAGTTTTCTACTTATTATTAATCGCACCTAATTTAGTAGAATCTTGACGCTTACGCGTGTCTCTAATTAGTAGAGAGGTGTTAGAATTATCCCGAACGAATGGAACCAGCTAGGAGTGATGGCTCCTGACCAAACACAAATGTAAGTACCAATTAACCCAACTCAGACTAAGCGCAAGGTTCAATCACTTACTAAACGCTTTCATATTATTAAACGGACTCGGGTTCGGGAATTAACTAGCCTGCGAGCAGGCTACGGCTAGACAGGGGTGGGTCGGGGGCGGTTGGGCATCGTAGCTCCACCGCCCCTACCCACCCCGACCCACCCCGGAGCCTGTTCACAGACTAGGAATTAACACGATTAAGTAAAGGGACAGGTTCACGGTTCGGCGAATGTGGAAGCCCAATTATTGGCTGTGTCCAGAATAAATTCGACGAACCTTGTCCGGACATTGTATCTATATTTTGTCTCAGGTCTACTTTTTATCGTTCGTTTCGGGAGTTTCTGGCAGGGGTACAGGCGATGCATATACAAGGTGTCGGTCGGGTGTCTGTGCTTCGATTCTGGGTCAGCAAATTATAACATCGGACCTTCTGGAGGTCATCTTTGGATGTTGCGAAATGAACACTTTCGACGATTACATGATGGGACCGGATGTTGGTAAGTAATTTTAATCATTACCAGAATTTGCCGTCCAGTCTCGTTTGCTGTGTGAAAATGGCGGTAAAGTTCGATTTCCCTATTTCGGAAAATTATGGCTATGTCGTCGGGCTCAACCAGTTGTAAACAAGAAGAATTTCTGCAGGTGGATGTACAACATTCAACGTAACCACATGCAGGTAGATCCGCTGGAAAACTGAGGAACAGTGGAAAGTTGCAACTGCACAATATGAATATTAAAACAACTATGGTATTTTGCCAAACTCAATGTTTTCTGAAAGATAATATTTTAGGGGTGGACCATATAATTTCTGAGGGGGGAAGGGGAGCTGGCTGATTTAAAAAAGTATCCTGTTAGCACACTTTGAGAAAATTGCACACGACCAGCCAGTGCCGAAGAAAATTCACCCACGTTCAGTGTGACGAAAAAATTCCTGTTACATGGAGAAAAAAACATACACACACATGCACCGAGAAACAATTCCCCTGTGCAAGAAATGGTTGAAAAAAATTCGCGCCTGTACCAAATCACCTCCCCCCCCTTCAGAAGTCAAACGGTCCACCCCTTAGTTCTTCTGTAATGCTCGTGGAGTACCTCCCAAATTTTGGGCAAATCAGAGTTTTTGGCAGCGAGGGAAAATTTGGGCCATGCAACTTGGGAGAATTTTTTAGGCAAATGAGGACGTGGGGACGCGGGGACGCGGGGACGAGGGGACGTGGGGACGAGGAGACGCGGAGACGTGGGACGCGGGGACGTGGGACGTTAGAATTTGTGCAGCCATTCCCTGTGTAATGGAGAATTTTCGTTCCGTGTTATTTACGGGTAAATAGGGCAAAGACGTCCCGCGTCTCCACGTCCTCGCGTCCCCACGTCCCACGTCCCCGTGTCCCCACATCTTCGCGTCCCCGCGTCCCAACATCCCCGCGTCCCACGTCCTCGCGTCCCCACGTCCCCGCGCCCACACGTCCCCACGTCCCCGCGTCCTCAAGTCCCCGCGTCCCCACGTACCACGTCCGCAAGTCCCCGCGTCCCACGTACTCATGTCCCAGTTCCTTTTGAAGAAAAATGTTTCATGCCATTCGTCTCATTTGACGCAAATTTTCAATCAATTAAAGTAGGCGGCAAAATCATGCGAAGAAGCCAGCGAATCTCTGCAAAGGCTTATATAGAAACTTTGTATCTTTCTGAACTGTTTATTTTCACATAACTCTAGACAGGCAGCTGTTTTTTCGTACCGGTTCGTGACATCAGCTTTTAAACAGATAAACCCTTCCATTTCGTACTTACTCGTCCTAAACTAAAAAAAATACATTCCTTAGACTTTTTCGATCTTTTTCGGGAGGTATTTCACCAGACTGCTGCGAATTCGAAAAGCAGTGGAAAAAAGAGTTGAGTGAGCGCCTCAGCTTCGCAGGATATTAAACTGTAGCCAGGGTAAAAAACTCTCATTTATTATTGACAACGCTCTTTTCAACTGGAGCATTGTTCCTCGGTTCCTAGAAAAAAAGAATTGTTGTGGAAAATAAATTCCCGAAATAGATAAATCTATTCCTATCGGAATTACGTTTTCATAGAGAGCCACTTACAGTAAATTGTATACTTTTGTAGATAGATAATTACATATAAACTGCGAGTCGCGGCAGAGTTTCATTTGCCATACACGAATTTATAGATCTTTGCGATGTTTCGTCTGCACCTGCCAGCACTTGTGTTTTGTTTCTGAACAATTAAATAAGCTTCATTGCTATTGGTTGATTTTCTCTGTACGCCAATCAGAAAGGTCGATCTATTGCGGCAACAACTTCTCGGCAGCTCTTCTGGATAAAAGATGCATACAGTCATCGACCTAATGGCAGAGCAAAAAGGCGATGAAGTTCGAAAAAGAAACAAGGAAATTCCTTCCTGGGCACCTGGGGGAAAGGATTACGATCCAAACCTTCCTTATGGGCCCAAAGTTTATGTCGCAAGGCGAAAGAAACCCGATCCGTGGTGGGTGACAACAATAGAGGTAAGCAATGATCGGCGTTCTGCAGTAGTTTGTAACAGAGAAACTAGAATTAGTGAACAAGAAAAACGTCTTTATTTCACCCTTAGAAGA
Source organism: Blastomussa wellsi (assembly GCA_947652115.1). Lineage (NCBI taxonomy): Eukaryota > Metazoa > Cnidaria > Anthozoa > Scleractinia > Plerogyridae > Blastomussa > Blastomussa wellsi. The sequence continues at coordinate 28,450,215 of OX393561.1, forward strand.
TAAGGACGTGCTTTATTTCCTTTTCCGCCGGATCCACTTCCTTTCGTTTTTATGAAACAAGCTTGTAAAAATGCAAGGCAATTAATTAAAAACGTACAACACAAATCCATTATTGACATATGTATTTTTAGTAAAATCCATCTAGTGGTCTATTATCAGTGCTGCATTCTGATTGGTTGAGCTACTACCAGGCTATATGTTACAGCCCACTAGTAGCGAAAGCGCCGGCTTTGAAAACCAAAATAATGGCGGCTGAATTGCGTTTTGCTGAAGTTTTGGACGAGTATTTGAGCTCATTATTAGATAAATCTATACTTTCTATGCTTTCTAGTTGGATTTTACTAAAACAATTATTCCTCTTGCCCTCATGGCCTCTGAGTCAATAGCCCATTCGGCCTTCAGCCTCATGGGCTATTGTCTCAGAGCCCAATCGGGCTTGAGGAATAATTGTTAAATATCCTAGGCGCCATTAATGAGGCCCAGCCAGGGTAAATTCCGACAAGCGACATGGCCCAAAAGGTAGCGAAAGCACATAGAACGAAATCGCAACAAAAGAAAATATAACACGCCAAAATTTCGAGAGCAACACCAAGCTAGGAAGAGATGTAAAGACAAAATACCGACACATCACATTTTTAAATTCAGACAAGTGCCATGGGACCCCCCCCCCCCCCTAACATGGTGTAGTGCTTTTACATCAGCATTTGCCATTGATACCCAATTAATTCGTCGTTTTCTGTTTACTGGCGTCTTTCTTTTCACAAAATGGATGAACAGCACAGCAGTTATTTTGTAGTTTGTGGTAGTTTCCTTGAAAACAAGGGAAGTAGGAATTTTTTTCTGAAGGACACCTGCGAAGGTATTGTGTAACCTTTTAAGCACTTAGCTTCACCGTGGACGTGGAACAGTTTCTTTGAAATTGGAACAGTTCGTTAGTAGACTGAGCAGACATTTGGAATATTAATGCAGTGTTTTGTTGCGTAGGTTTCAGTGGTTGTTGGCGTGTTGCTGTTCTTCCTGTACATGTACTTTTACATGGATCATCTTCATTTTCATGTCCTGAATGCTTACGCCAATGTCGGAGTTTCGCATGCGCAACATCATGTTGCGCATAAATACCTCAATGGTGAGAAAGTTGTTGGTTTTTGTTTACAGTGGTGTTTATTGATTTGTAAGGCCTGGTTCACCACTGGCGACATAATGGCACGGATGTAGTGACATAAAGAAAAGATCATTTCTTTTCCTTGTGCTGTTACATTCATGTAGCCTTATGTCATTATATTCCTGTTAGGTATGGTAACAAAAACAACAATGCAAGGTGCAAGGTCTTTGTGTGAACTTGCTTTTGTTGGTTGTGTGAACCAGGCCTAATTACAATAGATAGGTGACTTTGGCCTGGTTTACCAGGGCATGAAATTGCGCCTAATACAGTCGCCGATGCGACTAGAATTACCGTGCTGGCGACCAAGATTCAAAAATTAGTCGCCAAGTTGGCAACCAGAACTCTTTTGGCTTTGTGTATCTTACCTTGATGTATTTTTCAACTAAATAAAGCTTTAAGGTAGACGAATCGGTGCAAACGATGAAGTCTGTTAAGAACATGTCGATATCCACCATCTTGGATTTTCCAAACGTTATGTTGTATATTTTGAAATGAAATGTCCCTTTTGCTAACAACACATATTGCGGGCCCACAACATTCCATACTTTTCCAACCGTGGCAACACCTTCCACGTGAAAAAATGGCCCCTAACATTTTGGTCTTGGCGACCACTTTGGAAAATTTAGAAGCCAGATGGCTCCTTGAAAAAAAGTTTATTTCATGCCCTGTTGACACAATTATAATGACATAAGTCATAAATAAAAGATCATTTTTTTCCTTTTGTCATTTTGTTCGTTTAGCTTTATGTCATTATTTTCTACTATGTTGTTACATTTCTTCTTTTTCACACTGTGACAGGAAACATCAACGTGAAGTCTTTTTGACATTTCCATGACTTTTATATTACCATAAATGTTCTAATAAATGCCTCCTATCCAAATACCTCTGGTGTGGTGTGAAGTTTAAAATAGACGACCCTCTCTAATAAACGCCTTGTTTTTAATAGATGCCCCCCAAAATGCCAATTGCCAATTGAGAATACACTGTTGACCCAGATGACGACAAGGAAATTGATTTAGAACTATGAAATGCTGTTTTCTCAGCAGTGATATTGAACTATAAACTTACTGTTGTTGCTGCGTTGATATAGAGCTGTGATATTCAACTTTTATTTGGATTTTCTAGTTGTTTCAGTTATAACTTGAAATATTTGGATTTTCTAGTTGAATAACTTGAAATAAATGCCCCCTCTCTAATAAACACCTCATATCTACTTAACACCCCCCTTTATACCACAAAAATGTAATAGACGCCCCAGTGTTTATTACATCATTTACAGTATGTCGTTTTCACTAGTGTTAACCAGTCCTTAAAAGCTTTCTGATTGAACACAGAAAAGTGTACCAGCTAATTTTCACGCCAGTGGGCAAAGACTTCAATCTCATGCCTGTTCTGTCAACTGTGGACCAATGTCTCATGCTTGGTTGAAAAATTTGAGCTAATACAACTTTAACCGATAATTTAAACTCATATTATTGTCAATCTTTTCACGAATAGCATATCTTTAGCTCAGCTGACGCATATTTATTTTTTTGTGATTATATTAGGACAGAATCTGCCAGGACAAAATTATTTACCAAATATATTATCAAGAGAAATCTTTTCTAACAACAGCAAACATCGAAAACAAATTTCGAAGTTCCACTGAATTGCTTAAAAGATGTGAGATTTTCCTATAGCTTGCGAGCTTTGAAATTCATTTTCTCAGGCTCTGATAAGAAATTGTTGTACCAAAATTATTTACACCTTATTGCAAACTTTTGTGTTACTGCTTCAAATATCTTATCAAAAGAAATATTTTCTAACAACACCAAACATTGAAAACAAATTTCGAAGTTCCACTATAATTCCACTGAATCGCTTAAAGATTTTACAAAATGGCTACATGTAAGATTTTGCCTATAGCTTCTGATCTTTAAAATTTATTTTCTCAGACTCTGATAAGAAATTATTGTTGGTGTTATCACAAATAATTACTTACATCCGTACCTTTTATTATTGGTAAAAAATAACTTAATATGATTTAAAGTATTCTGGTACTCGATTTTTGTCCAACTTAAATAAATATTACTCAACTTCCTGATGGATTCTGTCTTAATTTGTTTGGCTGCTGCATTTTTCAGGACATGGAGTAAAGAAAGATGAAAAAATGGCTTTTTACTGGTTCAGGTTGGTGTACACATAAGGTGTCTTTGTGTAACTATTTCGAGAATCATGTGGTAACAGGCTAGTGAGAGACTTGTTTGAATTCCGGTAGCCATAATAAATTTGAACACAATTTCTATCAGCAATTTACAAGTAACAAGGTCTCATAACCCATGACCTCCCGAACACCGGGTGGGCACTCTATCCACTCTATCCGAGAACTCCTGGAGAGCTAGGTCATTTTTACTGAGTTCTTATGTGACATGCGTCCCGCATACTGCTAGGTCCAGCAATGTCGATTTTCAGCTCGGTAAATTATTTACCATCACCCCCATTTGCCAAAAACAAAGTAATTTTATAAATAGCTAATTAATACAACTGTGTAGAGCAGTAGTGGTTGTACAAAACTACATGGACTACATATATGTATATTGTGCAGTTCCTGAAAATACTTCATACCCACACCAAGGGAGGTCATTGAAAATTCTAAGGGGGTGGGGGGGAGGTGGGAGTCTCAAAAGCCAAATTGATAAGGACAGTATGAAAATAAACTGGAACTTCTCCAGGGGAGGCTGATCAAACAGAAATAAACCTTCCATGTGGAACAATATTAACCTTCAATGCTAAATCGTTTATACACTGAAATAAAGTTTATGTATATATTTGTGTAACAAAAATTTCAGAAAAAACATAGGTTTTTTCCCTTTACCATGTGATCAGTTACTGTCAATCAAGATTTCATAAGGACCTTAGGTTTGTTTATATAAATGCATTTGAAGGGTTTCAGTATGCCTTCCATATAAAGCCATTAATGAGTTTTGATTGATGGAAGCCTATCACTACCAGCTCATAAGAGTTTTGATTCAAAGGGTCGTGTATCACTGAATTTAGTGGTGAAAGCAGTTGACTTTCTTCTCCTGACCCTTGATTTCTTGAATTGGTTCTTTTCCCTTTTGTTAAACTGCTGTTTGTGTCTGGTTAAACCTCATTCTTTCCTTAAAATGTAATCAATGTTTGTCTCCAGAGAAGCTACAAAGAATGGACATGGGCACGGAGCTTATAATCTGGTTGCTGGACATTTACAAGGTTATGAAACAGATGTTGAGGAACAGTAAGATTATAATTTCATCAATTACATATTTATTAGCCTCTAAACAGACAAATGATTTTAATTATATCATAACTTCTTCTAGCAACCTTGCATTTTTGGAGACCCAGGGGTGGTTAGTCGCGACAACATGAAGTAAACCAACAAACAAAATCGGAGCGAACGAAAGTTTGCAAGAATTTGCAGAAGTGCCCCTTGGGATGCTACTCTTAAACGACTAGTTCCACGGCATGAGATGATTGAATGCAACAAATGTCAAGAGAGAATTACACTCCCTAGGGCACTAAAAAACGGAAAGCTGAATGCCACTCCCATGGCCGGAATGAAACCTACTCTTTCAAGGAAACAGATGATTGAGGTCCATTTTTCAAAGGAAAAAAAACATTGTTGGAGGGTGTGTGTGATCGGTAACAGCTATATATAAACAAGTCAGTATTTTATTTGAAGTATTTCTTTTGTTGTTTTTAGTGAAGTGGAACCCCTCCTTAAAATGGCAGCAGACAAAGGTGTAGACGAGGCAAAGAAAGCTCTGAAGGACCTGTATCCTCATAGATACACATGACCTGTAGGTAAGTGAAACTTTCAGCATGTCATTCCCTATTTTGTATATCTTTAGAAATTAATTAGAATTTTCTGTCCCTTTTTCTGTCAGGATCAGTCTGCCGTTTATTGTTTCCTAAAGTCCCCTTTACTGGGTTTCTGAGTCACTCAGTTATGATATTTGCTGGTTCCATTCTACTTGAATGAAGCCTTGCAGTTTATTTTCATTTACTTTTCTAAAATATATATATTTATTTATTATGAAATTCTGACCAATTTCCTTAAAATGATGGTGTAAACTGGTATGGATCCATACCTGAGTTGTTTCTTTTTGTTTGCATTTTTTGTTGTTAATGTTTTCCAATTTTTTTTCAGTATAGCTGTTTGGCCAAGATATAGGATATCTTCCATACATGATTGCCAGGAACACCAGCGTATTTATATATATATAAATCCTTCATATTAACGTTTTGGGCATGTTTTAACGTTGTAAATAGTTGCAGTTTAACTGCAGTTAGAAGTTATTTATTTAATGTTATTGTCTAGGCACAGACTTAAGTTGTAGAAATTGTGTGGTTCTACATGTGGTACTGGGTGCTGGGTTTATTTAAAGAGTCACACATGTTGCACTGAAGCGTGCAGATGCCACATATGCCATTATCTTTTTCTGTTGATTAAGAAGTTCTATTGCAACAGCGTCAGTGAGCTTTACGCCCATCAGGTGTGGGGTATGGTTTTTGTTTATGGAGGAATAGAATCCTTAGCCTTAGAGGGTTTATATTTGGATGTTTTATTATTTTATAAATGTATAGATACCTTTACAGACAGAACTGCTTCTAGCAAAAGGATGTTACTCATCATGCAGATAAATTGCTTGGTCTGTCCCCTTTGAATTGGTGTTATTATCAGTTTGGGAGCACATTGTTCTCACAATTTGTTGCTCTTTATTAATTAATTTATGTCACATTAGACAACAACTGCATGACGAATTGAGGCTTTGAGTGTTTTTCTATCAAAAAGAAAATTATAGTTTTACTGTAGTTGTTGTTGTTTCATTATAGTTACTGCAGTTGTTGTTGTTTCAGAGCAGTATTCACTTGTGTGCCTTAAAACTTTATGCCACTTTCTCGTCCAATCAGAAGTAAAACCTTTAGCTGATTACTTTGATTTCAGTTTTAAGACCAATTAATCATTGAGTGCAGTGATGTAAAACCAAATACCAAGTTAGTAGCGGGTCCAGACTTCTTTTTAAGGTGGGGGCCCCCGGGTCCTGCCCTAGATCCGCACTGAAAGTAAACGCACATTACTTACAACACTCAGATGAAAACCGCTCTGTTATCAGCACAGTGAAGTACAAAGACGGTAATATATAAAGTCTAAGAAATAATATAAAGAAGAGCAGTCTAACATGCCTGCTGTGACCTCACTACCTTATTGTTACTTATTTTCATATGATTTAAAGATTAATGACCCGCGAAAACGTTATCGCGAAAATTAATGACGTGAAATCTAGAGCCATGGTGTAGGTCCCTTATACTAAGGCTAATTAACATGTTCACGCTCCGAATCATATTGAGAAAGAACATCCTGTTAATGTTGAACTA
>OX393561.1:28461773-28511773 GCA_947652115.1 Blastomussa wellsi
AGTTTGCAACCCTGTGTATAGGAAACCATCAAAGGTTCAAGCCTCAAGCCAAGTGGCCCATACTGCCAGAGCTTATCCCGGTTTCAGTAGCATTAAGTGGCTAGGAATGTTTCTACTCCCTCCTGGCTGCGATGCTAGTCCATCGCAGGGTTACACCCCAGCAGTATTTCGCCGGTACCCATTTATACACCTGGATGGAGAGAGGCACGGTGAGAATACCTTGCCTAAGAACTCAATGCAGTGCCTTGGCTGAGGCTCGAATCTGGACTGTCTGATCCAGAGTCCAGCGCACTAACCATTAGGCCACCATGCCTCCCACAATGTTGGCAAGCAACCATCGTATTAGCCACCACATATCTCTGTGGTCTTCCTCTGTACATGTTTTATACCATACTTGGCTTGTGCCAATGAAGCGTAGCCTGTCATGTGAGTAATCATTTCTACCTTCTCAGATTGTTGCAAGTTTCCTTTGCAGCAAGTTCAATCCCTCCAACCCACTACCTTTTCTTGTATCTCTTTGTTGTAGTCCTGAGCCTTGTGTAGGTTTTCTTAGGGTGCGTTCCTTTGGGGTGATCAAGATCAGTGATCTGGATCATGGTGCATCAAACGTGCTGACAAATGCTTGCTCAGAGTGGATTTTTAAAGTTTTCATGCTAACGCATGCTTACGATTCTTAAGATTGATGTATAGTTTGACCTGATACTGCAAACTGGGAATGAGACCGTAAGTGTCTTGCATAAAACTCAGTGTTCTGTTTTGCATAGGGCATGTCCTGATGACGTCATCAACCTGTTTGCACCCACACTCATAGTCTACTGTCTAAATTTAGTTTCATAAAAGCAATGCTAAGTCAAGTTACAGCCGACTGAATTTTCCCTAGCAACGGCTCAAAAAGATGCTGTTCAGGCCCTTGAGCCTGTTTGCAGGCATGACATGAAAACCCAAGCAGACTTTTCAGCTACATTTTTTTGGAAAAATAGACTGTCATGAATTCTCTTTTTTCTTGCTAGATGCAGGGTAATGTAAGGACTTGTACTTAGTTTAAGGTTTCCGTATACCTTCAGGGCTGTCTTGCGTCCAGGTTAAACTGCAGATATCTAAAACCCAATATCAAATTAAAGCTTGTAGAGCTGGCTATCTAAATATGCCATCCATTCTGGAATATAAGCTGATTTGGCTTTTGGCCGCTTTAACTCGAAGAGAATTTGTTCAATTGACCCCAAATTTGGAGATAACTCAGTTTAACATATAAACAACAAAAAGGCATTTCCGCACGATCACTTCAATATTTTTTAGCCCTGTTTCGAAAATGTTCTGTGCCTTTTTACTGAAATCGAATGTGAGAAAACACGGACATGTTGGTTTAGCGCTTGGTTCCGGAAACCTGAGAACAAATCAAATTAGCGTAATACAAAATTTGCTTTGAGTTAAAGCGACCTAAAACCAAATCAAACGCTCGCCTTTAGACGTTGTGAAAATTTTTACATTTCATTATATTTCAAAATGGACGGTATGTTTAGATAGCCAGCTCTATAAGCTTTAATTTGATATTGGGTTTTAGAGATCTGCAGTTTAACCTGGACGTGCTACATCGCTCGGACGCGAGACACCCTTGAAGGTATATGGCAACCTTAATATGATTATTTGTGGTGCACAGGGTGAGGGTTTCTCTCATACACACTTGATGTTAATATAACATAACCTGTATCAAACAAGTTGATCAGAGATAATCAAGCTCAGGCCGTTAAAGGGAATTTCGAGAAATATAATACAGGATCAAAGTCTTGGTGGTCAACAGTCAATTCCCTAACGGGCAGGAAGTCTACCAACACACCAATAAGCTCAATTATTTCTCCGAATGAGATCAACAATTTTTTTTGTACTGTTAATACTGATCCTCCTGATGATTTAACTTTAAGTATTCCTGTAAAATCGGGTGTCAGCAACAGTAACTCAGCAGCTAATGAGGTCCAATCTATTGTCGAATGGTCAACTGTTAACCGCATGCAACTGAACTTCAAGAAAACGTGGGAAATGCTTCTTAAAGGCAAATCCACCAAGGCTTTACCAGCTCCTCTGGCTCTTATAGAGCGGAAATCCAGCCTAAAGTTGCTGGGAGTAACCTTTCAGTCTGATCCGTGTAACTGGGATTCACATTTAGATAATATCCTATCGAAAGCTAGCAGTCGTTTGCACATCTTACGCGTTTGTAAATTTTATGGATTGCCATTGGATCATCTTCATATCCTTTTTATTAGTCTTATTCTACCTATACTTACATATGCTGTGGAAGTATGGGGCTGTGTGTATTATCATAAGTACTTAAGTCGTATTGACAGGCTGTTCAAAAGAGCTTTTAAGCTTGGCAACTGTAAAGAATGTTTTTTCATTGAAAATATTATTGCCCTGAAAGATAAGAAGTTATGGGACAAGATTACAGACAGTAATTTAATAACAGCTTTAGATGACCTTCTGCCACCGAAGCGAACTATGGTTACGTTACGTGAGAGGCGTCACAACTATATTATCCCGGTTGTTAGAACTGAGCGTTTTAAGAGATCTTTTATAAATAGATGCTTGTTTTTGTAGTTAGTTGTTAGCTAGTTAGTTAATCAGTGTCTGTATAACTCAATTATTCCATTGTAACTAAACATGTCTGTTGTTTCGGGTGTTTTAATAAAGACCTTTATTATTATTATTATTATTATCACTTTTGGGTCCTACCTTGTCATCTGCTAAGTTTGACTTCGGTCATGCATCATTAACTCGATCCTTAATTGGATTTCAAAGTGGAGTTATAGGCTTCCCTACCCTCTCACCTTGAAAGAAAGTTTCCCCGGAGACCATTTTCAAACCACATAAATCACATCTGATTGCCGTGTTGCCAGCATGGTTGTCCTGATGTTGTAGTGGTTATCACACCCGACAAGTATGCGGGGGACAAATTGGGTTCAAATCACACTTTCAAACCTACACTCAATTAATATGATCATTTGGGGTGAACAGGGTCAGGGTTGCTAGCGAAACAATCGGTCAGGCAAGCACCTCCTTATCGCAGGTTGCCCAACGGCCAAGTACGAAAGTTGAAATGAGTGATGCAATGTTGGTTGTTGTTGTTGTTTTTTATGAATTGGCAAACTTCAGACATTTGTGTTTAGCAGGCAGTTCGTAAGAGAAAGTTGAAAGATACAAATACTGTAAAATTTAAGAAACCAAAGTCAATTAAATTTTTCTTGATCTGTAGGAGCAACGACGCAAAAGAAATGAAGTAACAGTTGAGCTACGAAAGGTACTTATAAAAAGTGTTTCACACAATGAGATAGTCCTATAGAACATGTAAATATGTGAATGATGCATGTTGACTGGCCAGATGTGTATTTAGATGAGTTGCTGGGGGAGTGAGGGTGGCGCAGTGATGAGAGCGTTCACCTACCACCAGTGTTTCATCTTGATTGGACAACTGGTTAAGCAATTAGTTTCCATCTTTTTTTTCAGCAAATGACGGACTTAGGACACTAACAATAACAACATATATTTATAAACATGTTGTTTAATTTATTTTTGTTAAATTTAATAAAGTGGCTTCAACATCAAACTGAAAATTTGTCTTGGATTTATCTCGAACAAAAAGACAGTGGAAAACAACTGCACATAACTGCAAAGCAAGTTGCTTTGAAAGGCTGAAGGCTAACGCATGATTGTTAAACCAAAACTACTAAATAGTGAGTATTGCCTGTAATGTTAGCATCCAAAAATGTTGTCTTGAAATTTGATTTTGTGTGCTTAAAAAGTCCTTAAAAAGTCTTCGAATTTCTTTGGCTTAAAGCTATACAAATCATGTACACAGCAAAATCTGTGTAAAATAGAATTGGTATGTTATGTTTTAAATGAATTTGAATGGCTTCCTCTTGATTAAAGCCATACTTTACAAACCACCCACGTAATGCTTTCCCATGATGACCAACCCTTAAAAGGCTAAAAAAGGAAATTTGAACCAAATTAGCCATTTGCAATTGATTGGTTGCTTCTGAAGGATTTTAATTATGTATTTATAATCACATAGATCAACAGTATGTTTACATTGAGTGATGCCTTTATTCAGGGTAAAAGAAATGACCACATTTTTAAAAAGCGCAACATGACTGCAGATGTCAGCCCATTGAAAGAGAGCAACAATCAACAACAACAGGTATTGTTTTGTGACTTCGGTGACTATATGTCATGAACAAGTGAAAAATGTGAGTCTGTCATGTTATTATAAATATTGGTCAAAGTGTGCAAGGCCTAAGAATGGAATACAAATTACTGGACACCAAGATTTGAGAGAAATTGAAAGAATGCAAACAGTTATTGTTTCAAAAAAGTGTTTCAGGAACACTAGCTGGCAGCTTGAAGAAAGTTTTAAATAATACGTCATTGCAGGTTTTTTGTCTGAGTTGATGCCACTCGTGTGCTTTGCTATATATTGAGTAAGTTTGACTATCAACACAACCCTCAGATAATTTAATAATTAACTCAAGCCAGTTCAGGCCATAGTAAGACCTTTTTCGCTTAGGTGTGTTTGTTGCCCCATTGCAGACCATGTGACATTCTCAAAAGATTTGTTCTTTTATCCATTCAAACATTGTTTATTCATGAATACGCATGCAACTATTTTAAAATTTGAAGGAAAGAATTCTAAGAGTATCATCACATGGCCTGTAATGGTAACAAACCACCAAAGAGAAACAACCAACAAGGATAAACGAAACATCTTTCAACAAATTATTATTGACACCTGGGATCAAAACACATGGAATCCCTGTGACATGCTGCATGTATTGTAATGATTATTTATCTTATTATCTCAGCAGACCACGACCCAACTGCCACTTCCAACTATTGAACAGGTATGGTTGGGGAGAGGTCTAATCCAAATGCCTGTTTGATCATCTTTAATTTAGTTGAAGATATATTGTGTGAATGTCATTATTAATCTGAAAATGAAAAAGCTGGATCGAGGTTGCTAGATGAAAAAATACTGCACATTCAGTGCCATGAGGTTTCTAGTTCTTCATCAGTGGATGTAATAATAATGAGATAATGATAAATTATGATAATAATGATACAGATTATAATTGTGAATATCATTCTTAGCATTTTAGTAGATTATATATTGTAAATTTAAGATTGTTTAAGAATTTGTTAATAAAAATATTATAATTCCTAATAATAATAATAATAATAATAATAATAATAATAATAATAATAATAATAATAATAATAATAATTAATAATGATAGGATGGATGGCAAAGTCTGCATCGAGCCTAGTGGCTCGTACCACCGGAGCTTATCTCGGTTTCCTTAGCATGAAGCGACTGAGAATATTTCTACTCCCCCCCTGGATGGGATGCTAGTCCATCGCAGGGTTACCCCCCAGCAGTAAATTTGCCGGTTCCCATTTACACACCTGGGTGAAGAGGCACTGTGAGAGTAAAGTGTCTTGCCCAAAAACACAACACAGTGCCCTGGCCGACGCCACTGCGACTCCCACTAATTATAGTACAAGGGATGTAGTTTAATAGGCCATTTTACAGTTCTGTGCTTAGTTACCAAGCCTTTGAATGGAATCGAGGCTGAAGGTGACCTTGCATAGATACAAACCCTCTTGCTTTTGATATGTAAATCGTTTTGTTGTTATGCTAAATAGTTTCTGGTCTCTATCATGACAAGGTCACCCCGAGCCTCGCTTTCATACAGAGGCCTGGTTACATTTCACAGAACTGTAAAATGGACTATTTGCCAAAAAGGTTACCCTGATTGTTGCTGTTTCCACATGTAAGTTACTATACTTGTAATAGAGGTAGGCTTTTGTACATTATGCTAACATTTTTTCGAGCATTTTAGTGAGGCAAAAGCATTGAGCATTATTTGAGCATTTTAGTGGCAGAATTGGAGCATTAAGGTGGAGCATTTTAGTGGGGAAACAGAAGCATAATGTACAAAAGCCTAAATAGAGGAAAACCAACCCAACCCCCATGGCTTGACATTGATAGGTGTTATATTGTAAGTTGTTTATTTTCTCTTCTCAGTATCTCAAGTCAAATGACGACAAAGTGATGTTTGAAGCTGTTCAAGTTTCCAGGTGATCATCCATATATGTCGTGAATATTTTTAATATAATTGTGTTTAAGGCCACATTTGTTCGGTTCATATACTGGTATATATTATTCAGTATCAATATTTATTTGTTTTTAGGAAGATGCTTTCAAAGCAGAGAAACCCTCCAATAAAAGATTTTATTGAGTGAGTGGTCATTAAATGCATGTTAAAATGTTTACATGTGATATGCTTGGTGTAGTAATCAGGACTTCTGATATTTCGTGTGGTCGCGGAGCCGTGAAATCCCATGAAATTGACAAAAACACGCGAAATACCATGAAATTTACTACAAATCCTACCAAATACATGTCGGCACAACATATTTGAAACTTATCTTAACTATTGGGGCTGTTTACGTGCTGTAAACTTGTAAATTTAACTTGAAATTTTTCCCACTGCCATGAGTAAACAATGTAGCAAAAACTACCAGGCATTCTTAGACTAATGTTGCGAAAAACTGGGCACTGGACAATGTGAAGGCTTTTTGTTGCCACTATACAGAGTGTGAAAAGTAACTGCTGTCTGTAGTAATGCAGGCATATGTTTCCTCTTGCGTGCAGGACACGATCGAGATGCAATAATGTTTTGACTTCAAAAATGGATTTGAACCTTCAATCACGAACAATCTTGCCTGAAACTACAAAGCAACACAAGACAGCGAGGAAAGAAAATAAATTTGTTGCATTGCTGTTTTCGGCTTTAAATTGCAGATGAAAAAGGAGGATAACCGGTCGACGTTTTTGCCGCTCGAAAGTTTCCTTCAGAACTGTGTGTCTGTGTTGGATGAACTTTTATGTTTTCTTTCTTGCCCTGAATTTGACATCCTGCAGTATTTTTTCTGGCATGTTTCTTTAGCGAAATTTGCCCCAAAAACTCGCGCGAAATTCCTGCGAAATCGGCCATTTTCTCCGCGAATTTGGCTCTGTAAATCCCGCGAAATTTGACTTTTTTCCCCGCGAATTATCAGAAGCCCTGAGTAATGAATGTTCCTTGCTCTTTAAGAGGTGACTCAACAATAGATTTTTGTGTTCAGTTGGTGACCAAATGATAAGGTTTCCACTGTTATCTAATCTGGCCTGGAGTTAACCCTATATCTCGTGGGAAACTTTGGCATGATGTACCGAAGGAAAGGCTGAACCAATGCAAAGGTCGTTGCATTGTTTCTATTATAGAGTGGTAAAGTGATGATGTCACAAAAACTAAATTTATGAAATTATGGGATTTACCTAGATATTCTGAAAGTACATGATAAGAATGCCTACTTGTCAAAAATCAGAATCTTATTTCAATTTGGGGGTGAGATATTCGTCATTTCATGCTTCAGTGACTCCATACAAATCCTTGTTATTATTTTTGTCTCTGTTCTAAACGCTTTAGAACAGAGACAAAATTAGAAGGATTTGTATGGAGTCACTTAAGCATAAAGGGGCCAATATCTCACCCCCAAATTGAAATAAGACGTTGATTTTTGGCATTTGGGCATTTATCATCATGTACAAGATCTTAAACATGGAGCGAGCCTATAAAAAGGTCCCATCTAGCATTTTGTTGGCGTTAATTTTAAACAGCCGTGTCGGAGTAACAGTCTTCACACAGAAAAGCTCCGCAAATTTTTCTTTTTAATTGCGAGCCCTGTTTTTTTATCTGGAATTAACAACCTGAAATACAATATATACCACTAATAATCTTTTTCATTGTAAGTTAAACAAATTTAAATGGAACCTCAAAGTTTTGGATTTCGAGAGGTGAAATGGGTTCCGTTTTGTGCTCGGCCAAACGCTGAGATTACACAGGAAGTGACGCAGTTGGTGGTTCTGAATACGATAGCGCCATGGCGGATAACAGAGCGAAGAAGGGAGGGATGAATTATTGTGCTGCTGGTGGCCCCAATACAGTCAACTGTGCTAACAGAACTGGCACACCAGAGATTTTGATTTATTACTCCCCAAAGGAGAAAAGTGTGGGACAAAACTGGACTCGATTCGTGCGCATTCAACGACATGATTTCGTGCCAAACAAGTCCTGTTTGTCTTAGGCACATTTTGACAATAGCTGCCTTGAGTACAAGCCAGGTTTCCGCTGTGATGGTTCTGAAGAAGCCATGGAATTGGAAAACATCTTATTAAGGGTTCAGTCCCATCCCAAAAATTGGGATGTACCGACGACATCGCCTATAACTGAACAGTCTAAACAAAAGCGGCGAAGAGTAAGTGAGGTTTATTAAAACATCCTGTGCTCTAGATTAATTTTGTCATTGAAAAAGATATGGCACGTGTTTGTCTCAAATGGAAACATATCCTGAAATAGTGGCAGATTTGCGCGTGGTGTAAATATAAAATTAATCTACAATTTAATCATGTGGTGCTAACAAGAAAATACAATGAACAAATTAGGAGGTCAAAACCTAAACACCTAGCTCAGAAGACTAAACGCTCTATAAAATTAATGAAAGAAACACACCCTCTACGACACGGAATGGCTTTCTCGAAGTAGAGCTACAACAGTTTCCAGAGAAGCCGGACTAAGACAAATATCTGTGATAATAAACCACATCTTGCAACACTATCAATTTATTAATAGCTGGGCCCGCCGTCACAAACAGCAAATGCAAGCTATCAACATTTACCAACAGTATTACCCTGCCCTTCGATAGCGAAGTTATGAGAACTTAAACATATCTTGCAAATAAAAATGAGCAAAAACAAACCAAGCATACGAAACATTCATTTGAACATTACAGAGGTGTCAAACTACCAATGGAAAATCGTTCAGATGTCTGACCTCTGTACATCTGCATGGCGGCGACGATTTTATAGCTTCAGTTTGAAGACAAAAAGCCTCCAAATAATACAGTATATAGTGCCCTTTAGAAACTAATGTGAAGCAAAATTGGTCGGAAGACTGAATTAATAAACAGATCAACGGCAAATGAACAAATGTCACGAGCGATCGGCTTGTCCGCATAACGCGCATAAGGCCGTTGGATATGTCCAACTATCTAAATTTCCAGCAAAGAATCGCTTCTTGAGGCTTGTTCATCGCTTGAAATGGATGTTGAGGAAGGCATTTCATCGCTACTGCCAGACATAGTCGAAATTTAGCCTATGAAAATACAAGCTATAGTCCTCTGACTGGAAGAAGTTCACTCAAAAGCAACAGGAAACTATTTGTAAACAACACGCTCGAACCACTAACTACGTCATCACCGCTTAAGGTCATTCCCCTGAAATAGAACTGACAATAGATTGTCATTCAAACATTGCCCATTTGTTGTTCATCGTAAGGGAATTTAAATTTTGTAATGAAAAAGAGGGGTTCCCATATTCGTTTAGGAGCAGGAGCACCTTGAAAATACCCCATAATTCGTTAAAATATCAGCTTGAGAAATTTTTTCATTTGACTAGCTCATGCCATGTCTTATGGGAGAAGAAAAAAAATACTGTATCGCCTTCAACAAACAATTTAATATATGTTCCATTATGAAAGCACGCATTTTCAGTCGATCTTGATTCAACTTGTTACTAGTATACAGTGATCTCGAGGCCACAATATCTGTTCAATAAGTCCACATTTCCGTCGATTATTTATTTTTCTGCAATGGGAATTTGCTTATATTCCTGTTTAGGAAGAAAGTGATTGCTAGTCTCAGAAAAAGGGTAAAAAGATATAGGTCACCATGCTCGTTTACGAGAAAACGGCGATTTATCTCCTTCACGAGCAAAGCCGTAAATAAAACGCCACAGTTTTCTTTAGGTGCGCGCGCTGATGATGCAATAAATCGTGCACAGTAAGGACGCGCAATGCAATACAGGGGAATGACCTTAATTCGTTCTCTATCTCCGGAACCCCCTATTTAGGTACTTTAAACAGCAAAAAAAACGGTTTTTCTTTCCTTTCCACCAAATTTCTTTTGTCATTTTGGAATAAGGGTACAATGTACTACAAAAAATGTGCAAAAAATTTGTTTACTTCATGGGCACTTTAATTCTTTTTTTTTTAATTATAAGAAGAGACAAGTTTGGATCACGCCACACCAAAGAAAACCAGTTGAGTTCAGTTGTTAACCAATAAAATCGTCTCATTGCGATTTGTGATTGAAAGGCTGAGCGGCTCAGCCTCGTTATATAGAATCGCTCTGTGTTTAATGAATCTCGTAATTTCAAAAATTTGAATATTTTTGACGTCACACTTTACCACTCTATAATTGAAGTATTATTTGGAACAACTTATCACAACCTGTAACTTCCACCAAAATAAATGATAATGATGAAAAGCTATCACAGGAAAGAAAGAAAATATAAACATTGACATCATCAGTGCCCTAACTTTGAATACCAAGACACACACACAAGATTCCAGGGTTAACAGATGACATTCTAATCAGGGCCCATGTACTGAGACTTCTGCCAGTATCGAGTAATCACACCAGCTGCATGTCCACAACTTTATGGCTTTATGCACCACATAGTATCAGAGGCCTAAGTAAATGTAGGAGACATGCACTCCATGACTGATGATGAGTGTGTAGATTTTCACAAGCAAGACAGTCAAAGATTACTACCCAAACTCCAAAACTGCTTGGATACTAGTGGCTTGCATAATGTGTTCAAAGTGGGTTTTAAATATTTAACTACGTAGAACAGATTAGGGTTTGAAAGAACTGCCCAGAAGTTTACAATCACTCCTTTTGGACTGCTCGAGTCATGTTG
Source organism: Blastomussa wellsi (assembly GCA_947652115.1). Classification (NCBI taxonomy): domain Eukaryota; kingdom Metazoa; phylum Cnidaria; class Anthozoa; order Scleractinia; family Plerogyridae; genus Blastomussa; species Blastomussa wellsi. The sequence continues at coordinate 28,472,626 of OX393561.1, forward strand.
ATTAATTAATCTTTCACAAGAAACATTGGGTTTATAAAATTGCATGCCTGTTATGCAACCCGACAAACTTCATTTATAAAAAGGATAGTCCTGAGTGATGGGAGTTTGGGATTATAGACAAAAAGGGCACTGGTTATAGTACCTGCGGAAGGAACTGCTGCTATGTAAACATTGATACCAAGAGAAATTGCCATTTATGTAAATTATCAGTTTCTATTCAGTTTCTGTGTGATTATTGAAGTATTTTGTCAAAGTCATGATCAGTGTAATTGAAAACAGTGAATGTGATGTAGTCCTGTTTTGCCAAACCTCCATTACCATACATAAATAATTACTGTAAACTTTGCACAAAACATGTTGCAATTATTGATGTTGTATTTTTTCAGCTCTGGACTAGTACCAAAGTTTGTTTCTATCTTAGAGAGATTTGACAAGTAAGTCGTAATAGTACTCCATTTAAACTACTATTAATTTTTCAATTTTTGCTTTCTACATATAAATGTACACAGTTCATGATAAAACACAAAGTGATAAGCTTCTAAAGAAATGTAAGTTGCACTTGGTGTTTTGCTGGGCAGTTAAACAGTTGGTGGGTTAATTATAAACCAGAAGGTGACTGAGTGAGACAATTAGCTCCTTTAGACAATCTTATGTCTCTTAAGCCCTGTTTATACGTCGCACAATCGTTGAATTTAATTCAGACGAATTTAATTCAAGGACCTGCTGGTAATTAAATTTGATGATTGTGTGATGTATAAATGGAATTACATTTGTCGGATGAATTAAATTCGTCCAAGACGTTGTATCCGTCTGGCTAGGACGGATACGATTGTGATAGCGCGTCTTCAATTTATGCATCGCACAACAGACGCATCGAATTAAATGCATACATTATTAAAATGTATTATATAATGTATATCAATTGAGCCCATGGTACATTTCGTTCATGTCGCATGCGCAAACAGTTCCTTCGTTCTCACTTTTTCCCGCTCCTTTCCCGCTTTTCTTCGTAATCTGCGTGTTTCATGCGTTGTTTTAAATTCACCGCTGGTTACCAGAAATTCTGAAGGCTCGGGTATGGAAGCCCGGGTAAAAAATTAAATTTGTGTTATTATATTTGACGTCTAAATCACCCGTCGACTAATTGTCAAATTTAATTTGAATTGAATTCGTGTGAATTAAATTCGACTTATAAACTAGGCCTTAGCTTCGCGAGTCTTTGTGTGTAATAAACCCTTCCAACCAGATAGAGATATACACTGATGAAGAGAGCTCCCTTATCAGTACTGACGGAAGAATAAGAATTCACAGAGGAAGACCACAGCTATTCTCCAGCTGTGGTGAATTTAGTAAGTGCATTAGAACACTGGCCTGATTCAAACCTGGTACTCTCAGTCTTGTTGTACTGCCAAATATGCCAATATACCATTAGACCAGAAGGGGTGCAGGGGTTAATTGTAGACAGGGTTGGACACTTAATTTTGAGAGCACTCGCCATTCAGGCGAGTAACGCTCAAAATGCACTTGCCCAGATTAGTTTTCACTTGCCCGAATACTTCCTCGGCCTTGTCTTCTTGTTTTCCCTCGTATCTTCCCTCTGGTTTCTTTTCCTTCTTCAACTTTGGAAAACTCCAGAAAATTAATATTTTTGCACATTTTGGCCGCGATCAGTTCTCACCATCTTTAAACTTACCAGGATAACGCATATTGATCAGAGTGCTGGTAAAGTACGGGAAAACAATTCGCTTGCAATTTCATCGAGCACGTGGCAGACTGAGGGTTATTACTTCAATGAAAAATTCTTGTTTAAGACCTTAAGCCCCAAGAAATCACAATGGAGGCACTTGCTTTATATTTCAAATAGTTTTTTATTGATGAATCTTAAGGTCCCTGTGGTTTGCAAACAAACGTGTCTGTTCTTCTCAGGATCGGTCCTTGGGCACCATGTTTACCTGATTACCGATGGCTTGATCGTGACCAGCAGTATCACTTTGTACAAGCACATGTGTTATGTAGTTATTGAAGCCATAATTGTCTACTATCAAAATCCCTAGAGTGGTAAAATGTAGTCGCTAAATTTCATCTCGCACTGCGCCAATCTTGATCACGTGAGTTAAAAAAAATTTATCACGTGGACACTGTTTATTTATCGAAAAGCAAACAGAAAGCTTAGTGACTTTCGGATACTTTTTGCTGCAAAACAGTATGAAATCCATTAAAATGAAACAAAACGTGCCTTTCTTTCATCCTCAATACATCCTGTGAGTTTTCCGACCCTGTTTGCTTGATAGTGTCATTACTGTTGTGACCAATTCTTGAAAAACGATGTTCACATGACCATGAAGCGACCGTTAAAATCACATCATCACTGACAGGACGCTCGCAAACACAAAACCATGTGACAATTTTTTTCAGATCACATGTTAAGAATCGAACTGCTCCGAATTCAAATTTCTAACCGCTGTTTTACCACTCTAGTTATATTGATAGTATTTACGAAGAACTTTACAAAGCCCAATGTTTTGTTTAAGCGCCAATTGATTGGACAGTTCTGAATATAAAACTTTGTAAAATAGAAATGGTAAGTTTATGTTGAGGGATTTTCTCAGCAGAATGGAATGTAATGTTTATTTTCCAATTTAAATAATTTCTTGGCGATGAAAATCATACTCGCCAATCGGGCAAGTGATCAGTGATTTGCGCTCGCCCAACACTTTAGACAGTCGCCTGGGCGAGCGGGCGAGTGCTAATGTCCAACTCTGTGTAGATGTACTATCCATCTCAGACACCCGTGGACAAGGGCTTTTTTCGGCCTGCTTCACGGACTGTTGGTTTTAGTCTGCGGTTCAAAAATTCTGGTCACGTGATAACATTTTTGTGGCACTGCGGTTTGCAAAACACTGATCACGTGATGCCATTTTGGTTGTTCACAGGGCTGCTAAAAGTGAACTGCCTTTCTCATCTTTTTCCCGCCTTTGTCAAAGTCCAGAGGAAGGTGAAACACATTGTTGCTTTTTGAGGACTTGTATAGCTTATCAGTTAGATTGCATGCTACTGCCACTCCAGTTTAGGCTCTACATGTTAGAACTGAAAGGACGATGGAGAACGAACCGGCAAAGCGACGACGATGTGTTTCACGACCACTGCGAAAACAACTGCACTTCAAGGACCATGACCACAACCAAAACAACAAAATACAGGTCTCGCGTTTCACAGGCAAATTCCTGATAAGTAATTTGTTCAAACCTTTCTTTTTTCACATTCGATGTATTTTGATAAAAGATCTTCAACTGTATGGAGGACATCTCTCCTTCCTCTGGACTTTGACAAAGGCGGGAAGAAGATGAGAAAGGCAGTCCACTTTTAGCAGCCGCGGGAACAACCAAAATGGCATCACGTGATCAGTGTTTTGCAAACCGCAGTGCCGCAAAAATGTTATCACGTGACAAGAATTTTTGAACCGCAGACTAAAACCGACGGTCCATGAAGCGGGCTGACAAAAGAAAGCCCTTGTCCACGGACGTTCGAGATGGATAGTATATTGGTTTGTTTTCTACTCTAGTCCGTCACTACAGTTTGAAGCTGCTTGGGTATTGACAAACATTGCATCTGGCTCATCTGATGAGACGAGGATGGTTGTGGAAGCAGGTGAAATGTTGCTTAATATGTAATTATGTTGTAATGAGGTGTGCAATAATTATAAAGTGTTATATTACCCTTGTTAATAATTCACAATGTGTTTGAGTTGTTGATTATAATGTACATAATTAACCAAGTTCCTGGGCACAAAATACCCATCACACAAACTTTAGGGTTTGCATGCAGCAAAACTTACCACATTCATGTTGCATTTATTATGCCCATTCTTTACTCATTCATTTGAATGTTATGACATAACCAAAATGGTGACATGGCACAATGTGAAATTGATTGTAATCATGATTTTGCTAAGTTTGAAACAAACCAAATTTTTAATTGTTTCACTTTATTTTGATTTTTGGTTAGTTTATTCTTTTCGTGTTTGTACATTCAAGGTGCTGTACCGAGATTTGTGCAGCTGCTGTCATCACCACAGGCTCAAGTTTGTGAACAAGCAGTGTGGGCTTTAGGAAACATTGCAGGTACTGGTATATTGTGTGACTAGATTGAATAACAGTTATTCACACGTTAAATTAACCAATTGACTCCCGGAGATTTTTGCAAAAAACGCGTTTATTAGACATTTTGAACATTTTTAATCATTTGTAGGCTAAATCTGCTCCAAATCTCTTCAAAATGCAACTGCAAAATAGACATGCCATGTTTTTCCTCCTACTTTTTTACGGAATTTTCTAAGTGTTTCCGTGCATATTTCTAGCTCCATGAACCCAATCAAATGTCATCTGGATATGGAAAGCTCTTTCCCTCCTGCAGACGTGGGATAAAAAGGATTCCTATTGTGGCCAACCTCTGTCACGAGTGGTGTAGGAGTCAATGGGTTAAATGGGTTTTCATAAAGCTGTCAGTAAAGTTCTTAATATATAATTAGGAAACCTGGTTACATGGTCAAGGCACAGAATCAGCTGTGAATGGCAGCAGAATATAGCCAAGGGTAAATTTTTTTGTCAATGTAACAAGATACTCAGTTTGGACGTCTGGATATGTTTGTTTCTTTAGCAGTCATTGGTGAAAAGTCTGTACCATGTTTTCTCAAGGAAATTTGATAGAATTGGGAATGTAGTCTTCTTTGACATTTTAAAAGGGTGGATCACGCATGAATTCCACGACACTTTAATTTTGTGATGTTGCGGAAATGCTATATCCAGACTCATTATAATTTTGCAATTTTACCTTATAAAGTGGTATAATAAATAAAATGACTTTACTCAACAACAACAACACTAAGAAAAGCAAAACGAGCTTATTAAGTTAACAGTTTGGTGCCCAACGCTGAAATTTGTGCAAAAACTATTTTTTAATTGTGATGATCACAATGAGTGTCATTTTATTTTTGCATCATCTTATGTTCACGACACTTATTTTTTAGCACACTCTAATTTCGCAATTTTTTTTGAATCGCGAAAATTAAAATGTCGCGAAAATTTCATGTAATAATGTACCTTCCTTTTGGGAGACAGGCCAAGTTTAGGTCAGGTGAATTACCAACGAAAGTCTCTGCTCAACAATTAAACTGGCCTGCCTTCAGTTACAGCTAGCACAGAATCACAGGATTAGCAGCTGTGTGCTAGTGTTTTTATCTATTGCCTTAATTTACTGTTTGTAATAATCAATTAAATTTACAATTACTTTCATTGTTTATTGTTTAGGTGATGGAGCACTACTGAGGAATTTTGTGTTAGACCATGGTGCTTTGGGACCTCTACTTGAACTAATTCAGCCAGGCATCAATGTAAGGAAATCATCTAATTCTCCTGGAATGCCCTACGTGTTTTGCTTTCAAGAAGTGTCTCCGGGAAAACCAAATCTTTCTAGACCTGCCCTATTTAAATTGAAACTAAAAATAAAGAATATTTGGTATTGTGTTTGTATTTATAGCTGAGATTTTGCTTATGGACCTGATGCATATAACTCATGAAAAATTGTCAACACAAATTCCTCTACAGTGAATTTATGATTTATTTTCACAAAGGATACATGCCAAGTCTTGCATAAGAATAAAATTGAAAATAGTACTAAATTATCTGAGATAGAGAGTTCATTGGGGGGAGAGAGTTGCATTTTGGTTATTCTTTTCACAGAAAAGGGTCATTGGGTATGCGTTTTGGATTTAACCAATAGAGGACTTTTGTCATGTTTACATAACCTCATTTAAACACGAGGGGGTTTGGGAGAATTTGAGACAGTTATGCAAACTCTCGACTGCATCTCTGGTTTACATAACTTTGATCATTCTCCCAAACCCCCAAAGTGTTTAGATGAGGCTATGTAAACATGGAAAGGCCTCTATTGCTTTTATGAAATATGCACGAAACTGAAACGCCACAACTGTGTTTACATACTCATCTAAATGCACAAATTGACCAATGAGAGCAAGTGTTCTTTTATAATCTTGGATACTGCATTTTTATTTTTATCACTCAATTTGCTGTTGCAGGTCCAGTATCTTCGTAACGTGACATGGACACTGTCAAACTTGTGCCGTAATAAGAACCCACCTCCTGAGACTGCAGCAGTAGGCCAAGTGCGTATAACTCGGCATTAATCAGCCTTCTAATAATAATAATTATAATTTGAAATAATTATAATAATAACAGTAATAATAATAGTAATAGTAATAGTAATTATAGTAGTAATACTAATAGTAATATTAGTAATAGTAATAGTAGTAATAGTATTGAATATGATAGAATTGTAATATGGCAGAGTGGAGCCCCATACCTATAGAAATAGGAGAACCAACCACAGATACAAAGTACAACTGGAGAATCATGCCTTTCATTTTTCATGGTCAAAATGGCAAGCGGCATCACTCGCGGGTGCATGCACAGTATGTACGTACGAACGACGTCGCCCCAAATATCAATATGGCAGCCATAGTCCAGAGAGTTCAACCTCGTTCACATTTTTAAAGGTTACCATAAGCTTACATCTTTGCCATGTTATGGTCAATTGACAGCTATCAAAAGAATGTATCCGCTGACCAGTATCACATGAACAGATCGTGGGCTCAGATTTAGACTCGTCGAGGTCATATGATTTTTTAAGTTAACCGCTGACCAGGTTTTTTTCATAATTGTGGGCTCAGGTCCCATTTTTTTGGCTTCTGGCAGGATTTTTTAAATTTTCATAGTCATTCTCAGCAGAAATTCTGCAATTGGAGTTGACATTTTTAATTCTATCAGTCATCTACCGCAGAGATCCCACAAGATACTACGCATGCGCATGGTTGATCATGCTACACGAGCGTTCGCCATTTTGTAGCGTGGTTGGTTTTCCAACGAGTTTTTTCCCCGTCAATCTACGCCATCCGATAGAGATTTGCGAGGCAAATCAGTTCTTTTCAAAGGGGAGCTTCACCTTTCCATGATGATGGAGGAAAATAGCATGGATGGGCTATTAAAAGAAGCCCAACACTCAAAATCCTCCCTCCTTGGCAAAGCCGAGTAAGACTTCATCTGAGTGGGAAAGCTCATTTTGTCCTTTTGGGGACGTTCAACCTGGCACCACCACAAAAACAACGTTTACTGGCGCAGCCAAACCTCCCAGTGCCACACGTGCAAGACAAACCAAAACGACCGGTGAGTTGGGCTTTGCCAAACTAAATCACAAGGTAGACCAGCTAACGAGTCTGCTTTCTAATGTCGCGCCTGTGGTGCAGAAATTAAAAGCTGCTTATGATGCAGCACAGGAAGAGGAGGATGAAGTGTTGAACTCCTCCGGGGGCAAGGCAACAGAGCCACTCGCCAAAAAGGGAAAGAGCAACGACTTGAAAGCGTCCTCTTGCGCTCGAATTGCAGAGCTTGTTAAAGTGACAGAGGCCGAACAAACAGAGCCTCCTCTAAATGAGAAAGTATCGTCGCTGGTTGACAGTATTCTGGCGTCGGGTTTTAATGAGCCAGCCTTACTTAAACGGAAGGAAAACATCAAGAGGCCAGAAAATTGCAAACTTCTCCATGTGACAAAGGTCAACTTGGGATCTGGGATATTGCTCAAAAAACAACCCGAAGCATGGATGCTCGGTTACAAACAGTGCAAGAATCACTTGACAAGGGCATCATTCCCGTCGCCAGGCTTATAGGAACTACGGGAGAAGTCCTTGAAACCGACAATGCCTTCTCCGGATGAACTTTGGTAAAGTCTTATCCAACTCGGTGCTTCTGATAGCCTCTGCCACACATGACCTGAACATGTGCAGGCAAGATCTATTTAAGGTAGATCTTGATGACATTTGCAAAGCTATATGTAGCAGTAAACAGCCTGTGGGGCTCGAATTGTTTGGCGATGGCCTTACGGAATGACTGAAGACAGTCAAAGAAAGCAACAAAGCTGCTAAACAACTCACTGGCCACAAGAGGAAACGCAATGAGGAATATTCTAGGTCCTCCTATTCCGCCAGGGGCTCTTTTTTATCCCATCGCCGGAGGAATCATCACCAGGGATACTTCTGAAGAAGAAACAACTACCAGTTCAATCACAAAGGCAACCGGAGCGTGAACAACAAGGGGAAGAACTCTGTGACACAGAAGTGACCCCTGAAGCTGAAATTAAATGTCCTCTTTTACCTGTTAAGGTTGACCAGACTTGTCCTTCCATTGTACATGTAGCTGGTAGCATCTTGAATGCTGTAAGGGGATATAAAATAGAATTTCTCCTTCCCCCAGTACAGTTCACCATCCCAAGGACAATTAATTTTTCTCCTCAAGAAAGTGCAAATGTCAATGCACAAATATCTCAATTCCTAGAAAAAGAGATCATAGTTTCAAGCTCCCATGAGGAAGGAGAGTTCATCTCAAATATATTTCCGAGACCTAAAAAAGATGGGTCTTTCCGTATGATCCTTAATTTAAAGGATCTTAATACCTTTGTTTTTTTTCACAATTTTAAAATGGATTCCATCCATTCCCAACTCATGAAACCCCATTGTTACATGGCGTCCATTGACCTGCGGGATGCCTACTATTCAGTGCCTATTGCAATAGAGCACCAAAAATATCTTAAATTCATATGGCAGGGTAACCTATACCAGTTTACATGCTTGGCTCAGGGGCTCTCTTCTGCCCCACGTCTCTTCACCAAACTTGTGAAACCTGTGTTTTCATTCCTCAGGGGGTTGGAACACATCTCAAGTGGCTACCTTGATGACTCCTTTTTATTAGGATACTCCCATGATGAGTGCCAAGCTAACATTGATGATACTCTAACACTGTATCACGATTTGGGTTTCTTGCCTCATGAAGTCAAATCGGTGACAATACCAACCCAGGTCTTGATCACCTAGGGTTTGTTTTAAATTCTCTGGATGTGACAGTATCCATTTCAGCATATAAACATCAAAAGCTGAAGCTTGCAGCCCAAAGGTAGCACAATTAATTGGCATGATGGTTTCTTGCTTCCCAGCTGTAGAGTATGGAGAACTCTTCTATCGTCAGCTAGAATTAGAAAAAGCTGTGGAGGATTGATCATGGGAAGATAAGTCATACCATGTACACTTTTGCCTCTAACCAGGGGTGGGGTGCAAGCCTGAATGCCACCACAATTGGGGGACGGTGGTCCAGTTCAGAAGAAGGCCACCATATTAATTACTTGGAGCTCTAGGCAATCCTCTTGGGTTTGCAGTCCCTTTGTAGGGAAGTCACCCATGATCACATTAGGGTTATGACTGATAATACCACCGCTGCGGCATATGTACGCAACATGGGAGGTTTCCACTCCCTCCCATTAAATGACATTGCCAGACAAATATGGGAGTGGTGCATCCCAAGAAACAAATGGCTTTCTATAAGCCACCGTCCAGGGGAAATCAATGTTATCGCTGACCAAGCATCCAGGGTTTTTGATGATTCAACTGAATGGAAGCTTAATGTGGATGTTTTCAACAGGATAGTAAACATGCTGGGAACCCCTACCATTGATATGTTTGCCTTGCGCTTAAACTATCAACTGACGCCCTATGTCTCATGGCTTCCAGACCTACAATCCATGGCCATTGATGACTTCACTCTGGATTGGACTAATCAGTTCTTATACACTTTTCCCCCTCTTTAGCATCCTACCACAATTTTTGCGCTAACTGGAAATGGAATAAGCTCAAGCCATCCTGATTGCCCCCAATTGGCCAACACAGTCATGGTACCCCAAGCTCACAAGACTTTTGATTCAGAAGCCACTCCTGCCAAGACACCCAAGCAATGTCCATCTACCATTAAACCCACACCAGCGCCACCCCCTGGGCAGCCAGCTCCGCCTCATGGCCTGCCTCTTGGCCGGAAATCCCACCAGAGCAGAGGGCTTTCGCAAGCAACTCAAGACAATCCTCAACTCGTGGCAGACAACAACCCAAAAACAATACCTGGTCTACCTTGAGAAGTGGCAGTCATTTGCGGATAGGGGGGCTGTGGATCCCCTTCAGCCACCTGTAGAAGATGTGTTGGAGTTTCTACAAAAACTCTATTAATGGGGTTTAGGGTACAGTTGTCTAAATACTGCAAGAAGTGCCCTATCCTCCTTCATGGTCCTTGATGGAAATGTTACTGTTGGGAATCACCCACTCGTTCAAAGGTTCTTAAAAGGAGTTTTCCAAACAAGGCCAGCTTTTCCTCGTTATACTTCTACCCGGGACACTTCAATAGTTCTTACTTACCTTAAGACACTTCATCCTCCTAAGGAGATCAGTCTTCTGAACCTTACCCATAAACTTGTTATGTTATGTGCCTTAGTTACAGGCCAGTGTTGTCAAACACTTCATCCCATGAATTTGGGGCTAGTGCGCAGACACCCTGATACGCCATACATTTTTTGTATTGGTCAGATTGTTAAACAATCTGCCCCTGGCAGAGAACAGCCCGTTTTATTTATACCTAGATTCATTGCTGATAGTCAGTTGTGTGTTGCAACAGTCCTTGATGAATATATTGATCGTACCTCCTCATTACGGGGAGAGGAGCAGCAACTGTTTATTAGCTATGCTAAGCCACATCATGGGGTGTCCAAAGACACTATCTCGAGATGGATGAAGACTGTGATGCAAAAGGCTGGTGTAGATACCACCGTATTTAAACTGCACAGTAACCGAGCAGCATCTACAAGCAAGGCTCGTAGCTGTAATGTTTCATTGCCTGCAATTATGAAAGCCGCCAGTTGGAGCAGTGGCTGTGTTTTCAACACTTTTTACAACAAATCAGTCCAGTGCCAAAATTTATCTGACAACTTTGGTCATGCTATTCTTTCTGCTGCTATGGAAACACATTGATTGTTAACCTTATTGTCAGGCAATTACTTGTTCTGTAAAGTTATTTTATGACTGTAAAATCTTGTGGGATCTCTGCAGTAGATGACAGATAGAATTAGTAAGTAAAACGAGACTTACCTGGAAGTTGAGGTTTGATTGGAATTCTATCAGGCATCTACAGAGCAGAGATTACATGCCCACCCATTGTCCCTTGACTCCCTCCCTGGGTTTGTCATATTGTGTTCTTTTGTTGTGGGGACTCATGTGGGCACTCCTCTTTGAAGGATGATCAACCGTGCGCATGCGTAGTATCTCGTGTGATCTCTGCTCTGTAGATGCCTGTTAGAATTCCAATCAAACTTTAGGCTTGTCTAAATCTATATATTAGGTATTTTATTGTGCGCAATGGTACATCATTCATCATCCAAGGTTGTCAAACAGACCTCCTTAGAATAACAGCAGACATCTGCTAGGGATTTTTGGCCATTTTTCAAAGTGCTAAAATTAGCTGATTTTTGGCATGAGGACTTCTTTTTACTTGACAAATACTGCTCTGAATTTTTTGGCTACTTTCCATGCTGGGTTTGAGAAATAACATATGCAACAAACATTGAATTATTGTCACATATTCCTTGTAGCTTATTTCTGTTGTGCAGGAGATTAAACACCTCCTTCTCTTGAATATGTAAATTTTTTTTTGCTTGCATTTGTAGGCAGTAATTTCACTACCAAACCTTTGTTATGTTTACATGTTCCTGAAATCTATTATAAATTGGCAACCATTTGCTCAGTAGTTCAGTTGGTTTATTTGGTTTGCCTAAAGAGTGTCAGTCTGAGACAAGTCCCTTTTAAGTCCTCTTCAGATGTGTTGTTTTCAATAACATTTGTGTTACTCATTCCCATTTTGTTGTGTTTCCCCGAGGGTGGATACATGCAAAGCACTTGTGAACATGTACCATATCTATTCCGTGTTTTTAGATCCTGCCTGCTCTGGCACATTTGATCAATTGTACAGATAATGAGGTAAGCATTTTAATCAGTACATTTTGAGGGATATACAATTTATGAAATGCATTAATCATGTTGATGAGTAGGTTATGGGCTCATTCCAACACAGCTACATGTAATCTCTTGCAAAAAATGTTATTCAACAAGGAAAAACAATTCAAAGTTGGCCCAAAAGAATAGAGGTTTTTAGCTAACTTGTTTTCATGATTCTGTTTTTGTAGTGAGTACTTGGCACTCGATGGGGCTGATGATCTGAGTTTGTCTGTTGTTTAATTTGTTTTAGGTTCTCTCTGATACATGCTGGGGTTTATCATATTTAACTGATGGGTCCAATGACAGAATACAAGTGAGTAATTCATTCTCCAATGTTGTGACAGTCTTTCACTTGATTTTCTCATTAATCTGGGAGCACACTAGTGCTAGATTGGTGCCTGGTCTGGTCATGCCATGCATGCCCAAACCATTTGGGGCCAGTTCTACAATGTATATGACTGTGTAAAGGTTACCTTAGTTTATAACTGGCACTTTCTGTCTTTTCCAATCAAGTGTCTGGAAACTTAGCAACAGAGAGGGACATGTTTAAGTGCATTCCAGTTTACTTTACAAATATACTGACTAAAAATGTGAACCATTAAAAACGCATGCTTTGGAGATTCTTTGCTTTGAAAAGATGCAGTACTTGTGGTTCTGAAGCTTATCTCGACGTGTGTCTTATTTTCCAAAATTTGAACTTGATCCCTAAAATTAGGTTTAGGTTACGTGGAATTTACTTTCTCCCTGTTATTACTTATAATTTTGTCATTTTATCATATAGAGGTTTTTTGAACGGCTGATGATGCTTGTATCGCTTTCATGTTTCAGCTTGTTATTGACTCGGGAATTCTTCCTTCATTGATTAATCTATTGAGCCACCCTGAAGTTAATGTTAAGGTGTGTGCTTTTTTCATAATTCACTTTTACACTTGAAGGTATCCAAATGACATTTTCCTTAGTTTACTTCTGTCTGTACAGGATCTGGAAGGGGGGTTATGATCCCGCATTCCCGCCCCGTAAATAAACACTTCCACTAAAATAACTTTTAGCAATGGAATAAGATTTTGCTTCACCACACAATTTCCATAATTTTAATGGCATCGAAAATGGCAGAGGCTGACTAGGGCCCTGTGATGTTCTTTATAACTTGTGCCTTTTAGCAGAGGAGAGGAAACGTCACAAGACATGTCTATTTCAGGGTGTGTAACACCAAACATTTAAAAATGTGAAGAGGCTTTGCACTTTTTCAGTGGGAAATGAGCAAGAAGCACGGATGACTGTGTCCATTGTCCTTGCCATAAGAGATCAGAAATTTCTTGGTACGAGGGAGTGTGGTGTAAATTAATAATGTGACAGTGAAGGAGTCATTCAAAGTCAAGAAAACTACCCATGGATACAAAATTTCTGCTGAGATTTTGGAGAAATCTCTGCAAGATTTTTGGAAAGTTTTTGGTCACTAAGATTTTCATATCGCTCTCAGACATCTTGCCATGAATCTTGACTATCTGTGGTGAGATCTTGGCATTGGTGAGACCTTGGCGAGATCTGTGGACATGCACCACGATCTCGGTGAGATCTTGCCATTCTCAGCCAGATGCCAGTGAAACCTCTGCAATCTCACTGGGATCTCACCAATCTTGATGAAATTTTGCATAGGTATTGACATCGTCGATCAGTGGAAGGTTTTTTATTGTGGTATTAACCATAGGCTTGATTTCCGCCACTCTCAAGTCCGGTCTTAGTTCCTCCCCGAGCTTCGGTTCCTGAACACCAGCTGGTAATCTAGGCTATTTCCACATAATTTATAATTAGTCAATCATGGATGAGGACATTTATGACTAACAGCAGCTGGTACATTCTTTCTTTGTAGACACCATCACTACGAGCTGTTGGTAATATAGTCACAGGCACAGATGAACAGACACAAGTAACTACTTTTTATTAAAGCTCTGTTTAAACCACCACCCCCCCCCCCCACCCCCCCTTCGGCGTTGGTGCTGTTGGGTATCTAATGTGTTTAAGATGTGTTTCATTCGCTTTTGCAAATAAATTTCAGGGTTTGCATGTTATTGTAGGACTTACCACTTCCCAGCCCTTTGAATCAAAACTCCTACAAACAGTTGGGGATAGAGTTCTGTCAATCAAACCTTGTTAATGACATCATGTGTTTTAATTGACGGAAACCTATCACAAACTGTTTGCAAGAGTCAAGATTCAACAGGTTGCTCGTCACAGAATATGATGGTAATTCAGACACTCCACTCAGATAAAACTGTGGTCCGTATAATTTACTGACAGTAGACTATTTGCTGACTGACAATAGGGAGGGGCAACTAAATGTAAATGTAGTGTTTATGCCTTTAGAAGTTATGGTTATTTGAATTTGCTAATTTCACTTTTTTGTTACATGTAGTTGGTGATAGAAAACAATGCATTGTCCCACTTCAAGCATCTTCTGACACACAGCAAATCCAGCATTGTAAAGGTCAGGTTTTTCTTGTTTTTTAGAGACCTTTAACGCACGTTTTTTGCACAATACGGCAAATCGTATACCGCAGTCTGAGTTTGCATGTTTGTAGTTTGAGGTTTACAATAATTTCAAATTTTGCAGCGTCTCATTTTTCTGTGAAATCAAATGGCTCATGGGTGATTTTACTAAAGGTCTCTGTTACCTTAATGTTCATGTTCCTTTGTTTTATCTAAACTGTCTGCAATCATTTGTGCTATACAGGTTCACCTTAGCTCCTTTATTTTTCAATTTTATAGGAAGCAGCCTGGGCAATATCTAATATTACAGCTGGTCCTACGGAACAAATTCAGGTACTTATCAAACTGGATATCTGCAAACAGTAAGCCAAGTGCAAGTTGTTGAATCAGATGACATGACTGTGTAGCATTTGTCTTGATATGCAAACCAAACAGTGGGTAAACGTGAACATTGGCCCAGAAAATCTAATGGCCAACATTTATCTGTCAGTGTTGAAAGCTGATGCTACTGTAAATTATTAACACTGACTTTATCTCTTGTGTTCAGTCAACGTTTCAACAAAATGATGAATTAGTGTTATTGTATAAGAGAATGAATTATTTATAGTTGATATATTCACAATTATTATATTAATTGCTAAAAGTAGTTTTGCTTTTTGAATGTTTCAGGCCATAATTAATGCTGACTTGGTGCCTTGCATTATAGATGTGTTAAAGGTTTGTTCTGTAGAATTACCTTTTTCCAAAATACTGGTGCTTATAGAGCATTTGTCACTTGAGTGTTGAAACTAATTAGTGAATTGCTTTGGTTTTACATTACTTTGCCTAGTGATTAGTTTAAATTTCTTGCCCCACTTTTTCAACCAATCAGAAGTAAACCCAGCAAAACCAATCATGACTTGCTCGTGCACATTTTCCCACACTTTGTGTTGGCTACATGTAATTTCTTCCAGTTACTATCAAAATCACTAGAGTGGTAAAATGCAGTCACTAAATTTCATCTCATGCTGCACCAATCTCAATCATGTGAATTAAAAAAAATTAGGGCATGGATACTGTTATATTTATTGGAAAGCCAACAGAAAGTTTTGTGACTATCGGATACTCTCTGCTGCAGTATGAAACCTAATAAAATTAAACAAAACCAAGATCAAACCTGACAACAAGTGTTGAAAGGGATCTTAAGAAACTTCTTCTTTACACCAGGGAGGAAAAGAATGGTGGAGCATCACAAACTGGGCCAGAACTCTACAAAAAGCTATATTGCAACAATTCAACACCAGCATCTTTTTATGGTCTCACAAAAATCCACAATCCTGAGAGACCACTCAGACTGATTACCAGTAGTATGGGCAGCCCCACATACGCAGCCTGTGTCCAAGCACCTTGTTTCCATTCTATCCCCTCTCCAGAGAAACACTTTTTCAGTCAAGAACAGTTCCTACTTTGTGCAACAGATACTCCAGCAATCCGTCACTAATGATGAAATTATGGCCTCCTTTGACGTAAAGTCCTTATTCACCTCCTTCCCTGTGAACCTTACTCTATCCATTACTAAGGCTCCAGCACGATCAGGATGTAGCAGAACAAACAAATGTGTCCATCAGCAACATCATGAAACTAACTGAATTTGTTCCCAAACAAAACTATTTCAAATATGATAACATCTACTACCACAAATCTTTAATTTGGATGTGCAATGGGCTCTCCAGTCAGTCCTGTCATAGCCAACGTTGTAATGGAGGAGATTGCTATTAACACAGCCCCTCACCCTCCTAAGTGGTGGTTGCGCTGCGTTGATAACAGCCAGACGTGTCTTAACCCATTGACTCCTGGAGATTTTTGAAAAAAACGTGTTTCTTAGACATTCTGAACATTTTCTAGTCAGTTATAGTCTAAATATGCTTCAAATTTCTCGAAATTTGCAGAATGAAGGCATGCCAGGTTTTTCACTAGTATTGCATTTAACAATATTTTAGCTCGGGCATGCGCACAAATCAAAATTTCGAGAGTTTTTGGACGAGAAAGTGACCCACGTCTTTAGGCTTTTTGATTTCTTGATTTTTATTTTTCGCTTTTCCTTTCTCCTTTCCTCGTATCTTTTTTATGCTGTTGTTGGCCTTTTTCTGGGCTTGCTTTCGGTTCAAGAATTGCCACGAAAGCATCATTGAGACGGGAAATACTCAATATGGAGTAGCCAAGGGTAAGTGAGGGAAATTTTTCTCCCAGTTTTTGGCGGAAAATTCTAAGCATTTTCCTGCATATTTCAAGCTCCATTGGCCCAATCAATATCATCTGGGTATCATTGGAAAGCTCTTTTCCTTCTGTAGAACTGGGATAAATGGGATTCCTATTTTGGTCAAAGCTGATGACGTCAGAAGCGAAACAAAGGTCAAGGTCTGTCACGGCCGGTTACGGCCGGTTTAGGAGTCAATGGGTTAAAAAGGACCACGTAAATGAGTTCCATCAGCATCTAAACTCCATCAATCACAGCATGCAATTCACTGAAGAACTGGAGGCCACCAACGACCAGGGACTACCTTTCTTAGACACTGTCACATGAGGGAGAACTAGCGATGTACACAGATTGAAGTTAGTGTCTACAGGAAGTCAACACACACGGACTGTTATCTCGACTTAAATTCTCAACACCCTGTGAACCATAAATGATCTGTTGCCAGCACACTGCTACGAAGAGCAAAAAAACCATTCCTTCCACACAGAAAGGGAAACGTGAAGAAATGAAACAAGTGAAGACGGTATTGCGAGAGAACAACTATCCATCATCCTTTATAAACAAATGCCATAAGTGGCTTATGTTGATGATGGCTAAGACACAAAGGCCAGTTAAAGTTGTTAAAAAATGATGTCACTAAAGTTCTTCATTTAGGCGTAAAGTGTTAACAGCTGCTCACTAAGGTGCACAGCATGTGACAGTCATGCTCACCAAGGTTACAATAAGCTCCAAGCAGTTAACTATATTTTACAAGTAAAATTGCCATAAGAAAATAATTTTTTTTTGTAGTTGTTCATAATTTTTATTTTGCTCTAGAAATAGAGAACAATGTATAATGAAATTGAAAGAAAGTGATTCATTATTAATATAATTTAATCACTCAGACCATTTAAGAAATAGAACCTTGCTGGGATTTTTTCAAACTTTGCCTATCGATTAAAAGTTGGTGCAATAGGAACTTAATTTTGAAATAAAAATGTGTCCCTGTGCTCTTGTGAGTAATAGCACCTTGCTTATATGTAGTAATTCCTTATACACTCATAATTGGCTTGTAAAAAACACACTTTCAACGATTTCTTTTTCAATGCTGGGAATTGGTCATATATATTGTACAGGAAGAAAGTTATTGCTCAATAGAGCATTTTGATATTTTGAAATTCAGCCCAAAACAAAAGACCTCAGCACAAGGCCCTGTGGAATAAACTTTAGAGTTTGTGGGGTTTATTATACAAAACTAAATCTGGACAAAGAACTTTTTATTATCGTACTGTCAGCCTGTGGAACAGTTTAGACAATGATCTTAAACTTTGTAATTCTTCTTCTAATTTTAAGCGTAAACTTAGGGCCAAATTATTTTCTGCTTTTCTTTTTCCTCGGTCCTAGTTTTTAATCTCTTTTTATCTCACCCATTTTATCGTACTTTCTTAAAGTTTCTTAGTTGTAACTTTCGTAATTATTCTTAGCTTTATATATATAATATTTTTATTATTGTAATTATTAATTGTCACTGAAAAGCCCTCTTAGGGAGTGTCAATAAAGTTTGTATTGTATTGTATTGTATTATTCCCCAGAGCCTTGTAGTAATGTCTATTGTTTTAGACTCAATTTTAAAATATCAAAATTGGGCTATTCACACATTGCAAAAAAATCTTATTTTAGGTCACTGGTCTTATGAGAAAATGATGATTTACTTCTCTGGTGAGCTCCAGACAAAAAGAAAAATCTGCCATTTTTCAATGCATGCACGCTGATCATGTGTGAAATTATGTGCAGTAAGGATGTGCAATGCAAAAGGAGGGAAACACCTTACAGCTGTTATCGATTACCGATCGATTCTTGTTCGAAAATTAAGTTTGCTGGACGTCATTCATTTGTTTTTGATTTGCTCTTTTCTCCCTAAACACAACAACGAGACGATGATATTCTGACCTTTTGTGAATCAGAATGATTTCCATGATGTGCTGAGAAACATTTCAAAACAGCTTCAAAACATTTAAGCAATAGGCGGTAACTTGTATTGACCATTTTTGCATTGCCCATAATACACCTTGTTTGCCCCCCAAATTTTGTTTCCCAATTCTCCTGGGTATTACAGTCATCCCAAGAGAATCTGAAGACAATGCTTATGCAAAATTTTGGGGGGCAAACAAGGTGTATTTTGGGCAATGCGAAAATGGCGAATACTACAGAGGAAGTAAATGCTCTCACCAAAGCACAAAAGTCACGGCAAGAGCTTGTGGAAACCAAATCTTTTCTAAGTTGTTTGTTTGAAGAATGAAAGTGTCTTTCTTAATGAAAGTGTCTTACTTATTGCAGCTAACATGACACCAGCACATTTCATGAAATTTGCGCATTATGCATAATCATTTTGTTTTCGGTTTTTTGAGGCAGTTATGCAATTTCACTGACAATATTCAGGACTTTGCTAGTACTGTTTCCCTTCCGAAAGGATGAAAAACCACCGCTGGATGGAATTCCTTTCAAAAACAGACAGCCCATGGCTGGAATGAAACCTACTACTGTCATGAGAACAGATGATTGACGTCCATCGAAACATTGAAACATTGTTGGAGGGTGCGTGTGATTGGTAACAGCTGGAACTTGAATCTTATGATATTTAGCAGTCAGTTATTTGGTAGTTTTTGTTTTGACATTTAGTGTAACAAATTTGACATTTAGAAAAAATTCTCAGTGCCATTTGTATTTTGAGACTAGGTAAAATTTTGTACTTAATGTAATCATTTGTGATGCGATGCTATGCTTTCAACATTTTGATCTTATTCCAGGGAAAGAATTCAACTCAAGACTTTAAAAGCCAGAAGGAAGCTGTATGGGCTATCACAAACTTCACATCTGCCAGCACACTGGGCCAGGTATAATTTTGACATTTTCATTGGTTTTTGGTACATGATGCCTGGGTTAAATGTCAGTACACTGACATTTGTTGAGGTAATCTATCTCTATACTGGTGGTGTTGACATCACCGTCTTTCCCAATATAACCATGAAAATGCAAAGTTAAAATTCCACCATTTGGATGCTTTTCCAGATTAACTTCCTTGTTGAAAAGGGGGTCATCGAGCCAATGTGCAATCTCTTGAAAGTCAAGGATGCCAAGGTAATGTTAATCACTTGTTTGTTAGTAGCTACACTGTATCTTGCAGATGCCCCAGTGAAGGATCAAAATTTAATGGTTTCAATTACCGGGTATATAAAATTCAGTTGTCTCAATATAATTGTATGGATTGCAAATGTAGGCCATCTTGAGGTGATTCATGAATTTGAAACAATTTTATTTTTTCCTAGACAATTCTTGTTCTTTTGGATGGATTTAGGAACATTCTTTCGGTGAGTATGAAGTATCTACAAAATTATATCACATACAAAATTGCTGCTGAGATTTTGAGATCTTTGCGAGGATTTGTCCGTGAGATTTTCATATGGCTCGCCACATATCTCATTCATTGATTATGCTTCTCATCATTATCATCATTATTGAAAGGCAGTCTTTCTTATTAACAGACTGCTATAAAGAACGACATACTCTTTGAAAACATCACTAAAACAATGGACGAGTGTGAAGGTGAGATAAAATTGCATGACCGTGTCGTTAAACCTATTAATGATTTAACCTATTTGCCAACCACAACTCATTGCCCATAGCCTGTTCCAGGTTAGTGGGGAATAGTGCAAAGGAAAAGTGAGTGAAAAAATAGGGAGGGGGAATGGGGAGAGGAAAATCATTTCTTTTTCCCATTCCACCTCCTATTATTTTGCTCACCTTTTTCCTTTGCACCCTTCTCCACCAACCGAATGCCTGAAACAGGCTAGGTTGCCCATTAATGATAATCTATCACATTGCTTGTTAAAACATGAACTTATTATAAGTAACTTATAGCAGTTCAAAACTTATTAATAGTGTTTTGATGTTCATTCGAGCCTATTGATGTTTGTTACCTTGCTCAGGAATATCAAGAATTGAGCACTTACAGACCAATGAGAACTTCGAGGTTTACAAAGCAGCTTTGGCGATAATTGACAAGTTTTTCTCTGACGAGGTAACGTTAGCCTGTTAGTATACAGCATTCAGCTACACTTGTAAGTTCCCCAATAACACAAGGCAGTGAATAGCCTGCATTCCTAGGGTGAGTTAGCAAGTCAAGCAGTTCCTAAAGTGACATCTGCAAACCCTGGTTTGCTTCATTCATTATTCACATTCATTGGTATGAAAAGGAACTCATTTCTCATGGCTTGTTTTTTTAGATGTCTGATGGTGAGACGGAACAAATTGCTCCCCAGGCCACTAGTGATGGATATAAATTTGGTACTCCACAGCCATTGCCAGTTGGTGGATTTAACTTTGTTTAACTTGCACTATGTATCAGTTCAAAGAGCAAAGATGTTTCATTACAAATTACAATTTAATTGGTATGAATATGAATCTATCAGAAGCAATGTGCCAAGATGTGTCAGTTAAAATATTGCTTTTTGCAATTCTGGTATATGTACATATTAAATTATATATTGTGCTTTGAAATATGGATAAATGCAAGAAAGAACTGTGACACTTTGTTAGGTAGAATAATTATAAAGTGGTATATGTCAAATAAAAGCATGCTTGAGAGTTGATGTGGGTTTATCCTTGTTGTTTTGACCCCTGCTCACCTGTGATCAGGCAGTTTGATTGCAGGTTAGCTTTCACCCAACACCTCTTCTTTTCTTTCTTCAACACCTCTTGCTTTTAAAGTGGCTTGGTTCTGGATTTAAACATTTTCTCTCCAAAGTCAATGATATAAAAATTAAAGGACTTTTATTTATCCACTCATTCTTTTGTCTTCTATTTCCTTGGCCCATTTTTGAGACAGACCTGACTCGTGGTGTGCTTTCCATTTAGCCAAAAAATATGGAAATTTCAGTTTGAAGTCAAATGGAAAGGTTATTTTCTGGAAAATCCGTTCAGAAATTGTGGACAACCTCCAGAGCTAGGCCTCTTTTTGTTTTGTTGGGAATGAAACGTCAGAAACATCCTTTACCATTTAACAAATCTTGTTTCCAGGCCCTTTTCAAAGGGGCGACCAGAATGTCTTGTAGCTGAATGGAAAGCACAATTGCTGGTTGGTTGCTATATTTGGAAAATTGCAAATGGTAAGCAAGCGCCCCATGGTTAGGGTGGGAAAATAGAAAAAAAATTCCCTTGTAATTGTGAACCTGCTCAAATTCATTGTTTTGGTGTGCAACTTCAGATTCCTTTCCCATTTCTAACCAAATAACTATGTTTTGGGACTTATTCAGCAAAAAGGTAGGCCTACAGCTGCTTACAAGTGATAGGGCCAATCACCGGTATTTAACGGTATAGTAATAAGTAAAAGAAAAATCGAATTGGTAGAATTGAACTACAACTGAGTTTGTACTCGAGTTTAATTTAATTCTATTGAACTTGCTTCATCAGTTATGCCACTTTCACACCTTAGTACAGTTTCACTTCACAATACAAACTGATCAATTTCTTTCAATAACACGCGAACTCTGCTGATGTTGACGGTTACGTTTTTCGGAAAACAGAGGTACATGTACACTTCAACAGGGTCAAAAGGTCAAGTCTGTCAGTTGTGATTAGTAGACTTTGATCCATTTTGTTTGTTTCTGATTTTCAAGGTTCATTAACTTTTACCGTAATTATGATTGATGGCAGTGAAAAACACAATCGTTGGTTGGGTTTTGAACTTCAGAGTTCGCATGTTATTGAAAACCGCAGTAATAACCCTCACTCCATCTCAAAAGGCTGATGATTCTCATCAAGAAAAGCAATTGTCTCCTCTATACCGATGTCCACATTCTTACCATCTTCAAAGAAAAGGATGTCTTGTTCTTTTCCTGTAATAAGTACATTATGTCCAGCAACCCCATTAAGGTAGTGGTTTGCAAAGCATTGTATACGTTGAAGTTCATCATCATCATCATCCATCCCATAAATAGCATGTGTCAACAGCATCTCCATCAAGGCATTTTTCCTGTTTTTATATAGGATCTTTTCATTTTCTTGGATTTGTTTACATTCATGTTCTTCCATATCATCCTGGGTAATTTCTCCCCTGTCCAACGAATAAAACAGTTGAAGCAGTGACTTCACCTCAACGGTAAGTGCTCTAAGCTCGCCAGATGGCTTCATCGAAAGCAAGTTATAATTTGGAACAAAGAAATTATATAGGCTTGATTGCTGTAAACACACAAGCAATGTTTCAAACACTTCCAAAACCCGATCATCCATGTTACCAGCTTGCCATGCCATTTCAACACTTGTGTGTTTGGCATACATGTAATATAGAATTGTTTTCAACCAATATGTGGGGATGCTGGGCTTCAAATCAAAAATCTTGTCGTCATAAACCTTTGGAATCAATGCATCCCGTAAATACTTCACTAGCCTCATGCATATTTTCTGACCACTGGAAAGATGAAATTCCTCCATGATTTTTTGTTCCTGGATGGAAAATGATGCTCTGCACCATATGAAATCAGCTAACAGAACATGAAATATGTCAGGAACTGAAGCCGGAGTTGAAATGAGGTCTTTCTCTTGTGCAAGATGATCTGGTTGGCCTTCAGGTTTGTCAAGTGCACTGCTATCATGAGTTTCAAAATCTGGCTCTTTCAATTTGTTATCTTCAGATGTAACAAATGTAGCTTCAGAGTCCCACGTTGACTTGCAGCTGGATATGTAACATTTTTCATGTTCTGGGATTGGGAACCTTTCTTGCTCAGATGATAAATTGTTATCCTCCTTGAGTAATGGTTGGAAGCAAACATGTGCTGGTTTTACA
Source organism: Blastomussa wellsi (assembly GCA_947652115.1). Lineage (NCBI taxonomy): Eukaryota > Metazoa > Cnidaria > Anthozoa > Scleractinia > Plerogyridae > Blastomussa > Blastomussa wellsi. Next base: position 28,496,098 of record OX393561.1, read on the forward strand.
ACTGGAATAGCAAATGCAAAATCCACTGTTACTTTCAGGCTTGGAAATGTTTTGCCATGCCATACAAGACGGGGTGTCAAAGCCATTCTTGCCGGAGCATTAACACCAGACAATCCAAACATTTCAGCACTCGTAGTAACATTGCCACTGATTCCCATAAATTCCCAACCAGCTGGAAGAAACCCTATGAACTTAGTCTCAATTGCATGAACAAGTTTTGCAAAAATCACTTTCATAAAGGCTTCCTGTTCCACAGGACCCTTGACAGTAAAATGAGATGCTTCAAACTCAAAAATATCAGAAAAGAGATCCTTATCACAAACTTTATAGGTTATTCGTCCAAGCGAATTGCTACATAAGCCTTGCTGAAAAATAACTGCGTCTCGTGAAGCAAGAGACGGAACTTCAATCATAAAATCAAATTCATCAGGTTTTCCAATTTTAACCTCCTCGTATGTGCTACCTGTCTTGAGTAATCTGCACTTCTGGAATAGGTGAAAATTTGCTCTCAGGTATTCACAGAAATTCTCTGCAGCATTTTCCATCATGTTCTTAACTGCCTCCCCTTCTTCAGTTATGGCATAAGAAGCCTTTTTTTCAGCAACTTGAAGAAGATAGTCTAATAGAGAACAAGTTTGTTTCTTGGCCACAGCTGATGTTGCACTATCTCTGTTCACTATAGCTGGAAGTTGCTCAGCCATCACTTGTGATTTTTCCAGAATACAGGTTTCCTGTTGATTCCTCTCTCGGGCAGGATGTTGTGGTTTGGTGTATGTTGCAAGCAATTTGTAGGATGACTTCGAAAATGACTGCACATTTTGGAACTCTTGGTCTGAGAGATGAGGACCTTCCTGTAAAACAGATGCCATCGCCTAAAGTTCTAAAAACATCAGCATGTGTTAAATTCTTACTGATTCTTACCATGCAGTTACTTGTTACTGAAAACACAATTCCCGGGCACAATTTCATGGGAGATGCTTATTGATGCAGGTCGCGGGTAATCCTAACCAATTTCTGCCCCAAATTTATTGACCACTTGTATGTACCATACAGCAAGCAGAAAACAATTCAGTGGTAGAAGAGATTAGTCGGGTGATTAGTCAAGTAAAACTGCCACAATAGCCGCATAGAATAACCAACAGCTATCCTATTGCAACAGATCATTTTTTATCCAAAGATCTCTATTGCACTTGTTTACTGTAAAATAAAAGTAAAAGAGCTCAAAATCAGAATACTGAACCTCTGTGATCATTATCAAGCACTAACCTAGAAATATAAACTTCCTAAAATGTTCTCAGATTGCGGGGGAAATTGCGGAGCATTAACGATGCCCGCATGTTTTTTTTCTAGCGGTAACCAATCTCTGAAGTTGGACACGTGGTGTAACAATCAATTTCTGATGAGGCAAACCGAGGCACTTTTAAGGTAGTAGATACCCGCAGAATTGTAAAAAAATGACCATTCCCAAAATAAAAGTTTCTGCATCCCAAGACCCTCTCTAATCTTTCAATTTTCTACTTCTGGCCTTCTTTTTTACTAGTTTTAAAATGCGCGCCCTTACCACTGCTTTATTTCAAGGGCTCTCTAATTTTATTTTTTGTTTATTTCTCGTTTCCATGGTAACCAGGCTTGATTGGCGTTGTTATTCACCGTTTTTTCCCCAATGAAAGCACTCACAGAGCCTGCAATGACCCGGGAATTGTCAGAGGGATGCCTGGCACTTTTTGTCATACCGTGGGAGCCTGGTAACTAGTATTTACGAAAATGCGAGCAACCATTTTGAAACTGGGTTTGTCTGTCGTCTCACGGATTTGTCTCACGTCTTTATACATAAGATTTCTTTGTTTCTGTTTGAAACCTTCAGTTAAAAATGCCACGAACTAAATTTAGGTCGTTACGCCGATCTGTTTCGCGTGGGAAGCGTTCAAGGAAGCCCAAAGATGAACCAGGTTTGAATGCAGATGTTCCTTCGGCGAAGAAGATTCGTCTCGATGAAAGCGCTTCTCCGGTGACAAGCAAGAAGTCTCCCTCCAATAAAAAGCCCAGTGGATACCGCTTTCAGGATGTTAGCATTCTTCGGAAGGCGCTTGTAGCCTGTGCTGTTTGCAAGGAGTGTTTGAAGGGCAATCTTCAGTTGTTTGAGAGTCCTTCTGGTTGTGGTTTGGCGAGAATACTCGTTTTGCAATGTGCAAACAATTCATGCCGTGCTTTGACAGAGCTTCCCACTTCAGAGAAAATTGTGCGTGGAAAAGGCAGATTTTTTGACATTAACAGGAGATCGGCATTGGCTATGCGAATCATCGGACGAGGCAGAGCCAGTTTAACCAAATTTTGCGCAGTTATGAACATGCCAGGACCGGTAGCAAAAAAGTCTTTTACTACCCACGTGAAAGCGATTGCTCGAGTGTCTCGACAGGTAGCGGAAGCTGAAATGCAGAAGGCTGTGAAGGAAGTTCGTGACATAAATAAAGTTGAGGAAGACGAAATCGATGATGCAGGAGATCTTGCCAACATTTGAGGCTTTATGGGATGACAATCTTCTTCAAAGTGTTTTGGAAGGCTTGTCTCAAAACAACAATGAGGCACTAAACCACCTTGTGTGGGACATTAGTCCTAAAGAAAAATTTTCTGGTCCTGAGACAGTCAAGACAGCTTGTGCTCTTGCTGTTTGCTTGTTCAATGGTGGTGCAAAAACCCTACAAAGTGTGCTCAAAGGGCTCCACCTGGAAACTGGAGAGCACTGCAGGTCTGGTTTCACCACCATTGACCAGCAAAGGCTATATGCTGCAGCACAAAAGGCCCTGGATGCAACAAAGGTTCGCCGCCAAATTCGCCGTAGCCAGCGAAAGAGTAGAAATGACCAAAATGAAGAGCGAGACGGCCCAACCTACGAGCCTGGAGCATTTGGACCCTGACCTTCTCTTTTGAGGAACTTTTAAGAAACTTTTTATGTTTATTTTAATGAGTTTTACCTGGTTAATATGCCTCATATGGCTTTATTTCTCAAAATTGTGGAAATTTTGTGCATAAAAAAAGTTAGCGTCTTTTACTGTACCGCTGTCTTGGGGCAGGTCGTTTGAGAAAACGATTTGTTCAATTTTCATGAAATTTGGCCATCTTATGTTTTTTTGGGTGTAGAATGCAATGATGTGGTTTTTGAAGTCATGAGACTGAAACTTGGCTCAGTAAAAGCTAGCCAATATGAAGAAAAAGTATTTTTCAACTTTGATCGTTGCCATGGAAACATCACCCCCCCAGACCTTTAAGGAAAGTAGATCATTGCATTCTACAATGCTTTTAGTATCTACTTACCAATTTTGGCCTCTATCAGGCTTATTTTGAAGGAGATTGACCTGCCCCAAAATTGTGGGTATCTCACAGTGGGAGCCCAAGTACCCACCCCCTCATGCCGAGTAGCGTGCAATGACACTTTGTGAAAATATATCCCAAAGGTAGTTGAAACAATGTACTTTTGACTCATCGTGAGTTTTTTTCAATATTTGTGCATATAATAAAACACACCTCACAACAAATGTGACAAAATTTTGTCGTTTTTGCGGGTATCTACTACCTTAAAGATGATTGCCGCAGAACATTCGAGCAATACACTCTTTTTCTTTTATAAGAACCTTTTTTATAAGAACGTTGAGGCTGAAATTAACCAAATTTTTAAGAACGTATTTAGAACATTCCCCAGGCTGAGACTCGATTAAGAAAGTTTTTTATTTGCTCACTGTATATTAAAATGTTGGTTAACGGAAGCTTTGCTGCACGTATTGCATGTGAACTTTTTCTGCGTTTTTGCCCCAAATTCCTTTAAATTTATGTACCGTTGCAAACCTCTATGTTCAATGCTATTTCTAAAGCCAAATTTAACCAGAGTTGGTTGGCGAGACATCTCGCACGTGGCATCAGAGCAAGTCGTGCAAATATGTTCAAGCAACTTTATACCATATCTCAGCAAGCAATGCACTTTTATAGGTTTCCTGGTCACCTCCGCATTAATTTATTGAAATACTATACCATGTAAATTTAAGAACATCTTTAAGAACGTTTACAGCCTCAAATGGCAAAAAATATAAGAACGCTCAGCCTCAGCTACAAAGTTAGACGTTCTTATATATAAAAAAGAGTGTAACGGCAAAAATAAAGTTACCAAAAAAATCTCATAGCATGGTAATATTTTAACTAAAGGTAAGAAGATCTTATCAAGACTTAAGCTCTCAAGCTGACCCCGCCAGAGGAAATTGAACTTGAAGTTATCCATATTTCAATTAAAAGGGACCTTTCGCGTTAGTTGAAAACACAGCAACACGCTTTGAGCATTCTTGCGAGGTTTGACATTAAATTTCTCGAGAATGCGAGGGGATTTAATCGCGGGGTCACCTAGAGAAATGAATTACAGTGAGATGTTTTAAATAATATTCAAAAAGTTACCGTCTTGTGAGTAGATATTTGGTAAATAATTTTTGCACTTATTGTTCAAACTTTGAGCGGAATCCGACTTCGTCAGTCGTTTTTTCGTCATAAACACGCTAAATACCTACGAAGATTATTTAACCATGGACATTACCTCAAGACCACCGTCCCAATTAACCATTTTATAAACGAGAAGGGGACTGGGTACAAAAAGTTAAAATTGATTGAAACGAAAAATTGAGCCTGCAACGAGAAAGGCCATAAGTTTATTAAGGGTGCGTTCCTTTGGGGTGATCCGGATCAGGATCAGTGATCCGGATAGTCTCCTACGCAGCCGTTATTAGGGGATTGCGTTACACTTGTTTACCTACTAAAATTCGGAAAGCCGACCTTCACCTTGACCGCCGCTTAGCCAATCAGATTTTACCAACTAAAATCCCCAAGAAGCCTCTCCCGCCGCGAGACGCGATGAGATGAAACCTGCCAGGGACGATTGATTTTACTCCAAGTCAGAGATTTCTCTGGTAAATTCATTTTAGATGAAAGCAAGTTCTGAATTTGCGAAGGGAAACTTATTTACTGAAGGGAAGAGAGATACACTCTTAATTTATTAATTTATCAACTGGCTACGGTAAGTCGTTTGTTATCAAGCTTTGCCTTCAGTGTGTTCGACAGTCTCATTGATTTTCAGTCTTACGTTTTATGGGCAATGTGGTTCATCACAAAAAATGAATATCGCGTGACTTAGCTCCTTTAAAACCTGATGAAAGTCTTGAAGTCGTACCCTGTTCAGGACAGCTCCAGACCCTCATTAGGACAAAATAGTTTCAAATTAGATACCCTGTTCACGAATGACGGGTTAAAAATCATACCCAATCCAGCTGCACATCCCTGAAAAGTCCATATAGGGGAGTAATCCCCTGGGCATTAACAACTCTTTCCATTTAAGATCTTTGAATGCAAAAGTGAGAAAAGTGTTTGTGTGCAAAGAAGAAAGGTGGTGTTGTCAAAGTTTCAAAGACCTTGTTTAAAAAAAAAATACAGATCTTATACCTGCAAACTTTTTCCGAATCAAAAGCGTGAGATTTTAATCGGGGTTTTCAAAGATGACCGGATCATTACCAAAGAAGTACAAAGATTCCCGAGGTCGTTCTGAACACTTCTGAAGACAGTCCAAAGATTTTTGGGCCCAGTCCCAGGATGTGTTTTGTCAAACACATCATCATCTAAATGTCGTCCCAAACTCCTTTTTCAGTTTAAAATGCAATATCTCACATTTTTCATCAAGGCATGAGAAATTTATCTGCAGTTTGCGTGACATCATGGTTTTTTCGGCCCACAGAATAATGAGAGTTGGAAGGTATAAGTTCTTTGAATAAGTTTTGAAAGTCTGCACTTCCAGTGTTAATTAGATCACAGAGAAATCTGACTACTGATACTTGATATCTTCAATTCTACAGTTTCATTCTTCATTCCGTTTTGTTTTGTAATACAGCAAGCCTTATGCCTTAGACATTTGTCTTTGAGTCCATCTTGACTAGGCACATTTACAATTGATCTCAAATTAATACCGGTATTATTGCCAGAATGAAGAGGAAAGACGAGGCAGTTGCCGCGTCTACATTTTACTCCAAAATGAAAAACTAAATACATTCTTTTTGGAAAATGTTCTCCAGTTGAATAAAATTGATTTTTCTGAAGAAGTACTTCACAAAAATTTAAGTTACAAATAGGCTTCACAGCTTCTAGACTTCAATATTTTCTCAGGGAAGCCTGCTTCCCACTGGGGGTGTAGGAGGTCTAAAAACTCACTTGAGATAGAGGCTGTTCAGGGGGGATCCTAGCGAAGGCACTGACGACTTTTGCCTCATCTATGTGAAAAGTCGGCCTACAATCTTGGGGACTGAGCACTACATTTAATTGCGGTGTGTCCCATCCACTAAACTATCACACTAAGGGACTGGTCATTATTTATCGGGGGGGTGGGGGAGGAGACTGGTGCAATGTAAAATATGCCATGCTTGATTTTTGCTGACCCTTCCCATCCCCCCTTGTCCTCTGGCATGCATGCAACAAAAAGTATGTATTTATTAAGACACCATGTCCAACTGACAGACATTCTATTTAAACCTACCTTAAATTTGGATTCGAGTTGCTCTCCGCCTGGACTGTGTGTAGACAATTGTTGCAGGCAAATATTTCAGTGAAGATTGCGTATATAATTACACGCTCTGACCTACCTATATTGGAAAACAACTTGAAAATGGTTCAAGAAATTAAGACGTCCATCCGGAAGCAAGAGGAATATGCAAAATCTTTGTACTCATTTCTCCAAAGCAGGGAAACTGCTTCCAGGGCACAACCATCCAAAAACATTTGATGAAAAACGTATTGCCAAACTTATAAAAGTTAAAGAAAGGGTAACAGAGATAGAAGCCTTAAGGAAAAGTTAGAGAAGACATCAAATATGTTCCAATATGCCCCCCACCCCCCCAAGTGAATGCAAAAACAAAAAAGCGTTCTCAGAAAGAGAACCGAAGGAAAGCCAAAAGAAGGAAAGTTTCTAGAAAAGCTGCCAACATACAGAAAGTGCGAGAGTTTATTTCAAATGTTTCTACGTCTGAAGTAATTCAAATCCAAAACTTAAAATTGGAAGCTATCTACATTAACGTTGTCTCGAGTAAAATATCTACAACTTATGTATGAAGATAGACAACAATCTACTGAAGCTGTAAACTTGATTATTGAATATGTAGATAATTTTCCAAGAAACGAAAACACTAACCTAGAACCAGATAATGCCCATGATGATGACAGTAATGATGATGATGATGATAATGATAAAGACAACAATGATATTGATGATGATGCAGACAATGATGACAATGGTGATGATGATGACAATTGTAATGGTGATGATGACAATGATGATGATGATTAAATGCTGAGGAAAACAACAATGATGATGGTGCTGGTTATGTTTACAATAGAAAGGAGATCAATGTTGTAAGATACTGATTTTTAAGTGACAATAAAAGTTGTTTTAGAAAGTTATTATAATAGGCTGTATTTGTTGATGACATCCAGATGCAGCTTTTAACATTTTTGCTGGCAAAACATTTGCATATTTTTTAATACCCCCCCTTTAAGCCATGCATAAAAAATGTTGACCCACCCCCTATTTGCACCAGCCCCCCCTCCCGATAAATAATGACCAGTCCCTAACGATGACTTGTAGCTACTTTACCCAAACCATCATACCCTTGCATACCACATTTAACACCAGCCAAAAAACAAGCAAAATTCAGTGTGTCTTGTAATGGTAGCCCTTTACACAGGCTACAAATAACACCAGCATTAAACGTGTCCCCTGCTCCAAGAGTGTCAATCACCTGCTCTGGGGGATAGGCATCGCTGTGTTTTAATTCACCATCAGGACCAACTCCATCCGCACCCTTCTCCCCCCAAGCACAAATTGCCACGGCACCTGGCTTGAGGTGGCTGTGAAGTGATTTGACAGTCTGCGCAGATGAAGAGAAACCACGAAAGCGAGCGAAATCTTTGCTGATGAACACGACGTCGGCCCTATTTAGCAGCTGCAAAAGGGACTCTCTTGGTCTCTCCAGCTCAACAGAAACTTTTACTTGTTCGGTGCATGCCTTCAATGTATTAAATTTCTTGACGATTTCAATCATTTCCACAATCACTTCCTCATTTCGTCTGCCCTCAAAGTGTATCCACTTGTAGTCTGTCAGATTAAGTTTCTTGAAGTCTGCAACTTCAAGCTCTGGAAGGCTATTTCTCGAATGTACGATGGTTCTACTTCCGGTGCGGAGACTCAAAACAACGCAAGATGTTGGTGTTCCACAGTTTGTGTGAAAGACACAGTTATCAAAACGTATTCTTCGCTCATTCATATACTTACGAATAAAATCTGCTTGTAGGCCATACGACATGGAACCAAAAAATTCGCAATCCACCCCAAGCTCTGTCAATACAGTACAAGTGTTGCACGCATTTCCTCCTGTTTGCCATCTCTGAGAATTGGCTCTGAAATCTTCGTCCTCTTGGGGGTAAACTTCGCATGTGCTAACAATGTCAAGAGCCACGAGACCAATGCATAAAACCCTTTCAGACTGCATGCTTTAGATGGCTACAGACTATAAACTGCTTGTATTTAGACTCCGTATGCCTCTGGGTATGTGGCACCTCCGCGACCTTTCGCCGCCATCTTGGACCTGGGAACGGACGGTACGGACTGGGAAGACTGGGAACAAGGACGCATTCTTTGGGTTCCCGCGCCGCGTAAAAAGAAGACAAATCTATTGTTCCCGTCCAAACCGCCCTAAACAGTAATGTTAGACATGGAAAGAATGAACAGAAGAATCTTACATTAGGAACGCAAGGAATCTTACACAGAAATGCTCGAGTGTTCACATTACCTCGTGTCACGTGACTTTAGTCACGTGGACACGAGGCAAAAAGACGGGTCTTGGGAGTGGGCTCGCAAATGGTCTTGGGGGTGTGATAAAATTCTTGCACGGCTGTTGGTCATAATGCTCTTTGGTGTCCCCCAAAATTTTGGATAAGCATTGTCCCAAGAGAAACTGGAAACAATGCTTACGCAAAATTTTGGGGGGACAAACAAAGAGTATTTTCCGAAGTGGGCTATTACAATCCACCAATTAATTTTTGCGCGCGCTCATTGGACAAAACGCATCATGTGGTACGGATAATCAGAGAATCACTTTAGCAGAGTTGCAGATATTATTGTTATCATTCCAATAAGCTTTCTTTTGTTAATGTGGCATGAAAATCCTATAATAAGCATTTTAATATGATACTTGGCTCAATTTTTTTTATTTTAGCTGAAGTCAATTTAGCTTTTAATTTTATGGTCGGCACTGAATGAAATGATGCTGTAGCTTTATCATGATAATGAGCTGTCTGCATGACACATGAAATGAGCATTAGCTCATTAGCACTCATGATCAGCACAGCTGTGCTGTTTTGGAGTTGCTTGTTTATTTTGAATCATATCAGTTTTTTAGACAGATAATACAGTATATTGGTGGAACTTTGAAAACGATGCAACGCAACTAAAATATAGGATTTTTCCCTTTTAGCACCGTTTTTTGTGATCCACGATCACAAAATTTCGGATAATTTTGATCCAAAAAATTACAATCATTCCAAAACGATCCCATCCCAGATGTATAGTGATCCCTGTTCGGAGATGCTTTAGCGACGGCGTACGAAACACTTGTGTTTGAGAACAAAATCGACGAAGAATCAAATTATTCATTGTCTCTATTTCAGATTTGCAATACTAACTTCTTGCCACGCTCGACATTATATAATGTTATACGAGTCAGCACTTGAACGGTTGACAAAAACTTGGCGTTTCCGCGCCTTGTTACGTTTCTAGTCTGTGTACTGTTAGGCTCAATTACCAGCCACTGTTAGGCAACCGGAGCCTGCGCTCCTCTCCGGGCAGGAAATCGAGCCCAGTGTACTGTCGGTGGCTAGGCAGCCGGTGAAAGAGGAACCCTCATCTAAACGCACAACACATTCAAATTCATTCGTTTTAACGCCCGTGATGCAAGAAAAAAATCACAATCTGTAAAGCAAAAAAGAATTAAGGAAGGAAAGTCGTGAAAAGACCTCATATTTCGGAAAAAGAAAATAAATGGCTCAAGATATTTCTCCAATGGTTTTCATTTTTAAAGTAAAATTACCATAGGGACAGCATGAACGAGGAGGCATTCGCTTTATCAAATCTTTATTTTACGATCTTCAGAAGTCTTCCAAAATGACTAAATCGGAGGAAAAACTCAGCAATTATTCTAACATCTAATACTCGTCTCCGTCTTGAGAAGGGCTGCATTTCATCTCCACGCCACCTGTGAATATATTTTCAATCAAGTTGCAATCATAGCTTGGCTCTATGCACTTGTGGCTACAGTCAGAGTCCATTTCGCAGTCCACAGTTAGCCAATAACAGACTTCACCACGCCTTTGCAGCATCTGATAACGTAATTAAAAAAACGCCTTAAACGACTTAACTGAATTAAGCCTCAAGATACTTTGAAATAAGCAACGGTAACCAAAAAACAGCAAAGGCTAGAGACTAAGTTGGTTTCCCGATATTTGGGACGTTTAATTATATAACCCGTCCTTCTTCGGGGAATGTATCTTTACAAGTAAAAATGAACTGTTTACATAATAAATTGCGAGGTTGCCATAGCGAGGGAGGGGATGGCTTTGAGTAGAGAAGGCATATAGAGTAAACAGTGCACGTGAAGTCGACTTATATGAAGTTTGGATTATACCTTTGATAAATTATTCTTTGCAGAAAAAGGAGATGATATCACCAGAGACAACTCCAGCGAAGCCAGTAAAAGAGCAATGAATGCAACTCTCATGTCCATTTCGTTCGCTTTCTGTGGAAGTAAAACCGATGTTAATGTCCTTTGCTTTTACAAACATAAACAAATATATGTTCAAAGAAGACAATTTGTAATAACTGATCGGTTACATTTCCTTCAGATGTTGTCTACAACAAAAAATAACTTGATCGAACCCTGAAACGCAACACAGGAAATGTAAGGGCGGCGTCGAGTAAATTCGTCGGTCACCTTTTATCCACCTGGGTGGAGAGAGGCACTGTGAGAGTAAAGTTTCTTGCCCAAAAACACAACGCAGTGCTTCTGCCGTCCGACAGGAGTTCAGCGCGCTAACCATTAGGTCAGTGGGCCTCCCACACAGAAAATGTAAAGGTCGAGCTTTTTCTCCGACAAGATCACCTTGCGTATCAACCCATACGATAAATTATTTACCAGTGCTTTAAAAGGAAATGTGCAGTTTAGCAGAATACCTTGGGTTAAGAGTCAACTGTGTGTCCTTGTCCTAAGTTTCTCAGCAAATGACTGATTTTGCAATGTAGATCACTATTTATTTTATTTAAAACAGATCATCTCATCGGCGAATCACATTGTAGACTTCATTAGCAACTTTGAATTGAGCTTGTTATTCAGCCACGTTTCTAAAGGTGAGATGCAAATCTAAATAAGATTTCAATAAGATTTCAATAAGATTTCAATAAGATTTCAATAAGATTTCAATAATGAAGTCAATGATGTCCAACTTCAAATGTTAAAGTCGAAACTGAATACCAGAAACAGAGGGAATATCTAGAATGAAGTATTTTTTAAAATGATGTCATGTGAAGCATTATGACAACAACAACAACAACAACAATTGCATACAGAGCTAAAATTGTATACATAAGAATAAAAAATTGTTTAGAGAAATTAACAATACAAGTAATTATGAAATTGGAGTCTAAGGGCTGAAAGAAGCTAGTCTAAAGCGTTATACGTCTTCCCGCCCTAATCCCCTGAGGCGCGGGCAAGAAGGTCGCCCGCGCCCCAGGGGATTAGGGCGAGAGAACGTCTGACACTTCAGACGCCCCCTAACGGCTTTTAGAGTTTATTTAAGTAAAACAGAGAGAGGCAAGGGAAGGCAAAAAACACGGAGCTACTAAATCATGCTTAACGATGTTATAGTTCCAGAGACAGAGCTGTTTTGACAGCACGATAATTTTTTACTTCTTTCGCAAAAGAAAATGTACCGAGGCCTTTCAGGTTGTGATGGATATCGTGCCACAGATCTACTGCCTGATTGGAAAACATATGTCTCCTGTCTTTTGTATGGCAAAGACCCGATAATTCATTAGCACTCAGTGCAGCTGTGCTGTTTGGGCATTTTTGGATCATGTTGCTTGTTAGGGTTGTGTAAAAATAGGTACAACTAGTGTTCAAGACAATACCAAAATTTATGATGTACTGTAGATACTGATCTTTTACTAAAAAAGAATATGTTCATTGCGCATATTGAAGATACTATTTTTATCTTTCACATGTGAAGATATTGGAGTCGTCATGGTTACCAGCTTTAGCAAACAAAACGAGAGCTGGGCTTCCAGGTGTGCGGATGGTGCTATCAAATATTCCATTCATTAACATTTTTTGAGACTTTTCTTGAACAATAGATAACATTGCCTTGATTTCTTTCTTATAACTTTAAAATCTAGTTTCATAATATGCCAGACAATTTTAGCAATAGGTGAACCCCTTTTGCAATTTTGAAAATTTTTTACACAAGTTTTATAAGACAAGTTTTGTTTAATCTGGACATTTCATCAGTATATCTGTTTAGTTAAAAGAACATTGAAAAAACATTACATGGACGCTTGGGATACTAATTGTATCTTCTCGTTCTGATTAGTATCTCGTGAGATAAAATTCGTATCCCAAGCGGCCATGCAATACATTATATCAGAAGCTTATCACCTAGAAGCGGGTAACTCTGGTTCAATGCTCCCGATTATTCCCAACCAATCAAAACTAACTTCCTTTTATGGTTTGTTTCTTCACGTGGGCTCGAGATACACGCGAGCATTACACGAGAATTCACTTTCTTTTGGGTAAAATTTGATGGTGGTTGGAGGAAATGCGATATCATGTGAAAAGACTGAAACAGGAATCCCGTGTTACAGATTAGTAAAATTGTGCCTACGGCCTTGGCAAACTCTAGTTCATTTCGCGCTCTAAGAGCTAATTCGTTGCTTTTTACGACTGAGTAAACGCACGCGCAAAATGGCGTACAAGATTGTAAGAATGACGAGTGTTAACTACGAGAGTCAGTTTTCAATTTGAAAGTAGTGCTGCGCTTAGCTGCTACCCTAGCAAATAAAACTTACTACAAGCAAACTGAGGTGGAACCAACCACAAGCAAGCCAGAGTGGAGCTAGCCGCAAGCAAACTGGACTGGAACTTACCGCAAGCAAACTGAGGTGGAACCAACCACATGAGCAAGCCAGAGTGGAGCTAGCCGCAAGCAAACTGTGATTCGTTTCTAATAAAATATCGCCATTTGCGCGAGCATTGCTTTTTTTGTTTACGCCATTTTGCGCGTGCATTTCGACAGTTTAAAAGTAACGATATTCAAGCATTATCTTTGGACGCAGTTTATTTATTTATTTATTTATTTATTTATATGTTGACGCCAATCCCTCCTAAACCTTTTTCTGAGACTCTTCTTTGTAAAACAATCTGCTGAAAAACCTGTAAATGACCTTACGGACAGACAGAAATAGAAATATCGGCAATGTCTCTCTTTGAAATCACCAAAACACTGCAACAAGCGGAGGCCATTCTGTAAGCATCGCATACATAGAGCGTCAAAATCTGAATTCCTTAAAAGGGCAAAACTGCTTCAGCGATTCTGATTGGGCGGGAATAATCGGCAGCATAGTTTCAAAAGCATATCAGGAGTTGCACGCTTCTAGGGGATAAGCTTCTGATTATATTTATTATTTTCATATTGTTATCAGCATTTTACGCGCGTTTAGATTACCGCGCGCAGCGAGCGCACATGAAAAATATGGTGGCTTTTTCTATAGGGATTTGGGGGGAAACTGACAATAGATTTTCGTGCAAACTTTGCCTTTGGTTGTTCATCTTAAGGAAATTTCAATTTTGTAATGAAAAGGATCCCCATAATCGTTTAGGAGCAGGAGCACCTTGATGTACCCCATAATTCGGTAAAATATCAGCTTCAGAAACGTTATTATTTGAATCGTTCACGTCATGTCTTGTGGCAGGAGAACAAATATGGAGAAAGAAAAACAAGAAATATAACTATACTTATGCTGTGTCGACTTCAAGGAACAATTAAATATATGTTTCATCATAAAAACACATATTTCCAGTCTACCCTGATTCAACTTGTTTCTAGCATGCAGCGAGATCTAGGCCACAATATCTGTTCAATAAGTCCACGTTTCCATCGATTACCTTTTTCAGCAATAGAAATTTGTTATAGGAAGAAGGTGATTGCCAGTCTCAGAAAAAGGGGGAAAACTATAGGCCATCGTACTCGTTTACGAGAAAACGACGATTTATCTCTCTCACGAGCCAAGCCGTAAAGAGAACGCCGCCACTTCCTTTATGTTCACACGCTAAATAAGGATGCGCAATGCAATACAGGAGAATGACCTTAATGCTACAGAAACTGGGATAAGCTCCGACAGTATGGGCCACAAGGCGCGTCATTCTCTGCTAACCTGAAATGAACACTCGTGAGGCCGTTAAGCTAAAGTGTCAGCAGTTACAACCTCCTTCCCAGTGTCCTCTCTTTCCCGTCCCCTGGGGCGCGCGAGAGAGGCCCTGGTTGTTTGTTCGCAGCTCTCTAGAACAGCTCTATTGTTTGAGGGCTAGGGTCCATTGTAACTGTTGTTTGTTTATCATTTTTAGCCAATACTATGGAACCCCTAAAGAGCTGGGTACCGCCCCTGGGATGTTGCAGATACAAGATTAGTGGGAGGGGTGGATAAGTGTCAATTTGTCTCCACTTAGCATAGGGATGAGCGGAAAGTTTGTTGGCCATCCGAGTTGGGTGCTTTACTTGAAAAGCTATCTTTTCGTGGTTCGCGTATAAGTGTCAGAAAGGTCAAGTGGAATCCAAAAGACGCCTAAGAAAACGTGTAAATCGAGTGCTAGTGTGGGTTTAGGCTTTCTCAGCGGGAGTTGCGGGCCGTGAATCGTGACCCGTCGTTCTCCAATTTCTGCAGGCATGTAAGGTCCTGGAAATTTGTTGAAGTACATCTTCTCTGAGATGCCACTCAGTTCTTTCATTAAACTATTGAAACTGCTTATCAGCCTCCACATTGAGAACACCTGGTTAATGAGAAGCAGTTACCCACATCTTATTCATCATGCACCGGGTCAACATATCTTGAAAAAGTTTATTGCAGGAGGGGGACTTTGTACCACTCATGGCATTATATAGCAAACAGTTGTAGAATTATCACTGTTAACTTATGTATTTTGTAACGCTTCGCTAATGACAATGAAGTATGTTAATATGTTAGATTGGTGTTAATTGTAGAAGTACTTTAGGCGTGCTCGTAGGTATGGTGAACCCCGAGGGGTTTTCTAGGCTATTTAAGATTTTGTAAGTTATGCAAGAGCCACTCGAAGGCATCTCTTTCAACTTTGACTTTATTTGCTATGCTGTCTAATACTGAACGAGCGAGTGTTCCCGCTTCGATCGCTGAATCCTTCCATGAGGGAGATCCCGTTCGTGCAACTGCTTCAGGATCATCGGGTCAAACGTTGTCCAACGCCGAGACTTTGGAGCTGTTTTCTCAGCTCTTAGATGCCAAATTTGACCAAAAGTTCGCCGCGTTTAA
>OX393561.1:28519273-28521773 GCA_947652115.1 Blastomussa wellsi
TTGGTACGAATTGTTCGGTTCATGAGTAATTCGTATGGAGTAGCTCCTGTTGCAGGGTGGGGTGTCTCTCTGTATGCTTGAAGCATGTCGTATGTTGCTTCGTGGAGATCAATTCCTTCTGCGCGGGCTATGGCTGCTGTTTTGTTTACTAGCTTGTTGAAGCCTTCCACTTGTCCCAGTGCTTTTGGGTGTCGTGGTGTGACTTTTTTGTGCCGAAACCCCATTTCTGCGGCAAACTCCTTAAAGTCTCCCGAGTTGAATGGCGGTCCATTGTCCGATTGGACTGTCTTTGGGATTCTGTGGGTTGCGAAGATTTTCTTCATCTTCTTTCGCACCGGCTTGATTGATGTGGAGCTGATAAATTCCACTTCCGGATATCTTGAGTATTGGTCAGTGATGACGAGTGCGTACTCTCTATTTGGGAATGGACCACAGAAATCAATTTCGATGGTGTCCCATGGTTTGTCTGGTAGACTGGTCATCTTGGCTGGCTCAGTGTGGTGGGTGTTTGTGGCTATTTGGCAGTCAAAGCAAGTGCTCACAATGGTTTCGATGCGAGAGTTCATGGTTGGGAACCAGTACTTCCGGCGTAGCATTTCTTTAGTTTTGCTGATGCCTAAGTGTCCTTGCTTATGGGCTATCCGGATGATCTTATCTCTCAGTGATTCGGGAGGAATGATTCTGTCGACTCTCAGGATCAATCCTACTGCCATGTACAGCTCTGCTCTCAGGTCGAAGTATGGCTTGAGGTCTGGGTCGGCCTTGTTCCATTTGCCTGTTTGTATAGCTGTGGCGAGCTTTGCAAGTACTTTGTCCTTTGCAGTTTCTTCTTTGACTTTGTCCAGTACTACGGCATGCTCTGATTGGACAGCGGCAATAACGTATTTCTCAAGACGGTCTGTCCCTGTTTCTGGCAGTGGGTGTCGGGACATGTAATCAGTCATGTTGCTTTTCCCGGGGATGTAGATCATCTCGAAGTCGAGGTTTTGCATTTTCAGGGCTAACCTCTCAATGCGTGGTGGCAGTTTGGCAGTTGGGTTGTTGAACAGTGGTAGCAAAGGTTTGTGGTCTGTTGCTAACTGGAATTTTGGTGCGCCCAACAGGTACATTTGGAGCCTGGTTGTGGTGAATTCTGCAGCAAGTGCTTCTCTCTCGATTTGAGAATACCTCTTCTCCGTATCAGTTAAGGTGCGGCTCACATAGTGGACCGGCTGAAATCCTTGTTCAGTCTTCTGGAACAGTCCTCCTCCTAATCCTTCTGGGCTGCCATCGCAGATGACGAGTGTTGCACGTTCTGGATGATATGGAATTAGGACTGGTGCTACCGTGATTGCTGCTTTCAGATCCTTGAAGGCTCGTTCTTGTTCTGTCGACCATTCAAACTGTGCGTTAGCTTTGGTGAGTTTTCTCAGTGGTTCGCATCGGGTGGAGAAATTATTGATGTATCTGGATAAGTAGGCTACCATTTGGAGGAAAGAAACTAGCTCTTCTTTGGACTTCGGTGGAGCACAATTCTGGACCGCTTGAATCTTAGTTGGGTTGGTTTGAGGCCTTCTGTGGTGAACAAGTGCCCATGGAAGTCGATTGACGCTTTGCCGAATTCACATTTCTCGTGTCGCAAGGTCAGGTTGTGGTCCTCCAATCTCTGTAGCAGTTGTGCAAGAGTCTTGT
The DNA here is from genome assembly GCA_947652115.1 of Blastomussa wellsi. Lineage (NCBI taxonomy): Eukaryota > Metazoa > Cnidaria > Anthozoa > Scleractinia > Plerogyridae > Blastomussa > Blastomussa wellsi. The sequence goes on from OX393561.1 coordinate 28,520,945, forward strand.
TGTGCTCGTCCCAGTCTCTTCCGCCGACCATAATGTCATCACGGTTGTTGAGGACTTTTGGGATTCCGGAGATGACTTTTGCGATTTCTGCATCAAAGAGGTCTTGACTGTTGACCCCTCCGAAGGCTAGGCGCTTGTACCGGTAATTTCCCCATGGAGTGGAAAAGGTCATAGTCTTGCGTGACTCAGGGTCAAGGCAGAATTGGTGGTAACCGTGGTTAAGGTCGAGTTTACTGAAGACCTTACAGTCTCTGAACTCAGTGACAAAATCTTCCGTGATTGGAGCTTGGACATTCCGTGTGCGGAGCATTGATTTGTTTAGGAGGCGAAGATCAAGACTGACTCTGATGTCCTTAGGGTTTTTTGGTTTTGGCTGCACTACGATTGGTGAGCACCAGGTGATTGCTTCATGGTCTGGGACTTTTTCCATGATGTCGCTTTTGACGAACTCCTCAATTCTGTTTTGTAGAGGTTCAGTGAGATGATACGGGACTCGTCTAGGTTTCTGGGCGATCGGTACTGCATCTTCTTTCATGGGCAGGTGAATTTGAATTTCTTGGCCATCTCGAGTTGCCTTGCCGACTCCTTGGAAGAGATTCTTGTGGTGGTGCAGGATTTTCTCTAGCTCGGAGTTCTCATTTTCGACTTTCTTCACGGCTTTGTTTGGCTCTTTTAATCCTCCAGTTTCATAAATCTTTAGCACGCCAAGTTCGTCTAAGCTTGGTCTTCCGAGTAAAGGTAAAGAGTCAATCTTTCCTTTGATCACCACAATAGTCGCTGTCGTTTCTCGTGTCTGGTTTTCAATTTGCACTGTACATTCTCCTTTGAT
>OX393561.1:28526773-28626773 GCA_947652115.1 Blastomussa wellsi
ATGGCTGAGGATTGAACAGATTGAAACGGAGTGGCAATGATGATTTTGAGGCTAAAGTTTTCAAAGTGCAGGAACGATGACGTTTCTTATCTTACTAATACATAATTTCTATTTGTGCAATTTATAAAAATTTTTTACACTCTTATACATTTTTAGATATTTATAGTAGTTATATAATCTTAGGTAGTTTAGTTTGATATTTATTTCCAAACTCACATACTTATTTCGGCATGTTATTTATGATTGAACATCACACTTAACATACAAGTCTGAACAAAAACAAAAAGCGAAACAAAAATCGCTTTACAAATAAATTAACCGCGAAACCGTGTCCTCGAGTATTTTCAGAATAAGAAAAAAACATGCGAAACTGCCCTTGGTCCAAATTTGACGAAATGGAAAGTCATCTAGCCAGTTTGGTATTGAAACGGTTCAAATGTGTCTTGCCCCGTGGTATACTGTGGTCTGCAAACTAATGCTTCATATAATTTAGCTTCTCTGTCCCTGTAATCCGGCTCAATATCTTCAAGTTCACTTGAGTCATCAGACTCAATGTACTCTCCCACACTGCGCACGTCTTGGTGTGCATCTTGTTCTGCTAAGTCACTAGTAAAGCCGTCAAAAAGCTGTGAAAACAACTCGAACATCCTTGAGTTGGAATACTGGCATAACCTCGAAGGACAAGCCGCTATGAAGTTTAAACAAGTTTGGATATAGCTGATTACAATCCATGTAATGCGATACATGATGTAACAACATGTTGCGCCGGCAAATACAACTACGGCGACATTAAAAAGAAACACGATAACAAAAGATGAAGACACTGCCAGGAGCAAGAGTATCGGTGCCATGACGACAGCTACGATCAGAAGAAATGGAGATAAAGCCAAAGAGGCCATGATTCCAATAACGGTAAAAAGTATGGCGTGTTTTTGAATATATCGCTTGATTTTCTTCATCTTTCCAATGGTGCTGCTGTGGTGAAGCCTGTCAACTTGTTCCTGAAGACTTTGCAGTTTTTCATGGAGCGCTGTTACCACATCCATTATGGAAACGAGTAAAATCCAAACACAAATTTCTTTGCTTTTGAGGAAGAGAGGAAGAGGCGATTTAGCTTCCCACTAACCTTTGTTTCACTCTCATTTTGTAGTTTTCACTTTTGAAAATTAACTTCGGTAATCGCAAAATCTTTTCTCCCTAACGAAAGCTTTCTCCTTGCAACATAAAAAGTGTTGTCAAAATGAATTACGGTGACGTCACAAGTTGCGTAGACAAATTCTTCAGTTGAGCGAGCAAGAACAAGCGCGTGCGTTACACCGCACGTCTGTCAATTTGGATGAATGATCGCTTCTTTTACAGCAACCGCATAGTGGGGGTGGGGGTGGGAATGAGGGTGTATGGGGGAGAGGGGAGGAGAGTCGTAATTGGGGACGTGAGAAAGAGTTTCAGGTTTGAAATACCTCCATAAGATTTCTTCTTGAACACACTCCCTCACAAAAGCCTGGATTCCAGTTACTGTCATCGTTTTTCCAGTGAGTCCAAGTAAATGATGGACTTTCATTGTAGTACACCGTAGCTTTTGCAATCATTTGAATAATCCTTTATTGATTAGCAATCCTGAAGCTTTAATCTCTCCACACTACGCATGTAAGACATTTAATGAACGCCTTGATCGTTTGACAAAAAGGTAGATGTAACAATCTATCTACAGAAAACAACTTTAATTACCAAGTCCTAAATGGGCAGGGCAGTTAAATAAATTCAGTAAAGTGATGATTGAAGCAAACATAATAACAATGCGAAGGAACATCTCAACGTTCTGAATACATCAAACTCCTGCTGCTGTCACTCTTCCAAAATGTACAACGAAGTTGCGACTTTAACTAAGATTTTGGAATTGTTTTGTGTTCTTTCACCATTACCGCGAGTTTATTACTGCAATCTCAGCTCAGAACAATGCAGCTAGGTTGCCTTAATGGATGTGAATCTGTTCCAGATTAAAGCTGTCTGTGATCAAATTCCCATCCTGCTGTGTCAAGTGTTCTATAACATAACAGCTCATAGATCCAAGCTGTTTACCTAGCACTGCTTCAATATCATATCCCTGTGGAGAGAGAGGAAAATTTAGCTGGGCAAATAATCAAGAACGTCACAGTAAGTGCCACTAACGGTGTTCAGCAGTTAAAGCTTAGAGGGTTACCGGTTCCCTCTCATGAAAAGAGATAGTCAAATAAACATATTTTCAGTTATGACTAAACCAAAAAACAACAAGATGATAGATGCATAATAAAATTCACGTCAGTTCGTTTTTATGTCAAAAAATGATCACGCATAGACTTCAAACAACAGAAAACGCTAGGTTGAACAAGGAAAGAGGTCTACATCACATGCACTGCCTAAACCTTATTTTGGAATGAGTGTTACAACAATACTCAGTCGTCGCACCTGATCACTGTCTTGATAAGACACAGGCAACAGTTCGTCAATAGTAGTCTGCTGAAGCTGAAACCAAATTTCTCAAACTCATTAATAATTCATCACGTTAAAACAAAGGAAATCAGAACCGTGAAGGAGGTTTGGAAATGTGATCTTAATTAGCATAGATTGTTACGATTTTATTTCTTCGTTTTCTCCGTAGTTTTAGTTTCGAGTGAGAAGATATATCAAACACGAGAGACAGTGTTTCATCACATTTCCAAACACCTCGAAGTTCGTCAAAAATACTCCGCTGCGCGTCGTATTTTCAACTCTCTTCTCGGTGTTTGGAAATGTGACGAAACACTGTCCCTCGTGTTTGATATATTACATAAACAAGTCAAGTGTACAACTTAATGCCTGAAGCGCAAATCTTCTTGATTTTTCTGATAGTTAATTTAGAGTTCAGTGTTCTGTATCACGGGTTTCATTGCGACCAAAGCCACCTAGCTTTACTTCTGTTTCCCAAAGTTAAAAATGCAGTTTTGAAGTTCACTCGATGTGTTAGTTTTGTCTCGATTTAATTTCACCTCCTATTATTGTCATGAGGCTCGGATATGTAGGGCAATATCATCCCACGAACTGATATTAATAAATTGATTGATTGATTGACCGACTGACCGACCCAGCCCGGCTACCCAGGCTGAGACTTCAGCCTGGGTTCTAAAAGAAATCCTCTTGAAATAAAAGTGGCGATTACTTGAAGAAGGTTTCCGCCCAGGCTGTTTTCTGATGTTCAGCCCGGGCAAACGGGATGAAAACTTCGCAAAAAGTCCATGTAATCGAGCATGTGCAGTGAGGTTGTTTTCTAGGAAACATAATTCAACCAGGGTTAAAATTTGTCATGTAATTGCAACAATATGAAATTCGTGATGTACTCGCCCCCTAATTAATTGATTCGCCAAGAAACAAAATAAGAACGATATAATGAAATGAGATAAATTAAGCTCTAAAGTGCTTTATAGTGAAATTTTTGTTTTTGATTATCATTACAATCTTTATGCCACAAAAAGGTACCAAGATCGTTAGCTAACGTAGAAATACTAAAGGCAAATTACCAAAGTAAATTCAAGGCTGGTGACTCAGTAAATAAACAGTCTTCCATTAGCTCACCGTAACTTTGATATGGACATCCGGGAAACTCTTGACTTTAACAAACACAGCCAGGTGAGTCCTTGTTTGTGGTGATTCCACAGTGCGGTTACAAGATGAACAGAACAACTGCGAACTGAAGAAAATAAGACAAATGAAGCGTGAACGAAAGGAGCTACGTCATCGTTTGATCGCTTTGAAAAATTTAGCCTAAATTTTTCAAAATCGACATTTCCAATTCGTTTCAATCTTCTCCATCCTCAGCCGTCCTTGTTCCTGTTTGGTTTAGTATCAATCCTTTGGTGTTTTTCTTCATTAGCAAACTATTATTTTTAGGTTTCCTACATTTTAAGGGTTATTTAGGTTGTCGAAGAAATAACTCAAAATATCGTGACGCAGCCGGATCAGGTTAGTTTTACAATACGTACTTCGTTCCTTGGTTAACTGTGATATTACGATTACCACACGTGTCACAGACCAACCAACAACAAGCTGTTTCTTCATCCACTCCAATCACAACACCTGTAATAAAGAAGTCCGTGTTATTAAATTCCACAAATATCTTGTAGCTCAGACGTCAACGTGACAATACACCAACGAGTGTAGTCTAAATAAATTTTTTATTTAAACATTAATTGACCGTCACACAAGAATTTACAGCATACGTTATTATAGTTACATAAGAATTTACATTGTTTTTCATACTTAAACTTGACATTAATTGATTTGATCCAACTTCATACGCTTACATACATATACTAATTTCAAAATTTTCACACATTCAGCATTTTAATGATCTGACAAAATGCACTTGATTTCGGCAGGTTTTTAAACCATTGATTACGTACACGGACTAAAAGATAACAATGTCTTTACCAACTGTTTTGATTTATTAGTATTATTATTTTTTTACTTTTACTTCTAGAACACCACACGTTTGATAGAAAAAAAAAACAAATACGCACATAAAGCAAAAAAGGAAATAAACGAAAGAAAGAAAAGTAACGAACAAAGGGGTAGCCTAAATACATAGAGTCAGCAAGGTAGCATATCAAGGAATGGTCTATTGCCGTTCCCGCGGCCCAACCTATAAAATTTGGCATTACACAATATTCATTTTCATTTGTCACTGGTAGCGCTGAGCGACGTTTGCCGAAGCTAAACGAAAACCTCGTGACTGATAGGGAAACTGTCGGCATGACAATTGAGAAGCTACATAGCAGGGAGTGGGTAGCGTAAATTTGCACTTGAAAGAATGATTACCACTGGTGCACCCCTTGGGAGGATTGAAGCTTGGTTTGCTCGGGTCGACTCCATCTTTATTAATTCACCTGGCTTAATATCAAAGGTAAATCAAAGGTCGGTGGGTGGGTGGGTAGCCGTAGGTTGTCGATCATACTTACCTTCAATAAGGCAAATGAATCCAACACTTGAATGAAGTGCAAAGTAAGGAAGACAGACTGGCTTTAAACTTGTCAGATTGTCAAAAATGGCCTGCTCTACACATTCGTCGTGACACTAGCAGAAAGAAGTATAACTATTAAAAACAAACGTTTGTGCCGGGAAAAATAGTATCGTCCCGTCCCTTGCTTCATACTTCCTCTAATTCTTGTGTTAAATTGAAGTTTACTTAGAAGTGACAAAGAACAATACTGCGATACATAGGGAAATTCAAAACCAACGTCGAACTGAAATAAAAAACCTGTTGTGAAGCGTTACGTTTCCGTATTTAAGTGTTGAGTTAGTTTGGTTCTTAATCATCAGTTGTTTGCCTTTTCACAACTATCGTGTGAGTTTTGTGGCTCAAGGTTATTCAAGGGCTAGTTTTTTCTAAAGTCTAAGTTGTCTCGTCTGCCGATTTGAGTGGTATTAAGGATTTTAAGGTTTATAACAATAGTTCCCACGGTAGCCATGCTTGGAAGTTCTCACTGACCTTGGTTTGTGCCGCCATCAAAGTTCCTGTTATAGTCTCGTGTTCTTTTAGTTTCCGTTCTTCTGAGTTTGTCATTGGACATTCACTCTTCGCGTTGGTTTCTCATGTAGGTTTGTTTGTATTCGCTTTCTCGAGTACGTCTCAGTAGTACCCGATTCGTCCAAGGTCACTGAGAGTTCTAACCCAAACATGTCTACGGTTTGCCTATAAAGTTGATGGGCATTCAAGCACAGTTTGTCAGTTAGACAGTTGTCAGTTAGTTGGTAATAGCGCTGAGAATAAAAGATTTGACTATTACGAAGACTCCTGGTACCTCCCGGCAGTGCCAATCCCCTTGCTGTCCAACAAACCGACACTACCATGAACAAGAGCCGAGTCACAGCATTAAATCATTAAAATAATAATTACCGTACTAACTGCAGCAGATTGTGGAATAGCTCTTCTTATGACAGAGAACGCGTCAGCAACAAGTTCATGGCCATGGGATGCTGTTAATAAAAAGTGTGATGTTCCTTCAGTGTGAATTGTTTAATTCAATGACTTTTATAATGGCTTTTATAACGTTACTACGTCTAATGAGCCAATACTGAGAAGTTCGCTAGTTGTTGGTAAATCTTCGTTGAAGCATTAAGGTTCTAACTCTCAGAACACACGAGACATCATGACGCGATCAGTTGCTTAGCAACTTCGCGACAAATACTGCAGGCTCAGGACGGTTTAAAACCAGGAATTCGACCTGCATCAACAGGCGGTGGCAAATGTGGACACATAGTTTCGGACACATTGCTCCTTGCGCGCGCAAACGAGGAAACATTTGTTACGAACACAAAATGTTTCCGAATAAAATCAGAAACGTTTTTTGTGTCTCGGACACAATGTGTCATCGTTTACCACCACCTTCAAGGTCAGAGATAAAGAAACCGTGACACAGAAAACCGTCCCGTTTTGGTTATATATGGCGCAGTAGGTTTAGATTTAGTTTGTAAAAGAATGATAGGTAAATAACACTATACCTGTACATTTACTGACAAGTGGATTGTAATGCGTGGAGATCATGTACATGGCAACTTCCAGTAGAGATTCGCTGAGATTACTTTTTTATTGCTTAACTGCAGTGCGGTCACGCACAGATAACTAAACAAACATCCAACTCCAAGCATACCTTGAACTTTTAAGATCAAATGTTTCGTAGACAAGACCACTGGGTAGTTTGTTTGCACTGTTATAAGTTCTGAAGGCAACACATGACAACTCTTTCCAGCAACCTTAACATAGCGTACTAACTGATCAGGCCTTCCGTCAGAGCCAGAAGCAGTTTGCAATGATGAATCAGTAAGAAATAGTTCAAAACAAGAATCCACAGCTGACGGTGGTCCAGTAAAACGACAATATAACAACTTGCCCAGTGTGCTGATCCGCTCAGGTTCAACGTCTCTGTCATGAAACACATCCCGTAATGATGTGAATGCGTAAGGTTTGTAGAGACGAAAGCCTGCAAAGAATATGTTGCTTAGCAACGATGGCAATAGCATACCTCGAAAAAGGTCGCCCAAAAGAAAAAGCAGACTGAAGCCGCAGCACGCCCAGAATGCCAATAAGATATAACATACCTTCTGCATTTTAAACCTGTGAAAGCAAGATAGCTTTAGCAAAAATAAATATATTTTAGTAGACTAGAAGAATTTTGCAAGACAAAGCAAATGCAAACCCGACACATACAGATTTCGTTTCTACTGATATGCAAAACTACGATATGAATACACATCTATTCTATAATCATGTTTTCTCATTCCTGCCTAGCTGAAACTGAGTGAACTTATTTCGAGCAACCAGCGGTGGAATACCACTGCCAAAAATACCTTTCAGTATTGTCATGTGGCAAAATCCGCTTTCGAAGAAAAACGGAACAGCTCCTCCATGTAGAGGAATTGAAGTCACAATTTCTTCATTACTTAAACAATTTATTCATTTACATTTTTGCAGCTTCCATAAGCTATTTTTCAAAATGCATCGTAAATCTCCCCCTGTAAAACAAACTGATTATAGACTACATAATCAGTGTATCAAGCTTGGACTGTCCTACCTTCACTACAAACGGCTAGATCATGACAAGGTGATACGTTACTTGACTCTTGAAGCGTTAGTACATAACAGAAGTTTGGAGGACAAGTGATGTTAGTGGCTTGACTTCCACTCTGCCGTTTGAGAAAAAAACAAAACTATTTCATTTCAGTTCAAGATTGGTTAAAACAGCTGATATTACTGACATGTGATTGGTCAAAACTGCTGCCGCTGATGCTGCTGTAGGGTAACATTCCTCACTGAACAATGCGTTGCAAAACACAAGTTAGGGGGGCAACATACGAGGACACATGTCGTAAGGACAAATCAAAAGATGTATAAATCATTACACACAGATCATAGTATCCGGCAGCAACACGTCCCCTACATCTAGGCTACGAACAACCACCTGCTATTTCCTCACGATGCCGAATGGCTGCTGGTACTTTTCAGGGGACGGGTCCCTGCAACATTTCAAGTCTTTCATGCGTGTTTATGTTGTGAATTTGTCCCCACGTGTGAGAGGCGTGGCGGCCTAATGGTTAGTGCGCTGGATTCCGGATCAGATGGTCAGGTTCGAGCCCTGGTCGGGACACCGCGTTGTGTTCTTGGGCAATCTGGACTACCATTCCATCCTGGGGATAGTAGAAATACTCTCCGCTCCGGCCTGATGGGCCACTAGGCTCGTATGCAGACTTCAATATGATTACTCGTGTGTAGGCAATTTTACAAAGTTGCCACTACGAGAAACCTTCTAAGAGTAGCACTAAAATTCGAGTCTTTTTCAAGCGATAGGTCTAGATTTGTAGGCATTTTGCTGAAAATTACAACTATTTGCATAAGACTCCGCAGGAAATTGTTCGGTTTTACCTCTTGAGTAGCAATATGACTGCTTCCATCATCACTGACGACTGTATTGTCATCATTTGAAGACGACAGCGATTGTATAAGGCTGAATAATCCCGCTGATCTACAAAGTGGCAATGGTATGGTTTAACTAACAAGTAAACATTATTTGTTTGAAATTTTGTGAATCAAAGGAAGCTAGAAAACGAACTACGGCTAAGGTTCAGAGGACCCATCAGGGGGGGTCTGACTATCCCATATCCCATATCCCATTAATTTTTGGCCTAAATATCCCGTATCCCGTTAATTGCGGTGGTTTGTATCTCCAACGTTTATGTTCGATATACCGAATCTCTTGTTTAAATATCCCGTTAATTTTTCCCCCAAATATCACGTATCCCTATACTTTTTTACCCAAATATCCCGTATCCCAAAAACCCCTGATAGGGCCTCAGTTCAGGGTCTGAAATTAAGTTTTTGGCCTTGGTGCCAGCTGGCGACTTAAAGTGCACCTAACCCCAAAATATGTTTTTGCTAAAATATACCTTTGCACCAGTTTGAAACGAATTGCACCTTTCTTTTCTCCTTTTTACCAAATTCTGGCTATTTATAGTATTCAAACGTTATGAAAAACAGTGCATCATTTGTTCCACGACCGAGTCAGAAGGGGCGTGGGTCTATTCCTGATTTGACGTCACAAACTGATTTACATCGCATCAAGTCTTTGTAAACATGCATACAAATCAGTTTGTGACGTCAAATCAGGAATAGACCCACGCCCCTTCTGACTCGGTCGTGGAACAAATGATGCACAGTTTATCGTAACTTTTGAATGCTACAAATAGCCAGAATTTGGTAAAAAGGTGCAATTCAAAGGGGACAGATCACAATCTCAATGTTGGCTCCTGTAAAAAATATCAAATTGCCATAACCGTTCATCTGTAGGATGCCTAAAGTGCTTGTAATTCCACAATTGGTTTCGGCTCCATGCTCCAAATCCAATGCGTTTCAAATTGGTGCAAAGGTTTATTCTAGCGAAAAAATATTTTGGGGTTAGGTGCACTTTAATTAAAAATTTTGGTTGCCAGCTAGCAATTTGTGGTCGCCAAATTTTTTTTGTCCTTTTCCCAGCAGAACTCGCTACATCGTAGATAAGGCAGGAAAATCCCTTTCAATTCGATTTCAGAATTAGCTGTAAGATTAAAAGTCAGTTGTTGGCAGGGGGATCTAAATTTTATGCCTTTAAAATCAAAGTTAACGTAAATTTAACTATGATATTTGCCTATCATGCGTATCACGGTGACGCAGTCCCGGAAATTGTCAATCGCCAACGGGCGACCAGTTGTAAAATTCTGGTCACCAGTTCAACTTTTTTACTTGTTGCATTGGCGACCAGGAAGGTACAATTTCGGACCCTGTTAACTTTGAAGGTAAAACAACATTCTTTAAATTATTAATCATCACACTGTTTAATTTAATTTTGATTTTAAAGTGATCCATTTTAGACAAGATGATTTCCCAGACTGGCATCAGACATATCTTCCATTAGCAAAACCACACCCATAAGTCTTGTTTCAGAAATAGCCCCCGTAAAGAGAGAAAACAAATGATTTTTATCACTGGTTATAAAATATATGGATTTCATATCTGAGTTTCAAAGGAGAATTGTCTTTGTGTAAACGATGTACCTTATAGTGTTAGTCCTCTGAACAACTCTCATGTGTGAGAATGTATACACTTTTCCTTCACCTTTTATTATGCAAGAATGCCTGCAGAGCAAACAACAGGACAGCCACTCAAGTTGAATTAGACTACGAGCCCGAGTTTTCTATCGCTCACAGAAACGAGGGCGACTAGTCCAATTGTTTTAGTAGAAACTCTAAAGGGTTACATTCCAAAACCTACAATTTTAAGTATTTTTTGAGCCAAAAATCAAGAAAAATCTTGCATTCAAAGAGCAACGCGCGCGCAATCGTTTTCTATCGGCGAATAGAAAACAGTGGGAGAACCAATCAGATTCACGGATTTCCAATAGAACACAGCTGAGTTTCTACTAAATAATAATAGCGATTGAGCCACATATTAAGAAAGTTACTGTTTGCTTGTGCCATGGTTTGAAAAATTTAGACAATCTTCTCCATCCTAAACCATCCTTGTTCCTTTTTGGTTTGGTTTCGCCTCTTTGGTGTTTTTCTTCCTTAGTAAACCATTAGTTTAAAGGGTAAGGTAAGGTAAGTCTGCAGTCAGGCCTAGTGGCCCATCAGGCCGGAGCTTATCCCGGTTTCTTTAGCATGAAGCGACAGAGAGTATTTCTACTCCCCCCTGGATGGGATGCTAGTCCATCGCAGGGTTACCCCCCAGCAGTAAATTCGCCGGTACCCATTTATACACCTGGGTGAAGAGAGGCACTGTGAGAGTAAAGTGTCTTGCCCAAGAACACAACGCAGTGGCCCGGCCAGGACTCGAACCCGAACCGTCCGATCCAGAGTCCAGCGCACTAACCATTAGGCCACTGCGCCTCCTCAGTGTGTATGAAGCGAACTTTTTCTTTGCCGTTTTCAATTCCCCTGTATGCATAGACAAATACTGCAAGTAGAAAAATTACAGTCAATAAAGATTTGAGCGATTTTGAGGGCTATAAAATGCGGTTTTTCTGGCGTAAAAGTGTCCGGAGCTTGGATTGAGTTTCTATTGTGAAATCCTTAATGTGACGTCACTTTGGTTACAAAGGGCCGTTTTGGGTAAGCGCTGAGTAGGAACCTCTCACGCGAAAACGTTCCGAATAACTAGCCGTCTCGAAACGGATAGCCGTTTGTCAACCTTTCGAACGCAATGGGTTAAGGTTCTAACTCCTCAACGCCTAGTTGTCTTCTCTTGATGCAACCAACGTGACGTCACGATCTGGTATTTTGACGGCGCAAATTGGCGGACATTTGGCGGAGGAAAATGCGGTAACTTTCAAGGCTTATAAAATCGTCAATTTGTTCTCTTTCCTTTTCAAACTTTCAGATTCTTCCTTCAACATGTTAAACTTTAGAAATATACATTAAAAATATTTCGCTTCGTATACACTTCAAGATTTCCTTCATTTTAAGCGAAAATTGGTTCGTCACAAAATGTAAGTCAAAATATTGTGATGTAGCTCCTTTAAGGAGTTACGTCATGGCTTGTGCATTTCGCAAAATTAAGCATAAATTCTTGATTTCTAATCCTTAATCGCCCTTGTTCCTTTTTGGATTGTCAGCTCTTTGCGTTTTCTTCCTTAGTAAACTATTATTCAAAATATTGTGACGGAGCTCCTTTAACCTTGTCAGTTTCAACACCAAAAAACGCTCTTCTTACTAATTGTCGTACGTTTGTTGCCAGAATTTAGCATTACATTAACTGATTCATAACAAACTGACCAGTCATGTGAGTCTTGAAACTTTTGAGGAATTTGAATTTCAGCAAACATGCCATGAATGTCCTGAACTAATAGCGTCCACCTAATAAAGCAATAGATAACTTTAAAAATCCAGCCAGTTATTACCAATAAAAATACCAGTTTACAATAATTATGCCAATGATTTTTTCATCATAACAGTTCACTTACCTAACTTCTTCAATGTTGTCCTCATTCGCTGATTTTGCGATTGACTTCAGATCTTGACTTAACAAGGAACACCTGAGATACAAGTTACCAAATTAGGCATACTTCATTAAGGTCCGGTCAAACGAAGGCCATTAAGGTCGTGTGGCCAACTTTCGGCCAACTGTTGGCTGAATGTTGAGGACTGGGAAACTGAGTGAAGTGAATAAACAAAGGAAAGGAAACTTAAATATCATGTTTGGAAGAAAAAAAGGTTCTGCAATGTCGTTCTTCGTGTTTATGCTTAAGGGCCTGGCCAAACGCAGATGCAAGTCTACTTGCATGCATCTCCCTTTGGCAAGGCCTTTTGCATGACAGTCAATGCAAGTTTTCACCGTTTGGCCAACCAACGCAAGTTGGTGTAAGTTGATCGCAAGTCATTTGCTGTTGTAACAACACATTAGCCAATGAAACGCAAGATGTTTCTCTGGGTTTTCAAGATGGCGACTGTGACCCTTAAGGAAAGCATAAAACGCGCTAGCATAGAATCCAGTCACTGATACTGAAGGAAGAACTTTAGATGTTGAAGTCAAAAGAAGAAAGAAGAAGATAAATAAAGAGTGGAAAAAAAACAACAAAAAAACAGGAAAGGAAAGGAAGGGGAAAAGTCAAGTCACGTGGACGAACAGCATAACCAAACAAGCAGGCGCTTTTCTTTTCTTTACGATAACCAAATCATCCGCAACAATAGCAAGTAGACTAAAGTTCAACTTTTGACTAAAGTTCAACATATATCGTTGCGAAAGTGATCAGAGTTAAAATTCTTAAACTTGCGCCTTCTTGCATCCACTTGCATTAACTGTTACCTTTCTGTAGCATTTCGCACCTGTATTTTTTCCTGCTGTTCCGAGTGAGTTTAGCTTTCTTACAGTACACTCTCTGAACCAAACACTGCAAAGTGACCTGTGCACCACTGTAGCCTCCGCAGGACTCTATTGCATTCAGTATGGATGTCTCGGGCTTGTGATTGGGTGCCTTTGCTGGCTGTACTGTGGTTAATGATGTTGGAACCACGGCCTTTTGTTTGAAACTTGCAACTTCAGCATTGCTGAAGAGTAGCTTTGAAGGTTTAAGTCCCTAAAGAGAAAAATGTAATGACGAATGACACTGTTTAATACAGTAGATGTTTCCTTGAATAAAACAAGGGAAATATCCAAGAATAAACCCCAAGCGATATTCCCCAGGTTTTGTAAAATGTTCGTTTGAATAGAACTGACTATTTTAACAGAATGAAAATATTTTGAATGCCCACAAAAATGTGTAGGTGTCAAAGGTCTCCAAACTTTGGTGGCCAAATTGAAAAATATTTGAAGAATAATAAACACAATAACCTCCATTTTGGTATGAAAATATGCCCGGATATTTGTCCTTGGACATTATCTGTTCCTCGAAGCTCACAGTTTTCCTCGAGCTTCGCTCTCGGTAAACTGTTCGCGTCTCGGAACACATACTGTCTGCGGACAAATATCCGAGCATATTTTTGCACCAAATGGAGGCTATTAATTAGGTTTTTCTTTTGCCATTCTTTTGGAGTTACCTTCTTCGGTGATTGCACTAGACTTGACAATGAAAGTGACGTATCCCTGAGTGGAATAAATAGCCCACCTAGATTGAAACAAAAATGTATCTAGCATTGGTGTTTTGCAACTCCCATATACTCGTACACTTGTTAAAGAGGTGTTGTGCCAGCCTTGTGGTTAGGGTCAGAGGTCCCGGATTGAAATGTTCAGTTTTCCCTGCCCCCAACTGGATACGTGTTTGGTGCTATGAAGTACAGTTCCTCAACCACGGGGAAATAAATTGTGTTTATGTAATATACATTTTGCCCCCCCCCCCCCCAAAATGTACAGTTCTAAACATAAACCAGTTATAACTAAAGGTGGTGGCAAACGAGGACACGTTGCTCATGACGATTTGTTGCATGTGCAAACAGGGAAACTTGTTGCGGACACAAAATGTTTCTGAATAAAATCAGAAACATTTTTTTGTGTCTCGGACACAACATTTGTGTCCGCAACAATGTTGAGTGCGCGGGCAAACAGGGAAACATTTGTGTCAGCAACAATGTTGCGTGCATGGGCAAACAGGGAAACATTTGTGTCAGCAACAATGTGTCCACAACAATATGTGTCCTTGTTTGCCACCAAGTGTAAAGTTGCTTTACAATTAATGCTATAGAAACTGGATAAGGGCCAGCCAAATGGTCTGACTGGGCTCCAATGTAGCCACTGTTATCTATTGTAAGTATACAGTGTCAGTTTGAGTCTCTTCCAAAATGTACTCTGTTGAATTCTTACACAGCATTTCACCTTGTGGTTGCTGATAATACTGACAACATTATACTGTAATAGTAACATTATAACCTTTGACTGATGGTAATGCAAGTGATTGATCGGCAGGTGGTTGGTGTTTCTCACAGTAGTAGGTGCACAACAGAACAGGCCATGGACAACCTGCTATATCCAGTTTCTGCCTGTCAGTTAACCATGAACAAACACGTTTAGTACACAAAATGTTGGTATGGATGTTTATCTGACTGACTTTTGATAGTAAAACTAGAACTGAAGCATTGATCTCCACTCTATTTTTGCACAATTTTTTTACATTTAACTTGATAATCCATGAGGAGAAAGAAGGATTATTAACCATTTCAGGTTTATGATACCGCAATAATGTATATAATTTCTACACAAATCAAGCCTTTCAACAATTGGTTTAATTACTTTTAATATTTCTTTTATGGATGTGTGACTGTGATATTGTTTAGAACTGACAAGAACAAACATACCATGGGGGATGAATATTGACTACAACTCCAACGTGCATTGTCAGTTGGTTCCAAGTATCACAAGTAAACAACACAAACACAAGCTTGTGGGAGTTGGGATATCTGTCGTCACTGTTCAGCACACATTCTGTGAGATGAAGAGAGCCCTGCAGCTGGTCTGACACGATCTGGACAACTAGGGACCCGGCATTTATCTGCAAGGATGTACCTAAGAGTACATTGAAAACACTCACACTGGTGTTCTGAGACTAAATAAAACTTAACGGCTCATCCTCGGTGTAAAAATCTGTGAAACTCACCAGTGATGTAAAACAAAGAACGAACAAAACAACAAAGAAGTTCAAGTTCAAGTCTATTGCACACTGTTTACAGAAAACCAAACATAAAACACTATACAATTATTACAGAAAAATAAAAGTACACTCATAGAAATTAACTAGTTGAGACAATAATTAATAGTGTACAGTGACCAAAGTAGCCAATGAGCTTTCGAGTTGGTCACTGTCATGTGGATATAAGCTGGCAGTGGCTGTAAGAACTCAAAACAATATAGAACAGAAAAACAATAGCTTAAAAACAAAGAAAAAAAGTCACAGGTTTTTACACCAAGGTAAACCCAAAACTATTTTAGTCGTAGCCACTAGTTCATGTATGGATTCCAGCCCTAAGGATAAAGTAACTGCTACTTGTTGTTTTCTCTCTGTTATTCATTGCTTGATACCTGCAGTCTGTTTCTTTTCTGTGTCTGTTACTCTGTGATTCCAAAATGCTTTCTCTGACTTTTCTCTGGTAATGATATGCTGCAGTTGCTCTGCTAGGCCAGACCTGAGAAACAAACAAAGTGATACACAAAGATATTTTCCTCAAGCTCGGTACAGATCATTTTCACCTACATGTAAAAAGATAATTTTGTTTGCTTCAGAAACATCAAAATCCCAAGATATTATACATTTACAGTAACTGAAAAAGTAAAATTCTCCAAATTGTAACTCTTTTGAAGTGCACTTTGCAACAAAATTATTGGGAAAGCAAAATTTGGAAATTACAGCTTGGAGTTAGTATGGGATCACCACCTTGGTGTACAAGTTTGGTACACCAAAAGGTCTGCGAGAAAGGAAAACAGATTTCACAACCAGAGTCACAAGTTTTCACTTTGGAGTACTGTAATCCACATTTTTAACTTATTGGCATATCTAAAAAGTATTTTAAAAGTACAAAAATATTGATTCCTACATAACAAATGGAACACTGGTGACACAATCATTTTCCAGTAATTAGCTACACTGATATCTAGAATATGTATACATAGTCATACGGTTTCGAGTTCAATTTGGAATTCATTTGCACTTGTGAGTTTTTCAAAAAGCTGAAATTGTACGAGCCGCAACGAGAAAAACTGTATGATTACTTGTTAATAATATAAACAAGAAAAAATTTTCCTGGACGAAGTGCTGGAAGATCTTATTGCAGACAGAAAGCGAGCATTTAACACGGATTTGACACTTTATTTACTGATAGGCTTATGAAGATCAGGTGATAATGTAGTCTCCTTTGCAGACATTATTAGGGGATTGCGTTACACTTGTCCCCACTAATGTCTGCTTAACCAAGGCCAACATTCCTTTCCGCCACTTCGCCAATCAGATTTTACCTACTAAAATCCGGAAAGTCGACCTTCACCTGGACTGCCGCTTAGCCAATCAGATTTTATCAACTAAAATCCCCACGATGCCTCTACCGACGCAAGACATGCGATGAGATGAAACCTGCCAGGGACGATTGATTTCACTCCAAGTCAGAGATTTCTCTGGTAAATTCATTTTAGATGAAAGCAAGTTCTGAAGATTTGCGAAGGGAAACTGGCTACGGTAAGTCGTTTGTTATCAAGTTTTGACTTCAGTGTGCTCGACAGTCCGGCTCATTGATTTTCAGTTTTCATATTTTTCCCCACAGCTCCGCAAAAAGATGTACAATCCAGCAACGAATTACTGAAGTTCAGCCAAATGAAAAGCTAGCCTATGGGTCAAAGTTTCCACGTTTCAGACTCTAAACGACTGCGCAGCGATTTTGGTGTTCGGAAAAATATTATTTCAAGTTTGTGCGCCATCCATTAATCGTTGGTTGTTCAAACCCAATTTTAAGCAAATGGAGGCCTCAAATCAAAGGGTCAATGAACTATCGAAAGGAGAAGTTGAACATATTTTCAAGCCAGCCTTTTAACCCAGCAGCACTGGACGTTTTAAATCGTTCTGTGGCAAGTTTGTCGAATGAATGATTCAGCGCGGTGAAGTTGTATTCGCCTTGACTGGCTCTTTCCAATTTTATCCTTCAATTTGTTCACTCTTAAATACCACGGATGTGGACCTCTTTGATGATTTCTAAATTAATTCCGCTTTGCGTTTTCGAGTTGGCAAAGTCTTTTGTGGATTTTATAGCGTTGAAATAAATATTTCTGATCCACTGTTGTGTTCATGGGAGAGAGATCATCGTTCCCAAAATATTAACCCTTCCAACTTATGACCGAATCAGACTCGCACGCTTACCCCTTGTATTCACAATAAATAATATTTTATTTGGTGTTTCAACCATCGAAATACACCAGAGTGTTGTATCCAACAGCACCGGCATCCCGAATAACGGATTTGCGGGAAATTTAATAACGATCGTTTTGAATGCCTCCAGACAATGCTGATTGGTTAGTTTATCTGGCGAGAGACAATGGGAAAGGAATGTTGGTCGCGGTTAAGCAGGTATTAGTGGCGACAAGTGTAACACAGTCGCCTAATAACGCCTGCGTAGGAGGCTAGTGATAATGCTACAAACTGAAAGCAGTTCGTTTAACACATGTGCAATCATAATCCACAATTTTGATGTGTAATTTGCACTGGTGTTACACTTTCTGCACTGGTGTTACATTTCAACTGCACTGCTCTCAGCCAATCAGAATCATACGGGCAACTTCGGGCTTGTGGGGGGGAGGGGTGTAACCTTCCTGCCCGAAAAATACACAATTCCAGAATGAGTTGGCATTAAACTAGTATACAACCAACCAAAATTTAGTGCTTGACACTAACTTTTCAGCTTACTAGCCTTGTGGCTAGTGACAACTTAGATGTTAAAAGTCAAAAATTTTTTTACTAGCCCAGCATTGATGTTGACTAGGTCCCAGTTGATCCCTAGCAAGACTTGGAAGCACAAAGCAAGCGACTTTCTTTAAATACATAATGTTGGCAATTGCACTGTTCTGAAATCAGTTTCAATAATGAAACAATTTTTTGTGGAACATAGTCTGGTAGCATGAGATGTCCATGATGAAATTCTGATCTTCAGTTTCCGAGCAAAGTGTTTGTTTTTGTCTTGCTTGAGGAAGATAGAAACTGCTTCGGCCAATTTCATTTTGTTTACTAGCTAGCCAAAGTGGCTAGTGGAAATCGAAAACCTACTAACCAAAACTAAATTTCTACTAGTCTGTGGCTAGTTGGCTACTGTTAGTGTCGAGCCCTGAAAATTATTGAAACTGGAACCCCCTGGCTCATACGCATGTGCTTATTAATTAAAGAATAGCTCCATAGGATCAATTATTTTGAATTTAGACTTTTTATGCTGTCATGTGAAAACAATCTGTTACAGGAGAAATGAAAGCTTTCAGCAATTAACGTATATTTAAAAACTCAACAGTTTCACAAACCCCAAATAAATGTATTTTTATACAAAGTCTTTGAAGCCTTTTTAACCGTAAGGACAAAAACGACCACAGAATTTAAATTACATACATGCACTTACGTGATTCTAGAATATTTTGATTTAAGTTATGTTACCTAATAAACTTTCTTTTCTTTTTGGCTGAATCACAGTTCATACTGACACCATTCCCCTCGGGAGACTGTTCTTCACTCTGTTCAGGTGATTTCTGTTGCATTTGTTTTAGCCATTCACTCGCAGTCTTGGGAGTGCCAACAACCACAGGACTAACTGGAGTAGGGGTAGGGGTAGATATATCAGCAGAGAGGGACTCCTGCGAAAAAGGATTTGCTTATAAAGGTACATGTATTTATCAAAAAGGAACTAACTTTTTGGAGACACGTAACCTATTATTTTAAGGAAAGCATACTCTTTCTTTTGGTGCAAAAGTATCTTTTTACAGCAGTTGGACATGGAAATTGAAAACACTTAGAAAATTGGTTCTTTTGTACTAGAGGGAAAGATATCAGCAATGTTTAAAAGATGAACCATGCTAAATATCATTGTACCCTGACAACAATGCAACTGAAACTAATTTAAGTGTCTGCTATTAAAATTTGATGTTAGAAAAATAAATTTCGATCCAATCGCTGCTGTAATTAATGTATATAGCATATTATTTGAACATAACTCTAGGTTTATAATTTAAATTTCAATATTTATTTTTATGTATTATTGTTATTATTATTATTATTATAATTATTTTTATTGTTAAATACACGACCCCACCAGCTCAGCTGAATCTCCCATCGTGTTTAAATAAAGTGTTCAGGTCAGTTCAAACAAAATGGTGTGGTGTGCATTTTTGTACATGTAAAGGGGTGTTTGTTAACAAAAATAATCAAAAGGGCATTTATTAAAAAGTGGACACTAAATCAATGAGTTGTAAATCCAATCACCACAGTAACAAAATGTGTATCCATCTTCAGTTACAAAAGAAAAGAATTAAAGAAGATATTTTCAGATATTTTAGTAAATAAGCTAAGTTTAAAACTATATTTAAATTGAAAAAAATGGGTAAATGACAATGACATTATTTTAAACTGCTGTAAGACTATAAAAGCTATCTATTCAACAAACCTGTGAACTGTCTTGATCTGATTGAAAATCATTTATAACCTCTCCCTAAAAATAGGAACAAGGGCCAGCGACACATGAACAATATTAAAAGTGTAATATTATGGTTGACAACTCCAGACCTCAAATTTTGGACAGAATTTCAGCATTAATTTGTATAATTTCACATGTGAAATTATAAAATTGCCATGGCAACGTTTGGCACAAAATTTCTTAATACAATAAACTAGTCAAAAATCCACGATTGTGAGTGTAATTTGTCAAATATGATTAAAAGGTAACAAAATTGTATACTTGTGAAATTAGGAAATAATTTCAGAATTATTTCCAAATTTCACTCGTCACCATTTGATTACCCATACTAACATTCTAGACAAAACCAACAAACCACATGATGCCAGGCTTTCTATTCCAATACTCTGAAAAATAAGTTACTTGACTTTAAGTTTACTCATTGCTTTTCAACAGCAGATGGAGTTGTAAAATTAAGATGGAATCCATCAGGAAGTTGAGTAATATTTATTTAAGTTGGACAAAAATCGAGTAGCAGAATAATTTAAATCATATTGCGTTATTTTTTACCCTTAATAAAAGGTAACGATGTAAGTAATTATTTGTGATAACAACAACAACAATTTCTTATCAGAGCCCGAGAAAATGAATTTTAAAGATCGCAAACTCTAAGCAAAATCTAACGTGTAGCCATTTTGTAAAATCGTCTTTAAGCGATTCGGTGGAATTATAGTGGAACTTCGAAATTTGTTTTAGATGTTTGGTGTTGTTAGAAAAGATTTCTTTTGATAAGATATTTGAAGTAGTAACTCAAAAGTTTGCAATAAGGTGTAAATAATTTTGGTACAACAATTTCTTATCAGAGACTGAGAAAATGAATTTCAAAGCTAGCAAGCTATGGGAAAAATCTCACATCTTTTAAGCGATTCAGTGGAATTCAGTGGAAATTCGAAATTTGTTTTCGATGTTTGGTGTTGTTAGAAAAGATTTCTCTTGATAATATATTTGAAGTAGTAACACAAAAGCTTGCAATAAGGTGTAAATCATTTTGGTACATAATTTTGTCCAATGAATGCTCGAAGTCCTAACGGATTCCGTCTTAATGTGTTAAAAATAGTTGGTTTTAATTTGTACACACTTACTGATACAGTGCATATTTCTGAAAGCTGGATGCTGTTTGATATTTGGAATTTTAGTGTTGGTTGCTTTAAAGAAAACTTTGCTCCTGAGTCACTGTCATCACTTTCTGGTCCCTCACAGAAAACACTGCTAGGCAATTCTGAAAATTAAGGTTTCACAAAGTGAGGAAAAAAATGAACATTTTACTGTTGCTTGTCAGAGATATTAGTTAACAGTAGGGGAGCTTATATGGTTTAATTGATTGATTGATACCGGCAAGCCACTGATTAATTTTTACGTGCACTCACTGGACAAAACATATCATGTGGTACAAAATCGGATGATGGGTATCAGACAATAATGAATATACCACATCTGATTTGATATTGCCACCTGAAGGGGGTTATTTACTTAATATCACCCTGTATGAGTTAAAATTATGGTATTGAATGGCACGAAAAGGTTACTGTGAAACACCCTTCAAGAGGTTAGTCATAACTCAACTCAGAGACTTAAAGGAGAGTGCAGAATGCAATGGGACTGACAAATGATACATGTAATAATTAATGTTGAAACTCCAAATGTGATTCTTAGCCTTTTCTTAACAGTAATACGATACTTTTGTTTATTGGTATCTGCATGGCTGATTTTAACACAAAATGATTTATTAAACATGCATAAAAGTAATTTCTTGAAAGACAATTAACGGATCAAATGGAAAAATACTGGTACCTATTTTGAAAGAGCGGTACAGCCGGTATATTTGTTCCCGGCATGGTTATTTGCACGGAAAATCCTGGTAGAGATTTTGTATATTTAATTACGACGGGTATTTTCGTGATGCCAGTGATCCGATGTTTTTGTGCTCTGTGAATCGTGAGTTGATAAAAAAATTGTTCCGTGAATTGTGATTGAAGTGTATTCTGTGAGTCCTTGGCTGTGAATCGTGAATAGATAAGAAATAAATCGTGAATGTCTAAAGTTGAGTTCATAGTTGAATTTCACTGCATTGTGATCCATTTTTTAAATGACCTTAGTGAATTGTTCGTGATTTGTGAAATTGAAAATTTACTATCATGACTTTGTTACAAGACCCCCCTTGCCCCCTCTCCACCTCCTACCCTTTCACAAGGATAATTAATTAAATGATATTAATTAATTGGCTATTTTAAAGTTTACACCATCGCACTTTAGTGCAGTAGTGGGTTAGCAGACGGCACCACTAAACCATCACAATAATGCATTCAGCACTAACAATGAGATTGACCAACCACATTTAAGTGATTCGGCGCCGGCTTTAATTTTTCAAAATGTAAGGTAGCCTACATGTAGTAAGTTTTTTTTTAAACTTTGCAAAACAGGTAGTCATGAAATTTTTTATTGTGTTCCATTTTTTCTTAAAAAATTAAGTTTTTTTCTTTCAGTAATAAGTAGGTAAGTAAGATTAGTAAGAACTTTATTTTAAGTGTCATTTAAGCCCATGTGCGCTGTTGTAACTCTACCTACAAATCCCTTATTTCTTAATAAACAAGGTCAATTTAAAGGTCCACCATTTCACCTTCATCATCACTCGCACACCAGACTATTCTATCATCCTTGGGTGCTTCAGAGCATTGCAACAGCTGGTAAGCTCCATCAGGCATTGTACCACAGCTTTCCCTAGCCTGTAATTCCCTTTCTCTTTGCGTGATTTTAAAATGATTGCAGCCTGGATCGTCTAATGTCAAACTCTTTTTATTTGAAAGAGTCTGCCGCTACATGTACAGTGAAAAATGAAAGAGTAATTTATTATTGAGCATCATTCGGTAAAGAAGAAAAACCATTTATCACCACATTGAACAAAAGAATCAGTTCTAGGTTTTCAGCTAATAAAAAAAATCATGTATAATGGACCTTCCCTTCACCTTATTCCAAAATGGCTACCTTTCTTCTTTTGTTGGAATTCAAATTAGCCCTTCTTGCCTCGTTAAAAAATCAAAAGAATATTTTATCTTGAATGAGGAAACAAGGGCCAATTTGTATGCGCATAAATCAGTGGCCATTTTGGAATAAGGTGTATTGAAGTGTTTACAATGAAGTATTAATTTTCAGTACATTGTACCCATTCTTTGTAAATTTTAGCTTACTCAGCATGACTGTCTATACTTACTGGTAATGAAATTTTGTATAATTACTATGAAAATGAAAATAAGCATAAACAAAAAGCTATTGAACTTTATTGCTTACTCTACTGGAGTACTTTCTCTTAACACAAGGTATACTAAGATTTCTGAAAAATAAATGCAAAAAATAATATTATCATTTAGATATATTTGTGGTTTGAATTAATTTATATTTGGTTTAAAATGATTTTTGTTTTTCTTTGTCTCATATTCACATCTATCATAATCTGAAACAAGGGAACAAAAATTAAACTGCTTTGAAAACCCTTAGACCAAAGATAAATTTAAACCACACCAAAAATGAAAACAATGTATATGCATTATGTTGCCCTATTTCCGGACACTTTTTGCATAAACCGTAATATCTTACCTCGAAACAAAGCAAACAAGCTAAATTTCAGCCACAAGTTAGCTTCCACGTCTAGTAAGTAGGTCATAAAGTTTCATCGCCTGAAACTCGTTGGATCCTTCGTAATTTGGGAAAGAGTTCGTTGAATTGGATGCCCTATTTCCGGACAGGTTGCCCTATTTCTGGACGATCGTTACGAGATAAATACTCCACTTTTCTTGGGAACATTCTTCTCCCTTGTGACAAAACATATCTTATAAAAGTTGAATAAAGAAACATTTTGATATTTAGCAAAGAAGTCATCAATGTTTTGAAACCGGCCAACAAGCCGACATATTTGATTTGTATCACGGTAAGATGAGGAAGACTGGCGACTGATTTATTAGATACTGGACTGCATGACTTGGAAAACAACACTCAAGTATTTTTTTTTTCCAAATAATTATTTCAGGTGAGTTGAAATTATGAAAGAGAGTTATAAAAACGCTTGTCTTTCAACAACTCTTCGATAAGATTGCATTTAAAACAGAAACTAGTTTGCTATTGTTAGGTGTCCGGAAATAGGAACACCTCACCAAAAATGCAAATAAACTCTTTTGTGGTCAAGTTCGAGATACGAAACTGAAAACAGAAAATTCTTATATGCTGACAAACCTAGCCCTTTAAGCTTTACGTATGTCCAAAAAAAATTTAATCTGTATCGTATTTTGCGAGAACAGACCTAACTGTAAATAGGGAATTCGACGCACGCTAAAAATCGCATTTAAGAAGAAACAAAATTTACCTACCTCGACTGAAAACGAATGTTCTCACCTAAACGGAGCATGGCTTGGCCACGAAGGTATCAAACGAAACCTAACTAGTCGATAAGTCTTTGGAACATATCGATCGGATTTGTTTTATTGTTTCAACAAAATACGGAATTGTTAAGTCGAAGTGTCTGGAAATAGGGGTGTCCGGGAAATAGGGCAACATACTGTACCTATAGTATTTGCGGAAACAAGAAAGACTTATTATGAAGCCAAAGGCAAGTGTGTTTACGTTACAGGTCACAATTGTCTGCAGGTAATTTTTTTCAAACTAGGGGAAAAAGTCATCCACCCCTCCCCTACTACCTCTCATCCCTCTACCCCCTTCTCAACCTTCCTTCTCCTCCCCCCCAACCATCTCTCCACAGGATAAAAATTAGCGCTCAACTATAATTTGTGATAGCTGATGAGGGCAAAGCCCGAATAATCTGCAAATAAGCTAATTAATAGTTTTCGATTAAATCTACTAGACGTTCAAAGCTTAAAAACAACATTATCCAAATCTTCTTCACATACACTGAAAACACTTCACAAACCTCAAGACATGGCCTTTCACAGGATAGTGAGTAGTGTAGCAATCAGATCAGACAAGCATTCTTGATACAGTGCTAGTATAATTTATTGTAAACTGAAGGGGAAAATAAGATACCCATTCATACCTGGATGCAGAATCCATGTCACCATCCTGATGCTCATCATCATTCTCTTCATCAGTTGAAAAGCCCTCAATTTCACTGGTGCTCTCAATGTTAGACTTGGCAATTTAAAAAAGATAGAGTTCAATGCATTACTTAATCTTAGCTGCAAGTTAAGTTAATTTACAATTCATCATTCTATAACAAAATTCTGAATCTGATTGTTTCTCAGCTTGCCCTATTTTTCACCAAATTGGAGTGCGAGCATGCAGCCGGAATGCCCAATAACAAGGTTCGTGTACTGTGCATGAGCACACTTTTTATTTGGAAAATCAACCACTTGTAAAGCATGCAACTAAGACTGGTGTTAAAAACATGTGTTCGTGAGTACTGTTCATTTACGATCTGATATACAAACAGATGGTAGCACTGGATAAACATGTACAAAAAATAAAAATCGTGTGTTGGGATGATTGACAGAAGCCTAAATTGCTGTTAGAGATACCGAATATATGTAGCTTGTTTAGAATGCATTAAGAATGCATTAGATGGCTCGCTTATCTTGGTGCGGTACCGTACTACATGGATAGATCCATAGTCACGTAAGTTTCCTGTACTGTGATGTAACTTTATAAGGACATCTAGCATTCACTTACCACAAAAGAAAGAGATTCATTGTTTGCTTGTCTCCTTTTTCTTGTTGATGGGTTTCGGCACCCTATTTATAATACAATAACAAGACACGTGTACAATTATTTATGGTTTACATACCATTTATTACAAAAACACTGTGTATGCCAACCATGAAAATTAATTTATTTAATTCGTCTATGTACAGTGATTCTCTGGAGATTTGAGAATTGAGACTGTAGAAATAAGATTGGGGATTTAAGA
The DNA here is from genome assembly GCA_947652115.1 of Blastomussa wellsi. Taxonomy (NCBI): domain Eukaryota; kingdom Metazoa; phylum Cnidaria; class Anthozoa; order Scleractinia; family Plerogyridae; genus Blastomussa; species Blastomussa wellsi. The sequence continues at coordinate 28,552,395 of OX393561.1, forward strand.
GAAGATAATATTACTTGACAATTAAAAAATGAGCACATTGTCACCAATATGCAAATACTTACCTACACTAGATGCAGGCCTTTTTTTCTTGACATTCTCGTTTTTTCTAGAAAATTTCTACAAAAATGTAAAATAAAGAATCACATTTTGTTCTAACATTGATTTTGCTCACTTCCTTGGTTTTCACTGAGTTCAAGGTTATAGTGAAACCACAGTCTTTCAAAAACAGCAATAAATCACCTTCAGCTCGTCAAAATTGCTCCAAGACATCACAGTAAAATTCCCTGGCTTGGGTGCTGAACATGGAAAAAGAATATTCAAAATAATTTGTGATAGACATTATTTTAAAGGGACACTGTCACAGGCATTTTTCAGTTTTTAATAAAACACCACTAAAATTATGACTTAACTACTTTCACTCATGCACAAAAATGTGCCTTAAACATCAAGATATCGATGAAGATATCAGGGAAATAGCTGAAGAAAGCCGGGAGTAGAAGGGGAACTGTTATTTGTTTTGAGCTCTTATTCAAAGCCACAAGGGCCAAACTATAGTCAGCCTGACTTTTTCAAGTTGAGATGTAAATCTTCTGATGGTTTCAAATTGTTAACACTACTCGTAAATAACAAAAGCACTGGCATTTTAATTTTTAACACAACTTCACCACTATTCTGTAGGTTTCCACTGGAGTAAGTATGTCTTTAGGCTCTTGCCGCTCTTCTGAAGTGATACTCATTAAGGCTACTGTCAACAAAATAGGGTGCCTTCCGGGAAAAGTATGCTACTTTAAAAGAAACCAGAACCAAAACTATACATCACTTTAAAGCTAATGAAATGTAGATTCCGAAAATAACAACATTTTAAACCGTTTTTGCTCTGGTTGGCACCTTCAAACAGTGAAACGCAAAACTAGCCATGTTTGTTTTGTCGAATTACCAGCTGTTGCGTTACCGCAGATATTCAAACAAACTGGATTGCATTTCTCAGCAGTTATCACTTTGCAACCTTTCTAAAGAACTGCAGTATCAAACTATGGGGAAAACGAAGTCAAAGTCAGAAAGATCGTCATCAAAAGAGAGTACACAGAATATAAATAGACAAGGACAACAGATCAATGAATATGAATGCAAAAGAAGCTGGATTGACAAGAAACAGGCAGTAGTTTCAGCCATCAATGGACACGGATGAACCTCTTCTTGACAACGTGCCTTCTGCTATGTACTTAATATTTTCTGCTTTGTTAAAATAGTTTTGCCACGTAATTAACAGCAATCCTTTTCCTAGGTATAACGCCGATTTCTTTTTGACAGGCCTCAATGCCAGCGCTGAGGCAAGAACCAAAAACCTTTGTCGCTGGTGGTAAGGTCAGATGTTTTAACTTCGTCAAATCTTCTACTTTCAGTTTCTTTGGTCCGGGCTTTTTCTTTGATTTTACCCAAAGAGACCTGAGCATTTCATGGAGCTAATTAATTTTCTTCGCTTATATGACACGAAAGGGATAGCAATAGTAATTCGAGATTAGCATGCAAAAAAATGTCAATACCGCTGGAAGCCATATGACTCTTTTCGGTATTCATTACCAGTTCCACTGAAAAGCTCTTTCAGTTGTAACTCGTCTTCCTTTTAATATTTTGCAATTATTTTTGACAAATTAAACTTGAATGCTTTTGTAAATTATCATCAAAAAAAATTTTGACAATTTTGGCCACATTTTCTTGACAGTAACCTTAAAGTGGGTTTAACACCGACTTTTACTTTGGTCACTAAGGCCATTTAAATGTAGATGTTAGAGCCCAATCTTGGAAGACAAAAATACAAGAAGGTATAGATCTGTTACGGGAAATGGGAGGATGTTTAGAGTTGCCACAGCTGACAGACAGACCGATCAACAGACAGACACAGATGTTTTGGCCTTTTTAGTTCCTCAACTCTTGGGGGCTGGGTTTTTAAACAGAGTTTACACTGGGGATAAGAAAGTCAAGGTCTAAACCACGGTGTAGCCTACAATTTCAATAATATAGTAAATGGTTTGAACCTGGGGATAACAGTCGATCATGACATGTAGTTTGATTGTCCAGGTGAGGGTAGTCCTGAGAGGGACTGTTGTTGGTGACAGTGACTGACATTTTGACAACCTGAAGTCATCAACAGAGTCATGTGAAGAGTTGTTTGTCAGTCAAATGTTATAAGTCTGCTTCGTGAAAACTGATTGGTCAGTTTTGCTGTGATGTTATTGGCTATAAGGAGGAGGCGCAGTGGCCTAATGGTTAGTGCGCTGGACTCTGGATCGGACAGTCTGGGTTCGAGTCCTGGCCGGGCCACTGCGTTGTGTTCTTGGGCAAGACACTTTACTCTCACAGTGCCTCTCTTCACCCAGGTGTATAAATGGGTACTGGCGAATTTACTGCTGGGGGGTAACCCTGCGATGGACTAGCATCCCATCCAGGGGGGAGTAGAAATACTCTCTGTCGCTTCATGCTACAGAAACCGGGATAAGCTCCGGCCTGATGGGTCACTAGGCCCGACTGCAGACTTACCTTACCTTTACCTATTGGCTATAAGACTCAAGTAGTCAATGCCATCGGTCATGATTGGTCGGTTTCAATCCGTCGGTAAAGTTAGGTCGTTCTATTCGGTCTGTTGTTATGTCCATGTTGTGAATTAGTCGTTTGTACGATGCAGGTACATGTAGTTGTTCACTTCCATTAAAGGGCCATTGTCACAATTACGCGCATGCAGAGCCTTAATTCGCACAGAAAGTATTTAACCAATAGAAATTTGGCAAGCTTGCGCACTACACACTGCTACGAATCATTATGGCCTTCTGCGATTGTTTTGGAGTTTTCATGTGAGCCTTGTCCCTATGTTTTAGCTTTCATTCCGAACTACTTTGAGTATCACCCTTTGAGATCATTTATTTCCTATGATGTTGATAAGAAAATACAAGCAATGTTTTCCGTTTAAAACATCCAAAAATGACCAAATAATACCTTACCTCGCATAAATTAACTTTAATTTCTGTTCAATCAGAACAGAAATCAAATCGTCACACACATACAGAAAAGTGACAATGGCCCTTTAAGAAGACACTAAGTTAGCAAACCAGTTAGTAAACCAGCTTTCCAAAGTCAGTTGTTGAAAATAGTTAGTTAAGTGCTGTAGGTCAAACAGTAAACACAGTCCTAGTTGATGTGGTTTGTAAATAGACGGCAATATGATTGTTGACGTCACAGTTTCTCATCCCTCGTTTGTGTTCAGTCAGTCTTGGGTTGAGGTTCCTGCCAGTCTCTCCAATGTTTACCTTGCGGCATTTCCTCTAAGTGTCACCAATTTATTTCATGATTTGCAATTTGTGTGCTTTCTGCATTCCTGAGCTGTTTTAAAGTGATAGTTTATTCAATCCACTGTTTAACTTCACATAAAAATTCTTTATATTTCCATCTGTAGCTCTATACTACACTATTTTATTCAAAAGTCTTGCACAAAACTTAAGCACTGTATATTTGGTTTAGTACAGATGGATGATATAAAAAACAACAGCCACACTTGCTAGACAATAGGTTGTGACTTTCTGGAATGGAAGCCACATGTAGAAATTGGGTAGTCTCAAATTGAAGTGAAACCCAGGAGCTTGAAATTATTGAATGCAAAATAAATTCCAGAGAAACCACGTAAGATCAAAGAAATGTTCAGTTTATTAAAAGAAAATGTTAAATCAAATAATGTAGAATACAAGATAACAAGGTAGAAATCTGATGTGGTTGATTGTGTGGTTCGAACTAGAAAGCAAAACGATAAAGAAGACTTATAGAAGGTAAAGCTAATATTAGGTACGATCTATTGAGATTTAATTACAATAAAAGTACACTACATAAACGTAACAAAAAACTAAAGATAATTATAACAATAGTAGACTTACTTTGATCTTACTCCTGAGGGGATAGCAACAGAAAGCGATAGCTTGGCACAAAAGGTAGTGATGGCAAGATCAATACTGTTATGTTCACGACAAACTGTACGCCATGTTTGTCACAACCTCGTGCATTTTTTATTACCCATCATGCCTTATGAACTTACAGGGTAACATACTATGACGCATACATGACATCTCCCTTTCTTTTTTCTTTTTTTTGATTAAGGCACATCTGAACTTGATCAAAGCTTAGTAATCATAAGGCCTAACAGGAAACAATAAAACATGAAAAAATAAGTCTCTGTCCATGGTTCATGTTGTTAACTAGTGTTCATAGCCAACAAAAAATAAAGTACAGGCTGTAGTGGCAAACTATTGTTCATAGTCCTTGAGGTAAGCAGGCTGCCTGACTAATCTTCCAGAACGAGTATGCACTGCAGGTTTCTGTGCTTGCTGAGCTTGTATCTCAGCAGTAGGAACAGGTGCTTTACTGACTTTAGAAGAGTGAGTATTTGGTAACTCCTTGGTTTGTGCTTGAGCAGACTCTCTTAGTGTGTCTTGCGAAGCTCGGCATTTGTTTAGGTGTCTGCAATTTCTCCGATACTTCTGACCTTCGGGCGTTTGAACGATGTATGATCTGGGTGTGTGATGCTTACTGATCACGGTGGCAGGCACCCACTTGTTTTTATGCTGTAATGTGACCTTGTCACCATTGAAGAGGGGTGTCAGCTCTTTACTACTATGTTTATCATAGTAAAATTTCTCTTTCTGCTTTCTTTTGTAGAAGTGTTCCTTGACTTCTTGGGCTCCATGTGTCTTTAACAGATCTGCATGTGTTGGTAAGGATGTTTTTAATCTGCGACCCATGAGCAACTGTGCTGGCGATAAGCCTATGCCTTCCAATGGCGTGTTCCTGTAGTTTAGCAAAGCCTTGTACGGATCATGTGCTTTCTTTAAGAGGCTCTCAATGGTTTGTACTGCTCGCTCTGCTTCGCCATTGGCTTGAGGGTACTTTGGGCTGGAAGTTGTGTGTACAAAACCATAGTCGTTGCTGAATTCTCTGAATGCTAAGCTGGAGTACTGGGGTCCATTGTCACTGATTAGTTCATCCGGGATACCATATTTGGCAAACTGGCTCTTCAAGTGACAAATGACATTGTTACTGCTTAGGTTGCCAAGTTTAGCAATTTCAATCCATTTCGAGTAGTAATCAACACTCAGCAAGTAATGTGCACCATTAAACTCAAACAAGTCACTTCCAGCCTTTGCCCATGGTCTGTCTGGTAGCTCTTGAATCACCATTGGTTCTTTGGGCTGTGCTCTCTGGAACTGGTTGCATATCGAACACTTTGACACTTTATCTTCAATTTGAGAGGACATGCCAGGCCAGAATAAGATGTCTCGCGCTCGCTGTTTGCATTTTACGATCCCTTGATGTGATTCATGGATGCGGTCTAGCATTTCTTTTCTCCACGTCTGAGGTACAATAAGCCTCTGTGCTTTAAATAGGAGACCATCAACTGACGTGAGTTCATCTCTGTAGTCCCAATACTGGCGAATAGCATTTGGTACCTCTTCCTTGCTTGTGGGCCATCCATGCTGGATTACTGAGCTTAAAGCTTGCATAACCGGGTCATCCACCGTAGCTTGTTGTAGCTCCACATACTTCTCAGGTGAAATAGGAAGATGGGCTGTGAGATGAACCTCATTTACTTCCAGGTCTGGAATTAAGGTTTCAGTAGTTTCTGGCAGGTATGATCTGCTCAGTGCATCAGCTACTGAAAGTTCTACTCCAGGGCGCCACTTGACCTTCAGATCATAACGTTGCAGGGTTAACACCATTTTCTGCAGCCTTAATGGTGCCTGATGTAAGGGCTTATTCAAGATGTACTGCAATGGTTTGTGGTCTGACTCCACTACAGTTGGTGTTCCATAAATGAACTGATAAAACTTCTGTGCTCCGTACACAATTGCTAAAGTTTCCTTTTCAATTTGCGCATAGTGTTGCTGTGCTGGGGTAAGGGTCGCGATGCGTAAGCCAAGGGCTTCCCATCTTGAAAGAGGACTGCACCTAACCCCTTAGAACTAGCATCTACAGATAGGGTTAGTGGCTTTTTTGGATCATAGTAACCAAGTACTGGGGTAGAGGAGGCCATCTGCTTGAGTTTCTGAAAGCTTGTTTCTTGCTCTTGATCCCAGTGCCATGCGACTTGCTTTTCTAGCAATTCTCTCAGTGGTGCGCTTTCAGAAGCCATGTTGGGCATAAACTTTGCAAGATACTGGATGAATCCAAGGAATGACTTAAGTTCCTTTGTGCTTTGAGGAGGCTGCATTTCTTGTACAGCACGAATCTTTTCGGGATCCGGTTTCAAACCATCTTTGCTGAGGACATGGCCAACATAAGGAACTTCTTCCTGTCTTATTCGGCACTTCTTTGCATTGAATTTGAGATTGACTTCACGTGCTCTGTTTAACACTTGCTTTAGTCTGGCATCATGCTCATCATCATCTTTTCCCCAGATTAGAAGATCATCAACGATGACTTTCACACCATCAATTTCCTCAAACAACTCTGACATGCGTTGCTGAAACACTTCAGGGGCTGACTTTACACCAAACGGCAGTCTGGTAAAGCGATATCGCCCATAGGGTGTGTTGAAAGTACACAACTTTGAGCTAGCTTCATCCAATTTCACTTGCCAGAAACCAGATGTGGCATCTAAAACTGAGGGGACTGGAGACCACCATGGCGGTCGGAGCGTTTTAGTTGAAGTCCACAGACTTTGGCGGACTAACCCGTTTGTGCCAGTGTTTCGCATGCAAAGAGACGGCTCTATTTTTTGCATCTCTTAAAATAGACAAGTATCACTAAATTATGAAAAGGCAAACCCGCCATTGTCTTATTCTCGCATTTAATTGTAAGTCTCAAGTCCCAGGGGTCGACATCGGTTCAAATTTGACGACCCTTTCAATATTAGCTTTTTGTCTTGTCGCTTATTGTTTGTTTTGTACGTGTCTGTTTGTCTTTTTATCTTTTTGTTTTCTCTTTTTCTATATATGTATGCATGTGTATATGTGTTAATTAGGTTACATCGGAACCAAAATTATGGCAATACATGCTTTTGTTACCTGAGCTAATATGGCAATCCAAAGGTGTAGCTTCTTGACTCTAAATGTCAGAGGCTTAAAAAATCGTATTAAAAGAAAATCAATTTTTAGTTATTTGAAAGACCAAAACTGTAACTTTTATCTGCTGCAAGAAACGTTCTCTGAACCAAAAGATGAAGCTATATGGAGAAATGAATGGGGAGGTGACGTTTTCTTTTCTCATGGGACAAATCACAGTAAAGGAGTTTGTATTCTCGTGAACCCTTTGGCTGCCACGACGGTAGAAAATACTTATAAAGATATGGACGGTCGAATTATTGCAATTGATGTAGTTTGCAATGAAGTAAGCTTTTCTATCTGCAATGTGTATGCTCCGACTAGCCCTCAACTCCAAGGGAAATTTCTGCAGATTTTGAATGAGTTCTTGACCTCAAATTTAAATATTACGCAGCTTATTGTAGGTGGAGACTGGAATGTCACCTTAGAGAGTTTTGACAAAAGAGGCGGCACTCTGTGGAAAAAAACGGCTTATCGGGACAGCGTTGTCTCAATGATGTACAGTTTGGACTTGATCGATATATTTCGAATACTGAAACCTAATACCAAAAGCTATTCGTATGAATCCAAATTTTTGAAAGTTAAATCGAGAATTGATTATTTTCTGATAGCAAAAAATCTCGCTAATCTCGTCCAAAATGTCGGCACAAAGAATGCAATCACTCCAGATCATAAAGCGATTAAACTTTGTCTGAAACCTTTTAAGTCAACAAGGGGTCCGGGACTATGGAAGTTCAACAACTCACTTTTAAAGGACGCGGAATATCTAAACCTTATTTCTGACAAATATCCAATTATCCGTGAGAAATATGCTGATATTGCGGACAAAAGGCTAAAATGGGAGATGATTAAAATGGATTTAAGGAGTGTCACAATTTCTTTTGCTAAATACAAAGCAAAAAAATTTCATAAGCAAGAATTGGACCTTCAAAAACGACTTGACGACGTCGATAATTTTATTAATAATTGCGTCGATAATCATCACATCGAAGAAAAGTTGAAAGAGTTCGACAGACTGAAAAACGAATTGAATCGCTTGTATGAAACCAAGGCACGAGGCGCAATACTACGATCCAAAGTGAAATGGGTGGAGTTTGGGGAGAAACCGAACAAGTATTTCTTCAATATGGAGAAGAAAAATTACAATAAAAAGGTTATCACAGAGCTCAAGCAGCCTGATGGGAAAATAACTGCAAACGATCACGAAATAATGAGTGACATTGAAACCTTTTACAAAAACTTATATACCTCAAATATTGAAACTAATAGTGATGCTTTTGATGGCTTTGTCCACAACTTAAATTTCGCGAAACTATCAAATGAGGATAAGATGAGTCTTGAGGGGCAAATAACCAAGGAAGAGTGTAAAAACATCTTAAAGACCTTCCAAAATGGTAAATCACCAGGGGAGGATGGTTTCACAGCTGAATTCTATAAGCAGTTTTTTAGTTTTCTAGGTCAAGATCTGACCGACAGTTTGAATGTGGCTTTTGAATTTGGTGAAATGTCGGTGTCACAGCGAAGAGGAGTCATCACTCTCCTGCCAAAAGAAGACTCTGATGAGTTACTTCTGTCGAATTGGCGTCCAATAACGCTATTAAACGTTGACTATAAGATCGCATCAAGAGTTATCGCTAAAAGGATCGAGCGTGTTCTACCATACCTTATTCATCCTGATCAGACCGGTTTCATGAAAGGTAGATACATAGGGCAAAACATAAGGTTAATTAATGATATTCTCCGGCAAACGGAACTACAAAAAATTCCGGGGATACTACTAATCTTAGACTTTCAAAAAGCTTTCGACACTCTGGAGTGGTCTTTTATACAGAAAACCCTTAACTTGTTCAACTTTGGAGACGGCGTAAAAAGATGGATTTCTACTTTTTATAATAACTCCGAGAGCAGTGTAATGAATAACGGTTTTTGTACAAATAACTTTAAGTTGTCGAGGGGTGTACGACAAGGCTGTCCCTTATCTCCTTATCTTTTTATTTTAGCGGCGGAGGTTTTAGCTACTAAGATTCGACAAGAGCAATCTGTCAAAGGTATAAAAATCTTCGGAAATGAGTTTAAAATTAGCCAATTCGCCGATGATACATCAGCTCTCTGTGATAGCCTTTCGACTGTTAAAAATTTGATTGAAATAGTCGACGAATTTGGAAATTCTTCAGGTCTGAAATTAAATACTTCAAAAACGAAAGCAATTTGGTTAGGCTCATGGCGTGATCGAGTAGACGAACCCTTTAACCTAAAATGGACAAAAAAGCCCGTTAGAACCCTTGGAATCTTTGTCTCTTATGATGAAAATGGTAATAAAGAACGAAATTTCACGCTTAAAGTCCGGAACTTAAACACCAGTTTGGACATTTGGAGATCAAGATACCTAAGCTTATTTGGTAGAGTCCTGATAATCAAAAGCCTCGGTATTCCTCACCTAGTTTATTCTTCATCAATGCTCGAAACTCCTCCAGAAACTATTTCCTCAGTTACGTCCTCTTTGTTCGATTTTATCTAGTGTAAAAAACCTGACAAAATTAAAAGGCAAGTTATGTACCAAGACTTCATTGATGGAGGACTGAGGGTACCAAATATGGAAGTTATGTCTAAATCACTTAAACTTGCCTGGATTTCAAGATTTCTTACAACTGATATGTTGTCGAGAAAAGAAAATTGGAAAGCAATCCCTGATTACTTCCTAGGAAAATATGGCGGCTTAAACTTTCTGCTTCGGTGCAATTATGATAAAAAATTTATAAATCAGGTTGATATACCCGCTTTTTATAAACAATTGTTGCTCTATTTTTTAGAACTCAAAAACCTGTATGGTTACTGTAATGGTCAAGAATTGATCCTGTTTAACAACAAAGAGATCTGTATTGAAAACAAAACCATATTCTTGAAATCCTGGTTCGAAAACGCAATACTGACTATTCAAGACATCCTCAATGAGAATGGAAAGTTTCTGCCTTTCAAAGAATTTAAAAAAAACTACAACATAAACTGCAACTTCTTAAGTTACTATCAAGTCATAAATGCAATTCCGAAACCTTTATTAGAAAAGGCCAGAAATACCCAGTTAGATAAGAACCACTTTTTAAACCATGGCTCTAACTTTCAATTGTCCTCTTCAATATCGATCGATCTAATGAAAATGAAAAATAAAGATTACTACTGGCTTTTCATGAAAAAAAGTATTTCAAAGATAACTGGTACCAGTAAATGGGAGCGAGAACTTTCATTAAACGACATTCACTGGAAAGACTACTTTAAACAGCTCAAATATATATGCAAAGAGAACAAACTTAGAGAATTTTATTTTAATCTTGTGCATAGGATACTTGTTTCCAAGAAAGAACTTCACCTTTATGGTATAACAGATAACCCAAATTGTACTTTTTGCGGTCAGCCTGATTCGATGAGCCATACTTTCATCGAGTGCCCCATCTCTAAACAATTTTTCAATGAAGTGCTGCAATATTTCAATCAAGTTAACGTCACCTCCTTTTCGCTAAATGTCGAAGAATTACTATTTGGAAAATCGGCAGACAATGGCCAGCCTCTTTACAAGAAATTAAATTACTCTATGCTTTTTGCTAAATACTATCTATACCACCAGAAACTTAATCAAACGAACCCTGACCTAAATGAATTTGTAAAAAGGCTTAATGTTAAATACTGTATAGAGAAATTCATGTAAATATGCTTATGTTAATTATAGCTCAAGTAATCTTTCAAGTAATCTTTCATATTTATATATTATTTATATCATTTATATTTACATTTCTTCTATCAACTGATTCGATGTATTTATTTATTTATTTATTTTTTCCTTTTTTTTTTTTTTTTTTTTTTTTAAACTTGTAAGTGTGTTTAAATAAACCAATAAAAAAAAAAAAAAAAAAAATCTAAAACTGAAAACACTTTTGCTTGTGGCATTTCAGCGACAACTTCTTCTACTGTCATCATTGGGTAATGCTCTCTTCTGATTGCTTTATTTAAATCCCTGGGGTCAATACAAATACGGATCTTGTTTGGTTTCACCACAGCGACCATGCTGTTCACCCAGTCAGTAGGCTCCTTCTGTCTGACTATTACTCCTGTCTGCTCCATACGGTCAAGTTCTTCTTTGATCTTGTCTTTAAGAGACACCGGTACCTTTCTAGGTGGATGAACCACTGCAGGGATATTTGGATCCAACTTGATTGTGTGCTCACCAGGAATGCATCCTAGACCTTGAAATAGATCTGGGTACTCATCCAGAATGTTTTGATTCTTAGATGTGGGGCACTCTGGAATGTGTAGCTGTTCTTTAGGCTGACATTCTTGTAGTTGGTGTATTCTGGCCAGTAATCCCATTTCTTTACAGGTTTGAGCACTAAGCAGTGCAGGTGCTCCAACTTCAACCACATGGAACTTTACATCATACATAACACTTTTATGCTCACAAGGTAATGTCACCACTCCTCTGGTAGGAATTTGATGACCTGAGTATGACTTTAACCTGACTTGAGTTTCCTTGATTTGGCATTGAATTCCAAGATCTTCAATTACTTTGTAGGGAAGGACGTTACATTTTGCACCAGTGTCTAACTGAAACTTAACCACTTTGTTTTGAATTGTCATCTCTTCACACCACTCATTCAATTCTACTGTGTTAATTGAGGTAATACATCCAACAAATAGCTCTTCATCACTATCTTCTACTTCTACAGAGTGCACCTTTTTTTACCATCTGGCTTAGATCGGCAAACCCTGGCGAAATGGTTCAACTTTTGACACTTCGTACACCGCTTTCCTTTTGCAAAACATTTGCTGTTGTCATGTTTATATCCACATTTGTGACATTCTTTACTTTGCAAGTCTTTCTTTTGAGTGCGCTCAGTTTTCTGTTTCCGCTGATTTACACTATTAATGCTAGCATCTTCTTTTGCCATGGTTTCTAATTGTTCTTTTGACATTTCGTCGGTTCTAGCTATGTCAATTGCCTTTTCTAGGGTAAGGGTTGAGCCTTCCTGAATAAGCTTTTCTCTGGTTTTGGTAGAAAGGCATCCAATCACTACTCTATCTCGAACCATTTCATCTGGGTCAGCATAACCACAGTCCTTTACAAGTAACTTCAAATCAGTGAGAAATTGCTCAAATGACTCACCCTCTTGTTGAACTTTCTGGTGGAACTTGTACCTTGCAAACACTCTGTTCGATTTGGGCTTCACGTATACTTCGAATTTTGAGTAGTACGTGTCGAGTTTCTTCGCTTCGTCTGCTCCCAGCTCCCATGTACTGTATATTTCACGACCTTTGTCTCCAACCCATAACATTAGGTAGTTGCACTTTACCTCTTCACCTTTTTGCTTGAGAGGACCTCCGAAAGTGAACTCACAGTGTTGCTTGAAGGCTTTCCATGCATTCGGTAAATCACCGCTCGACCAATCCATCTTTGGAGTGCTACCAGCTGAAGATTGTCCGTCCATTTTCTTTGCTGTCTCTTGTTGGCTGTTTTCTGATTCTTTTGCGAAGCTCGGTGGCTTTCTTTAAGGCGTTAATTCGACTTATTCTGACACCATGTTATGTTCACGACAAACTGTACGCCATGTTTGTCACAACCTCATGCATTTTTTTATTACCCATCATGCCTTATGAACTTACAGGGTAACATACTATGACGCATACATGACAAATACAACTAGATAGCGCAACTTATGAGTAAAGGTGTGGTGAGACTAATTCATACCAATTCCAAAGGTCATGTAATGAAACTTGATCACAAATAATCACAGCATGAGAAAAGTAAACTCAAAAAATGTACTTAATAAATTGGATAATTATAATAATAGTCATGTGCATTAAACAAAATAGAAAACCCATTACAAAAGTAACATACGTTGATTTAGTAACAGGACGGGAATGTAAGTTGAGGACAGCATGTGCATCAAATAGCCAATCAGAAGTCAAAACAGAGTCACATCCAGACTATTATGCGCACGCTCCCATCCTCAACCAATGTTCCCGTCGTCTTGCTAAATCAAGCTCATCGTTACTCATACACAATAATATGTTTTTCAAACCAGGCATCCTCAAAACAAAATTCACCATTTAACATTCTCAATTTCATTAATTATTCAAGAGTTCAACTGCAATTAGTGATGACCATTTAGGACAGGTGGATAAATCTCGACACCCAATGAAACACCAGATTTTGATCTGAGATCAAACATGGTGTTTGATCTGATAAGCAGGCTTGCTTTGAGATGCAAAGTTTTGTCGTTGTTGTTGCCTGTGGCATATAGCAAAACTACCGTGCTAGAGGCTTTTTTCTTGTTTTTGCCAGTTCGACCTTTGACCACAAAAGAGCACAACAAGACAGCAAATAAAAGGGTCAACTCATGCCCGGCAGGTAGATTTTGCAGATTGCAGGTTCAAACTGTAATTAACATTGGGAAAACGACCTCTCGTTTCCATTAGTGCGGTTTCCCAATGTTAATCCACCGTAAGGAAAAAGATGGCGACTGGTACATTTACCTATAATGCTTTGCGCGGGAAAACCCTAAAAGAGCATATAAAAACACAAAGAAAACTTGCAAGTCATTCAAACTCGGAAAGAGCAATGTTGTTAGGACAATGGACAACTTCCGTTAGACCATTCCTTTCTATATGGCCAGTTGGCTCTGTTTGGTTCGCAAAATGTACAGCCGCCATCTTTTTTCTTACGGTGGATTACATTTTGAACCTGTAACCTGCAAAATCTACCTGCCGACTCATGCCTTGGCTTTATAAGCTCCATGCTCATTACATCTACCTGGCCTGAAGTGTGTATCACTCAAGTGCTTCTTAGAAGGTACTGAATTTGAGTAACCCAACATATCTGAGGCTTATACAGCAACAGCGCTAGATATGCAGACATCAACTGGGAGGTCATGGGTTCGACAAGCGCTCGTGCCTCCACTGATCATTTCATCGTTTAGCTGTTTTTCCAACAAGCTTACCTGTAAACTATTTCTACCATATTTCTCTTCTTATGTATCTTCGCTGTTCTAGGCTTCTACATCAAACAGGACCAATGCATGGAGCCTTTGAACAGAAACAATGAAGATGATATCCACCATCCTCCGCCATATTGTATCTAACCGCTACCTGGTAACGAGAGGCGGGCGCGCGAACTGTCAATTTCGTGTGGAACCTGCTACGTCAATGTTAACCCCCGGGGCGGGGTGGGCTACCCACGAGAAATTGACTCCAACCTCAGGGGGCGGTGAGAGAGAGACCCTGGGAACGAGGGTGAATTGACTCAACCAGCACTTGAGCTCATCCGATTGCTGTTTTGGAGCTTTTTCGCCATGAGCGATGGAAAGGTGGAAAGCAATTTACGGTTGTTTTATTTTTCCTTACATCTAGGCCGTCGCTTCTTGTTAGGCTATTCTCGTGTTTTTACAATTAGAAACGCCCTCGTTTCTTTTTATATTTCTTCTTGGATTGCTTTCTATTCATGAGTTACTCTTCTCTCCACAAAATATGCATACTTATGCACTATCAATGTAAATCCCACGGGAGGGGGGGGGGAGTGCGGGCATAAGTGGGGGATGTGAACTGAGCTGAGAGTTTTTGATCAAATGCCCGGCCCCAGGGCAATTATAGACGGTCAAAAGAGTCACAAAGTCAATAAAATATTGCTAGAAAGGCCATGAAAATTATCAAAAGCCCGCTCTACGGGACGATAACAACTGTCAACCCCCCCCCCCCCCCACCTATGCCCGCACTCCCCCCGCGGGATTTACATTGATAGGTACATTACGGTGGCCTGGAAAGGCCATGCTATATCTTATTTTATCAAACTGGCGATTCGCTATTTATGAAGAAGCGATTCGCCACTTACAACTGGCAATCTCCACGTGGAACTCGCGATGAACTCACGATCGCCACTTTGAACTGAACCTTCGCTAGTTCAAAGTGGCGAATCGCCAGTTCAAAGTAGAGATCGCCAGTTCAAAATAGCAATCACGAATTCAAAGTGGAGATTGTCAGTTGGCGAATCGCTACTTCAAAGTGGAAATTGCCAGTTCAAAGTGGCGAATCGCCAGTTCAAAGTTGGGATCGCCAGTTCAAAGTGGCGAATCGCCAGTTCAAAGTGGAGATTGCCACTTCAAAGTGGCAAAAGTTGCGATCGCGAGTTCAACGTGGAGATTGCCACTTGTTAGTGGCGAATCACTACTTTGAAGTACCGAATCGTCAGTTTGATAAAGTAAGATATAGCATGGCCTGTGCATACTGGGTGCTAATTGTTACTCATATTTTTGACATTCAATCCATTT
The DNA here is from genome assembly GCA_947652115.1 of Blastomussa wellsi. Classification (NCBI taxonomy): domain Eukaryota; kingdom Metazoa; phylum Cnidaria; class Anthozoa; order Scleractinia; family Plerogyridae; genus Blastomussa; species Blastomussa wellsi. The sequence continues at coordinate 28,567,783 of OX393561.1, forward strand.
GCTAGGTTCCCAGGGGGAGGGGGGGGGGGAATTTGACTCTGGCTCCCATTAAAATGTCAAAATTCCCTGGGTCTACCCGCTTAACATTAACAGGTGCATTACTGCGGTTTTCAGAAACATGCGAACTCTGAAGTTCAAAACCCAACCAACGATTGCGTTTTTCGCTACCGTCAATCATAATGACGGTAAAAGTTAATGAACCTTGAAAATCAGAAACAAACAAAATGGATCGAAGTCTACCAATCACAACTGACAGACGTGACCTTTTGACCTTGTTGAAGCGTACCTCTGTTTTCTGAGAGGTCCGCCTGATGATTGACGGCAGCGAAAAACGTAACCGTCGACATGAACAGAGTTCGCATGTTTCTGAAAACCGCAGTAATTGTAAGAAGGTATGCATGAGAATTGCTTTATATTTTATGATTTCTAACTTACAAAGCTCAAATCTGTGAGCGTTCGGTTGGTTGAGGCCCTCCTATTATTTAAAGTAAACATATTTGGTTTGAAGTGATGTGTTTTGACTTGATGGGACTTGATAAGATTTGCAGTCGCGGAGAATCCCGGGGATGGGGCAATTGCATACCCCTGGGCGACAGCTGGGCATTTGACACACATGGTTTCGACACGGTTTCTACCGGTCTTTGTCTTTGCCGGTATTTCTCCACTGCTTCAAGAGACCGAAAACAATCAATGCCGTGGATGCGGCTACTCATTTCGCATTCCATGAACATAAAACTCAACCTGGAGTGTGAATTTATCTAAAATAAGGCGATCTTTAAGACAGAACTTAAAATTCAATCCACCGTAAGTAAAAAGATGGCGACTGGTACATTTACGAAGTCCGCTCTTTCTAGTTCTTCTTATCTGCGAAAGGTTTTTGGAAATGTCCTATTGAGAAAACCCATTTAAAAAAATCTGGTCTGAATTTTCCACACTAACAGTAACTTACATTTACTGACTGTTTTTTTTTATTCTAAAAAGTCTGTGATATGATGAACACATGACAAATCGACAGACCATCAGAACTAACTCAACATTTACTCCACATGTCTCATCTCTACTTTCAACCCATAATAATTTCCTTTAGCTCGGTTCCAATCCCCTAACACCTCCCCCCAGTAAAATTAACAATTTTGCGTTCAACTAGTCTACAGAGAGTATCGTGCAGGTACTTTAACTAAATGCCCTGAACGTGTTTGCTTGGCAGTGATCAATTCCATATTACTAGTGGGTTTACAGCAACTTTTTTGTAGCCTTTGAGGCATGTTTCGTGGAACTAAGGACGGCACTCTTTTGAGCAGGAGCTGTGGATTGCTTTTTTGTCTCTTGTGTGGCATATGACTTGTTTGGAGTGTTGGCTTTCTTTTCTATCTTCAGATTTACGCATCGTTATCAATACTGAGCTCTCTTTCTCAATTTGGTTTTAACGTTTTTCACTTTCTGTTACCCTGTATAATGAATGCTTCTAAGCCGGTCAATGGAGCGTCAACTTATACTCCGACTGTCTCACTTGGGTTAAGATATTTCAGCCGTGGTGCATTTGAAATAAGTGCTTTCATTTCGTAAAACATTTTCTCTTCATTTTCTTCCCAGATAAACGCAGTGTCTTTCTTCAGCGGGAGAGTTCTGAGTGGCTCAGTTTGATTGACAAGTTTTCAGAAAAATCATGAAGGGTAGGTTACAACACCGAGTAATCGCTTCACTTCATCCTTGTTAGTTGGAGCTGGGATGGTTTGGATACTATCTTGTTTCTTTGCGTTGGGCTTAATAACTCCGTTGCCTGTTAGGACCACACCCATGTAGGACAATTCATTCTTCCTCAGCTGGAACTTTTCCATGTTAAGTTTGATGTTATTCTGTTGACATCTCTCCAGCAAGGTTGGCTGTCGCTTCTTCAATGGTGTGACGATCACCCTAGATAAGGATGTTATCAGCTAAAGATTTTACACCCTCCAATCCTTCTAGGTCCTCATCATTTCTTCTTTGAAATTCTTCAGGGGCAACACTAATGTCAAAAGGCATTCTGTTCCATTTCATTCATGCAATAGGTGTATTGAAAGTTGTTAACAATGAGCTTTCTTCATCCAATGGGACATGCCAGAAGGCGGACATGATATCAGCTAAGGCAAATACTTGAGCATTACCGATTTCTGTGATCAGATGATCAGCAGTTAGAATTGGATATTCGGATCGCTTGCGTGTTGTGTTTAGTGGCCTGCCTTCTATGCAGAGTCTTCCTCTAACAGTACGATGTCTTTGATGCCCTCGAAGGTGGACTAGCAGGGCAATCCTTGTATAGAATTTGCGGAAGCAGTGAGGGCATGGGGGAGTGGGCGGTGAACGAGTGGCTGAAAGGCGGTGTTTTTGTTCTTCGCGTTTCTCTTCGGCTTTGTGCCTCAAATTCGCTTCGAACATGACAGTCCCGATTAGCCGCTGTTGTCTCCCATGTCCACGGATCAATTCCAGCTATCTTGAAACTGCTTTTAATTTCACCTTAAAATAAGAGTCGAAAACTGTAAAAAAATATCTTTGATCAAGAATCAAATTAATACATGTTATTCTAAAGAGACTGTACTTTTGAGGTGGACCACAAAAGCTTAGGTCTTGGCTCAATTGATTCAATCAACGAGGAGATTTGAAATGAAAAGCAACAAGATGTTTTGATCTTCGAAGGCCGAGAAGGTTTATTTTTGATTGATTAATTGGATTTTATGCATATAAAGAAAGCTTCGTTTATACTGTTCATGCAAAGATCAGTATAACAACCAAGATAATATTCTCTTTTAAGCGTAAAATTCTCAAACACCTCAGTAGCTCTCAGTGCGTTCTGAGACTTTCCATATGAATATTTATTGCTGGATGCAGAAGTTGGAAGTTATACAAACTAAGTAGAAAACAGAGGTCTTGAAATATTCAAGTGGTGGTCGGAAATCATCAATCAAACTATGCCAAGGCAAAATGAACTTTGTCTCGTCTACCGAAAGAAATGACACGCCTCGATGAGAGCTCAAGTGCTAAAACGCCTCTTTATCAGACTAAACACAATCGCAATTACGCCCCAAAACCACCAAGTAGCAACCTTACAGTATTGATGGTTTGGGACTTCAGTCAATGAAAACAATGCGGTCAGTGCAGTTATTCAGGAAATATTACGCGGGTGAGTGCACGCGAATGAGTGGATAACTCATGGTGACCCGGACACAAACAACACAACATTTTTGGATTTTTCTGCAGATATTTTAAATTCTATTACTTATTTACTTGCTTTTAAAACTACTCTCACTCTGTAGCCCGCCAAAAAGCCGCTTTCTCAAATCGTGTGAGACATGCAGCGGCAAAGCTTTCTTCCTATAATGCAATTTTAGACCAGACGATTTATTATCTCGTTTCAGGCTCTATCAGGGTTAAAAGTCAATCCCTATTAGTATAATTAACTCAACTGGGCTCTTTGCTCAGCTTGCTCGTACATCAGCCAAGAAGGAGACAAATTACACGACAGACTGACCTGCCTCCTGAATAAAGCAATGAAAGTAAATAAAATACTTTTCGAGAGACCAATTCCTTCTGCAGCTGAGAGATGAAAGCTGTTAGCGCAGTCCACGGTATTGTATCACTTGAAGAATGATCTAGAAAGCGTTGAATAAACGTCGAATTAAAGAAAAATCCCTTCTTTCTTTATGGCCCGGCTACAATGCTATGATCTTCGACTCTGAAAAACCTTTCAATGATTGTAAAACTAAACCCGGTTATGAAATAACTAAGATACTACGCGCGCTCTCATTGGTTGATAGGCGTGTTTAGAGAGTATGCAAACACGGTTGTGACGTATTAGTTTCTGGCATATTTTTCGTGTATGACTGAAATATTTTACAAAACCTCCGGTGTTTAGTTTGACTGATCTCAAACAACTAAACATTAACTATCGAATAAAGAAATACTCGCACTCGGCTGTTATTTTAATAACACTGTTAAAACAGTGAAAAACACTTCCGTCTTATCCTCAGCCGGCTTTCTGACAACTGGGCTGAGCTTGAAGAATTTCTTTGGTTTTGTATATTTTTCCTTTACATACTCAAATTCAGGAGTATAGTAGCTTGCCCCAGATCACTCGCTCGGTAGGTCGGTCGTTCAGTTGTGAACTTTTGAATCCCTCTGGGCGTCTGAATACAACTGACAAGTCGGACTGGCAATACTGTACTCAGGAGGTTTATTCGAGAGGAGGCCGAGAATGTAAAAAGGGACGAAGTTATGTTTCTCTTCCGTGTCTGGCGTAAGTGTCTTACAAACCTTCGACAATTAAATCTAGTGTTAATGTTGCTGTGGCTCCATGGTTACACGAAAATTAAAAGCTTTTTCCATGCACGAATTTTGTCCGATTTCTCAGATTTAAACCATTAACATACATTTCGAATTCAGCTGAATCCGTCTGTTTCGTATTATGTAAATTTAAATTATTTAAAATATCCATTACTTTCACTCTTTATGATCAATAATTCTTCTACTTTCCAGTGCATATATGACAAACGCAAAGCATTTATTAGCCCCCCAGAAAGAATAAAGGAAACAAGAGGAGAAAAGTAAAGAAGGAAAAAATATTAGCATCCCACCGAGCATCAAACCTCCGACCGCTCCAAAGTACAAACCTGGTGTAGACACATTATGCGCGTGGACGTGCGCGTGTAAATAATTTACACCCGATGAACCGCTGATTGACTGTAAGCTCCATCGGAAGGTTCAGAAGTTTGTTTATCTAAAAGTGGTTTGATTTTCTCACCAAATCATTTGTTTTACCGGTTTTTCGTCTATATGCCAAGAAATCGAAGGCAAATTTTTGTTTCAAAAAATTTAGTCGTAGCTCACAGTCCTCTTTCATTTTCTTCAGCTGAAGAGAGATTTTAAAAAAATAATTCTTGAAACTAACCCATTAATTTCATAAAATTTCAACCAGATTTCTCCATTGCTATAAGATAAGAAAGGAAACTACAACATGTAAACCCCCTTAAAAATATTTTTCGGTAAGATTCGGACAAAACTGGAATTAAAAATTCCGTAAGAAGATGTTGGAAATTCGTTTTTGAACTTTGCTATGTTCTAAGCAAGGTAATAATTTTGTTGAACTTATGAAACCTGTGGCTTCCTTGCATTGTTTGAGGCGCATCAGAGAGGTGAGAGATCGGAACTAATGACATTGTTCTGGGTGCATTGTAAGCCGAATGCAAAAGTTAGAAGTTAGAAGTTAAAAAATATATATTTATTATAGATACTGATGCAATACCGGGATTTTTCGCTTTGCTAAAAAAGTCTTCATGGCGCTCAGTGAAGAAATATTTTTTTCATTTGACTTTTCTATATCAGAAAATACCATTTTTTAAATTTATTTTCATAACTTTAATATATAGTTTAAAACCAGGCTAAACTTTTTTGCTGTTTGCACTATGAAAACGAATAACAAAAGTTGTGTTTCGTAACCTGGACATTTCATCATCGATTCATCAGTATCTATATAATAAACACAACTGTGCTCACTCGTGGGAGATACTGAAAGCATTCGAAGAGAAACATTCGTATCCCCAAGTGGCCGTAACGTTCTGAAACTAATTATATTACGATAGTTTACGGTTGTTAGTAAATCGGCCCCAGTGCCGTAACGACCCTCCAAAGTAACAGACGTGGGATTTCCAAAGTTTTACAAAGGAAACTAATATTTAATTTTAAGCAAAGGACAGAGTTATAAGTTATACATAGTTATACATGTAACAAAGTATAGTCTTTCTGGCTAGGAACTCATTGTTCAGTTGCTGTTTGGGCCGTACCTAACGTACTTAATTTGCCAAGCCTAAACTAAAACTCAACACTATTTCCTGTAGCACAGTTTGTGATTTTAACATTAATCCTGTTTAGGGTCTCCTAACAGGATTATTCTTTGAAAAGAACCCAAGCATATTTTTACCGGAAATATCATACATCTACCTAAGTTAAGTCGGTAAAAAGTCTTTCAAAGACTTCACACCGACTGTCGAATGAAATAAAGCGATTTGCAAAAATAAGGATTTAAAATAAAAGTCAAGACATATTTGTAATGTGAGGCCTACTCTACGACCTGCGATTACAGCCTTCGTCTCAACTACCAGCCGGTTCAGTTGGTGTATCGCCGGAGAGGCGGGAGGCGGCGACGTACTATACCATAATATTGAATATTGGTAGACACGAGGCCATTTCATTGAAGTTAACGGGATTTAATTAAGAAGAATTAGGAGGAAAATGCTGATGACATCCTGTGACTTTCAGTGATTATAGAATCAATTAAGGAAATCTTATGTACCTTTATAAGCAATTTTAGGCGATTTCAAACTAAAATAAAGTTATAAAAAGATTTGCATTAGAATTGTCAGCCTTATTTGTCTTATTGCAGTCTGATAACAAAGCTTGGCTCATTGGAAAGCAGCGCAAAGAATTGCGACTGAAAATGACTGCGTAACGTATATTTTACTGTCTTAATCCACAGGAATGTGTTGCGTGACACAGGAATCTTTACTCTTGGACACATTCTGCAGACATCAAGCAGCTCAGTTTGGTTTGGGGAGGATATAAATCCCTTTCTTTTGCGCTCGGTACTGGATAACGCGACAGCAAGTGAGGGACAATGGCAAATCCCTGGGAGTGTACAGAGTTAACAGTATTAATTTAACCATACAGGTTGGTTTTAAATTAAGCAAGTGGACGCTGATGTCTGGAATAATACTAAAAAAAGCCATTTTGAAACATTTCGATACATTATATAAATGTATCAAGGCATAATTCAAACAAATGTTATATTTTTAAAAGAGAACCGCTTTCAAATAAGTTCTGCAACCCTTTTAACCGAAACACTTCCTTCATTCCAAACATAAGGAAACTTTGTTCCTTCAAGAACTGTAGCCATCGTTGAATTTGGGTCTCTGTAAAATGCAGGCCGGATGGCGGCGGATGGAAAAATGGGGATAATAAAATACGGATGGATAACAATACTAAAATAAAGTAAATACGAAAATGGGGATAAATGGAAACCAATTTTCATTGTTATCCATCCGCATTTTTCCATCCGCCATCCGCCGCCATCCGGCCTGCATTTTACAGAGACCCAAATTCAACGATGGCTACATTGACCCGTTGAATTTTTCCAATCCTCTACACACAAAAATTTTGAAGACGCCGGGAAAGGGGTAGTGAGCAAAGTAAAGTCCCCCCTCTTCATCCCCCATCCCCCCGATGACAAGTGCATATCCGAGTTGATGTGCATGTATTTTAACCTGGAATGAAATGTGGAATTCATTGTAACGGCGATTGTAGCTTCCTGAATAGAACATTGATTCAGGTTGGATGTGTGAGGCCTGGTGAAGACAGGAGTTAGGCATTGAATTTTATTATTGAAAATTTATTTTATCTACAAAATTGTCCGTTAACTTAATTATTACAAAACTAACTGTTATCTTTGATCGGTCTCTGGAAATCTTTTTACAATACTGAACCACTGATGACATTGTCTCTCTTCGTCCACGACGAAATGCTCCTTTTTGTACGCAACCGACAAAGCGCTCTAAACGCATTAAATAAAGAAAATGTTACGGTGCTAGAAAAAGCGTTAGGAAAACTTAAAACAGACAATTTATTTTTCTGGAATACATTTACACCTTCTTGACCAACAGTTTATCAACTAGGCTACTTTTACTTTTAAACCTTTACGCTTTAAGCAATAAAGGATCTTTAATCATAAATTGCTTGTCCCAGATTTAACTAAGCGGTGTACCAATAGCAGTTATGCCAAAAGTACAAAATGGTAACTTATAATTTATGTGTTGTGACGTCTCAACATTTTAAGAAATCTCTGAAAGTCTTTCCGAATAAACATTACACGAGAAATTCGTTCAGCTGTTTTTCGTTCTATGTACGTAGTCTTTACCACTCGCAAGTTATATTCGTAAAGTAAATCAGATCGTTATTTTTTTTAAATGAACGATGTTCTCAACAACGTATAAATTTACCTGCTATTGCTATTCAAAGGTAATTAAAAATCTACTAATTCGGTCAAAGATCTCTGGAGTTCACCTTTCTTTGAGCCCATTTTCTTGGTTGTTTCCTCAAGGGTCTAATCAATGGACTCCGGTGTGTCTAGAAATGAAAATCAAAGCATTGTATTCTTACGTGCCTCTATGCAAAATAGCTGTCAGAGAACTAAGAAAATTGGTCATCTACGTGTTTATCAAGAATAGTTACTTTACGTTTATCTATGATCTTTACGGGGTTTGGGGTGACAACTCTAACAAACGCTGGTTTAACAGTACTATGTGTAAATGAAAGTCATCCCTAGAATTTGGAATGTTGTCCCCAATGTTTTAGCCAGCGAGAGCACACAATTTTTTTCGGCACGCTAAGAGTTTTTCGGAGACATCGAAAACTACTCAAACTTTTTACTACATTACTTCATGTTTCCCAAAAGACTTTCTGAGTCCCCCGATTCCCAGCAGAATTTTCAGATTCCTAGAATAATGTTGTCTTTTTCCCGGTAGCAGGCCTTTGTAGAGTTGACACCCCCGTAAATCTTTACCAGTTGGTTTCGATGCATGTCTTCACTTAGTTCTACCATAAAGTGACCGCGAGCATGCTTAGCACTATCAGGAGTTTATATAATGACCAGCTGGCCGCATTATTGCGGTAAGCAAGTTTATTATCGCCTGTTATCATTTCGGGATTGTCATCATTCCCGTTTCCATTATGAGTGGTCTTATGAAGATTCTCTCCATCGGATCGCCTTCTCGTGGTAGTTTCCTTTCGTCTGGAAGTTGGGTTGGATGCAATAGGAATAATTATTCCCGGTTCACGAAATCTGGTCGTGGGACGAGTTGTCGGGCGAATTGTTGGAGGCACAAATTTGAACTTGAATGATGTACATTCCACGAGTGGCATTTGGAAAGATGTTGGTCTTTTCGTCGGAGTGGATGGGTCTGTTCCATCACTAGCACGTTGACCCACGTAGAGCAGTCTGTCGCTACTTGTGTCAATTTTCAGCAGGTCGTATTCAGTATGGGGAAGGGAGATGCCGTAAATTCTACAGCCTGAAGTTCCTGTGATATCTTTTTTGACATGCGTTTTCCAAGTGCCGCTTTGACCACATGTATTAGGCTCTGCGGTGTTTAACAGGCGCGTAGTGATGGAGTCAAATGGAGTAATGGCTGCCTGCGTCATCGTAAACACATAGTCATAGGCTCCGGCCACAACTTTGGACGGAATGCCACCCGTAAATATTCCTTTTCCGTTCAGCTCGAAGTCAAGCTTCTTGCATTCGGAATCCAAATAGAAGAAGTAATGGCATTCCCATTGGCGCGTATGTTCAATAAAATTAAAGTAGCGGGTCAAGAAATTACCTCCTGGGCTTGCTTCGCACGTTGTGCTGGCAAACTGGCCGTCCAAAATCACCCTACGGGGTGTTTTTTGGGGAAGCTTTGGAGGCCGTGCACCAGTTCCTGATTGAATCTTCTTGCAGATGGTGCAGTTGTAGTTTGCGTTGTACCGCTGTAGCGGGAGCTGATAACACTTGGGCTTGTACTTTCTCGTCACTTTTATAGTAGGGACCTCACCAAAGTAAATCTTGTCGAACTTAGAGCTCCTCTTTCTTCGCGTTTCCAGCTTCAATACGGAAAATTCCGATTCTAAGAATCCAAAAGCATTTCGACAAGCTCTTCTCCTGAACGCTCTGATGTCGACGTCAAACACGTCACCACCGCGTAAACTTCTCACAACACGCAGTGTATTTGGACAATGCCTGGTTGATACATTAACTGCTATTTCCTGTTCATGGCTATTATGTGGATAAAGTTCTAATCGTGTAAAGTTAAAGAATGCCTTGTTGCTTCCTTGAATTGTTTCCAGAGCTTCATCCGATACCTTGTAAAACCCTCCCATACGAAGACTTAACTTGGGTTCTAAACACTGCGAGTCATTGTAGCGATGGAAATAGCCTTCCCACGTCGCGTTGCGTAAGACTTTGATGTACCTTGTAAAAAACTGTGGACCTGGTCGCACCTCACAACTGAAAACAAAACAAGCGAACAGAGTAAGAATAAGGATAAGCAATAGATATCGAAAAACCCTTACGACCAATAAAATGCCGTAAATACGTCATTCGGGCAAAATAAACACAGCGTAAGAAAAACATCAGGAAACAAAAGCACTTGTGCGTCTTTTGCTTTCGTTCACTCGCAAAGCATGATATTAGGATTAGGCACACGTGCTTTGTATACGGGAACTTGGAGGAGAAGATGGTAGATGGTGTGGTGCTCTTCTGAACATACATCTACATGGTAGATAAATATCATTGTTTTAACTAACGAAAAAATCACTGTTTACACTGCAACATGGGTGCCATGTCGATTTATCCCGTGTACTGGTTCCTTTTCTTGTAGGAACTTTTTTGGAACCGCAACACGATTTCTCTGTGCATTTTCTTCAGTTCATGTAAAAGAGCTCTCTCACGCATGCCAAATTTTGAAAATGCTCGTTTCTCACAATTACAAAGCGAAAATTCGGTCGCCATTAATTTGTAACACCAAGGTCCATTAATCTAATGTGTAGCTTCACGAAGGGGATTAGTAAAAAAGAAAAAAATTCATTAACCTAGAGGGCAAAGTAGAAATCTTACCAAATTGGACTCTTCAAAATAAGCTAAAATTATGTACTTAATAATGCCTCTCTGTTTTCAGTATTTCGTTAAGACCGCCCTTTAATTTAATATAGACTAAACATAAATAACCGGGAACGGGACTTTCAGGAACGAGTCAATTCATGTCAGTCTATGCAATCACGAAAGCAGGATGCAATTATTTGCAACTTTTCAGGAATCCGTCAAACTCTATAAAATGAGTTCTTATCAATTTGGAAATAACCTTAACTGCTGAATAACACACAGTGGCCAAAGTACCCGTGGGAAGATTTCCATCTGCTTGTACCGCGATATCCCATATTCAGTTCTGGTTGGCATTTACGCGATTAAATTAAATCTGTAGTTCATCCTTCAAGTATTTACTGTTTAACATGAACAAAGCATTCTTTCTTTTTTAACTGTTGAATTATCTTGCTGTAAACACTTAGTCTTTTTGGCGGTAGGTCCAGAAAAACGATCATGTGGAAACTACGCACCCAGCAGTTTTCGACTGAAATCATTTCTTCGTTCTTCCAAAGATTACGTAAATTGTTTTTTCAGTCCAACATCATTTTTGCTTCATGCCATACATTTACTGCTACAATATGCAACGTTGTGGTGGTGTGGCTTTAATAAACTACAAACAGCCTGGTTATTGGATGCCAATATCACGTTTTCTGGTTCTGATTTCCAAAGGCTCTTAAAAGCTTTATTGCAAAAGACGTTATCTTAAGTAGAGACAATTTGCACATTTAAGTTCTTCGGCTATCTTTCCTTTTGTAAGTGTGCTATATTATCTAGAATCTCCAACTGCTGTCTCGGAAAGGCACGCATCTTAACCTTACTAAACACAAGGTAAAGTAAGAGCGGTGCGCATAAAAAGAAGTACTTGTATTTGCTAAAGCCATAAATCTGCAGTGCCCCCTCACGCAACATTTGCTACTTTAAGCAGCTTTTATTGGACTTACCAACAGCTCAAAACAACTCACTTCATTTCCATTTTTGAATCACGTTGAATCAGGCTATTGTTAATAGTGGCATGCACGCGCGTGAGCAAATAAACGACTAAAAGGCGCTATTAGAAACTGAACGTGATGTACTTGAGGACTTTTTTTACATAAGAAAATGTTTCACGTGAATTGCTGGGCTGCAGGCCAACAACAGAGAAGTAACCGTTCGAAGGATGTTTAGTGTCACGTGCTTAAACGGGTCCTGTTTAATGCAAAGTGAGCTCCCATGATGGTTTGAAGACAGCGATGAAACCTATTGGTGCTAGTTAATTCCAACATCACGTAACAAAATTGCGAGAAGGCATTACGCGCGCATGATGACACTCAGCAAAGGAATGATCTGTTTTGTATTCGCTATTCGCATGTGGTTAGTTGTTCGTGCGTGTAATGATGATGTTCTTAGCGACACAATAAATCGCGAGACGTGTTGTTTCCAATAATTATTGCTTGTCTCATTAATATTGCTTCGGCTAAAATCTTACCTTTGTGATAACGCAGTCAAAAAATAGCCAATCCATTAAGCTAATGTAATATGGCATGTGTTTTGACCTTTGATCTAAGTGTTATTTTGCTTGGATTTTGGAACAAAGCAAGCCCTCGCTGGCATTCTACTCAAAGAGTATTTCACATCACGAGGTTCGACAGTCCGTACAATGATTTGATACTAACAAGATGAAACAAATGCTGATAGAGCCAGAATCTACTTTGAAAGGAAATAACCCATTGTGTCCAATTTGAGAACTATGAAAACTAAAATTAGCATAATACTGTCACTTGTACATCCATACTTTGCAAAATATGAACGTTAAGTGGACCTCGCCCAAACTTTCAACAAAAAACGAAAGAGTTTCCGTTGCTGGCATTCCAAGGTGCCCATGTTACCCATCATGACTAAAAAATGCTTAAGTAATGGTGCTTGAAAGTGTATTGGCAATTTGGCCACCAATAAACAACGTCGAGTGGAAAGAGCGTTTAGCAGACCGTCACTGTTCATATGACGTTCATTTGCGCACATATTAATCAATTAACTTGATAACTCCCAAAGGCAGCAAACGTTGAAAGACAACCGGCTAATAAGCTGTGAAATGCTACAGAGTTTTGTATGCTGCAAGCTCATCAAACGCTGCTGTCAGAATGACAGGAATTTTCTGACAAAATGAATCAACTGTAGAAACTCAAGCAATTATGAACACCAGTCAGCAAGACGCGCGTCTGCGGAGTTAATTTGTCTTATCTCCTCCTTCTTCACGCTCCAAGTCACCAACAGTAATAAACAATAATTAACTCCGAATGTTTGCCACAAGCGAAAGCTACGGATAACTTAAATACGTTTCGCTGAGTATATTGCCGCCCCTTATCAGAGGATTATGTTGTTGAAACGTTTATTAATCCCTGGGATTACAACACGCACTGCTTCCTAGGAATAATCACTTTACTAAATAAATGGTGTCTTCAAAAGTCGTACCTTGATGAAGTCCACTCTCCCACTATGTTTGGTGTATCGAACACGCGGCTTCGTATTCCAAGGCTGTGATATATGTACTGAACAATGGCAAGACAGCTTCCTTCCCTGGCTCCGTATGTTGGTAGCACTATATATAGCACATACAGGAAAACAACAAAACTAGGGTTTAGATTCTTATCAAAGCAAAACAAGCTGCAAAAACGTCTTGGAGCTTTTTGGCCAACACTACTTCGATCAATGAAGCCTTAATTTGAAAACTGACCAACCCAGAACCTTGAAATGCAATAACGGGTGATAAACACCTACCTAATAACACCCAAATGGAAATTAAGGCAAGGTGAAACCTTGTTACATTCATGGCGTTTACAAGGTATCTCTCTGCAAGGCTTGAGTTTCACTCCCAATTCACAACCACTAGACGCTTTTCCTTCTTGGCTGCACTGATGCTTCTGTTCAGAGGAAGGAAGAATGGCAGTTTTATCCTAAGAGGTCAATTGTATACTCCTGCTGCTAGCCAAAACTCGCAGGATTCTTAAAATCGCATGGAGATTAGTATGAAGCATGCACTTTGTCAAGAAGTGAAGTTGTGTTATATTGGCTTGCCACTAAGCTAATTATCTCATGAAGTGATCTTTTTGTGTCAATGCGATGCCTGTTCATGTCTCAGTGCTTGCCCTCCAGGTCACTTTTTGTGTGTCATCCAGCCCCCACTCCATTGTTCAGAAACGAATAATTATTATGAAACGCGATCCTTTCCACTAAACCGCATTGTTGTGTTTCATAATTACGGTTAAATCCCACGAGTTTACCAAGGGAGACTTTTTTGTGTTTTAAGCCTTTGCCGGGCACTGCGGTTATTAAAAGCTCTTCAGATCACTGATTCGGGATTTTTTTTAACCGAATCGGATACAACCTTAAATGGCATTGATATCAGTACAGATCGTCGACTATGGTAGACGCAGAAACATACCTTACAAATCGTTGTGATAACAATTTTTATAACAAATGAAAGTGAAAATATTGTCAAAACAAATCTCTAACAATTAACCCGAACTGAAATTTGTTATCAAAGTTTTCACATGTTTCTTTGGATTCTTAAAAGTGGTAAACAAGTTAATTAAAAGAGTATATTAATATTTAAAGATCTAACGACCCTGTTCAAGCCTAAATTTGCCGTTGACAATTATACAAAGCAAAAAAGAATGATTTAAAAGTAATTACAGCCCGTGTGGATTTCATGGTCACCTTGGTCACGGTACAAAACCACATCCGTTCCCAGATGAAGCAAACAAGTTAAGGAAAACATGGCATGCGGCGAATTTTTTGATCTCTATTTAATGATTCGCTTGTACAAGAGAGAGGAATTCACATCCCACCTCTCGAGAAACGAAATAAAAGCCTGATATTAGGTGTCAATGTCTTCAGCATGGGTTTTTACTCCTGGAAGACACAACATATGTCAAAAATATCTTCAATTCTCCAGAGCACAACATTCCTCTCTCTAAAATGGTATGGTTTTCAGCCGTTCTTCAGGAATGCTTATCTACTCCATAGATCTTATACCATAGATATTTCATGCTTCCTTTCCCTATGTCCTATCACTCGTTTCCCGCAGGGTTTTTCGGGTTGAGGACGAAAGTCGGTCTTTATGGGATTACTGACTTTTGATTGCCAGAAAATGAGCTATTGAGAATTTTTCCGCCTTTACTTTAGTCTGAAAAAGCTTTACGACTCATTTTGCTGCTGATGACATTAATCAGTTCAATCAAATTCCAGTGAAGTGCGGGAAAGCACGACAGAAATTCCATTGTCTTACAAAAAATAGTTCCATTTTTCATCTATTAAATACCGTGAAAAAGTATTATCATGTAACAAATTCCACTTTCTGGTGTTTTTGCCACTTAACATTTTTTGGAATAATCCCACTAGACATATAAGCAATTTTTCAAGAGATTATAATTTTTATAATTTCTTGTCATGCCATAATCCAGCAAGCAGTGCAGAATGCAGAATTCAAGGCACGCCACAGCAAACTCTCAGATCTTGACACACAGTATTAACTTTCCAAACTCAAGATTCCTTGCATGTCTAAGAACTCCAGACAATTCTCTTTTCTTGTTAAGAGGTGCCAACCAGACAGTGGTTTTCGATTCGTTTTAGCCAAAGTTTACCTTAGGCGTACCAGTTGAATACAAAGTTTACTTGTTGGTGTTTTTAGAGAAAATCTATCCTTGCCTAAACTTACGAGAAAGATCAAAAGTCAAGCTATCAGCAAAAAGATAATATTTCAGTTTTAAGACGTGTATGTCAGAGATATCACAAGAGGTAATTTGTTCTTTAAACGACCAGCTTTATAAACGCCGCGTGAAAGATTGGGGTCATAAGATCGAGAACACGAAAAATTAATCAGAACGATATGCAAATGTTAGCGTTTCGCTTATTGTGTGGATGGCCGCTGACCTTTCCCTCTGTGCTCAGTCGAGACTTGCAAGGAAAGTTTTACAGCCGTTAATTTTGTACTCATAAAGATTACAACAAGCCCAGTAATGCCTCACTATGTTTCTCGAAGAATACAGCAAATCAGTCCCCGTCTGAGATCTTCGCGAGTTATTGCCTGAAACACTCTGTCTTAAGTTGCAGCTATTTTTAGTCTAATCTAAAAATTATGGAAAATCTGCCAATTCAAGCTCATGTGTTTATGAATTTAAAAGCAAGATGAGCATATCTTGCATATGTCGAGGTTAACCGTAACGCGATCTTGCTAGAAATGATTCAACCTCAAATGAAACAAAGATTCTTATTCTACATAACACGACCATGATTCCAATTATGCCGAATTTCGGCAGCAACAATATATTTGTTGTTAGCCAAGGATATTAAAACTCGAGAAGAATTTGTTCAGTCGTTGTTTTGAGCAAACACAAGGAAAGTTAGTGAGAGAGGATTAGATGAAAGTTGCCATCTTTTTTAGAGGTTACAAGTCACGAGGGCTTAAAGTAGAATGGAATTCATTCAACGGAAAAGAAAACGTTTCGACATAACATAGTAACATTACACGAATCATTAGTTTATAAGACGAATAACACTTATTAGTCCAATTGTACAAAAATATACTCGCTTTGGTACAGTTACCTGACCAAAGGAGCCGAGTATCATGACGGTGTATGGTTTATGTTCTCGTACTCACATCTGCCTTGGTGGAATGCTTTAGACTTCTCTAAAAAGACGACGAAATCTTTAAAAGAATTCCAGCTCTGCAGCGCTAACTCAACACGGTAGCTGTAGCGCTGTGATTGAATGGTTGCAGGACGGCAGTTTATACTAACCCTTCCAGACAACTAGCCCCTCTAATCTTCCACAACGATGTGGGATTTTATCCTATCACAACTGGAAAACACATTAAGACCTGTACCGAAAGAAACTCATTATATATTTGATGACGAAGTCGGCTGGCTCTGCCTTAACTATCGGATATATATATATCCACGCGGCACGCAAACAGATTTACCTAATATTTCTCAGATGTGTATAAAATGCCTCTCGGAATTGCCAAGTTAAATAGAACGACGCCTTGCAGTTGATTTGCTGTCGATTTAATTTCCTTTCTGATCTTAGAAAAAAACAGGAAAAAGATTAATTATGAGGAAAAGGTTTAAATAACGTAAATGGCTATCCACTAATCTCTTTTTGTCAACGATGTTAGAAATTCCAAAGAATCATAATGTTATTTGAAGGGTGAATTTTGCAGACATTCTTCCGGTTCTGTCGTTTTTAAGGTTGCTTTTGAAGCGGAAAAATCAATGGATGGTCCGTTTTGACTAACAGACAAGAAAAGAGTACAAGGAACTTAGCGTTTCTTAATCACCGGATTTTTACAACAAAGAAACACCTACCTTTCAGAAATTAAATCTTGACAATTTTGCCAGCTGACGTTTTCTCGTTCAAGAAGCAAACGTATTCAGCTAAAAAAGTAGGAGGCGCCAATCAGAAAGGACAAGTACGCACCAAAAAAGTTGATTTCAAACCATTAAGCTCGCGTATCGATCTTTCACTTTTCAATGAAGGGAAACCAAATGAAGAGGGATTAGTTTACACTTACTTACAACGAACGAAATGCTCAAGTACCATTTCCTGCCACTCAAATCACGCCTGAAAAAAGCCTTTCAAAGCTACAGCTATATGGAAATATTTGTCAAAATTGATAAAAGCTCGGGCGAATGAAAAACCCTGAGCGTGAATTGGACAACATGAAAATCTGATGTCTCCCGCTGCTATCAGGAATCAAACGGTTCTGTTAACTTTTCCGCTACCGAACATTGATGCGAACTTCATCGAATCCAATAAATATTGCTGTAAGTCGAGTTTCATTCATTTTAATTTTGTTTCCTCGAGGCAAAATAACTTGGAGTCAAACTGTCTGCTCTATTCTTTTAAAACTACATTAATAATGACATGTTTACATTTAAGTTCTTAAGTCGCTGACACAATGAATTATTTTATCCATGACTAAATCAGTTATGAAGAAACAGCAATATAACGAAATTTAATTTTCCATTAAAGAAGAGATACGGCGCGGTAAATTTCCACCGAAGAGGAATGAATATCCGGTGCAAGCCTTGAACTGTATTGGCCATGCGAAATCTACTTTAATCTTTTAATGTTGTAAACACGCCGATTTAATATCCAAACTTATCTCCGTTCGGCACCGGATAGTCGCCTCGCACCTTGTAAGAAACTTACAGACTTAAACACTGATTAATTTGTTAATTCTCCTTACCTTTTTAGACAATTTTTTATTCCTTAGTATTGCATTGCGCATCCTTGCTGCGCAGAATTTTACGCAAGATTAGCGCGCGCACATGAACAATATGGCGCGCTTTTTCTATACGGATTTGCTCATGAGCGAGATAAGTCGTCGTTATTCTCGTAAACAAGCACGGTAACCTATATTTTTATTCCAGAATTTTAGAGTACACATGATCAACTTTAAGTCAACAAAAGAGAGAAATTATTGGGTAGGAAAAAAGAAAACCGTTACTCGAGGATGACAATTATGATTATTATAGCCCTGTCAACAACGACTCGAGGGAAGTTTTGAGTCGGTATCGTTTAAATTTGTCTAATTTTTCCATACATTGTATGTTATATTGTTCCATATAATCGAGACTGGCCTGCTATCAAGTTTTTTGTCAAGTATTCCGTTAATAATCTTTCATTTCAGCTAGCGCGCGTGATTAGCATAAATGGGATACGATTGGCCCATCATGTCTCCTTTGCAAGCACGGTAACGCACCTTTTTATTGTATTTTTGGAAACAGTGGTTGGAAGGGAACATTCAGGGAAAGTTTTAAAAAAATTGTTGGGCAACTTTTATTTCTAAGGAATCATCTTAAACTTAACTCTCCTAGGCCCAATTATAGAAAATGTATGAAAACAGGAAGAAGAATTTTAATGTGTAACTGCTTGTCCAACCATGACAGGAGGAAATCTTCGTAGGCGTCGCGTATCACGCTGTGATATTGGCAGGCGAAAGACGTTTTCCTATAACAAATATAGACGGTGCTCTGTGAAACACAAAATAGCTGACTGTTATTTCATATCCCGGCTTCAAAGGGCAAATGAAATTTTCCTAGAGTTCCCTTGATAAGTTTCAAAGAATGTTATTTGACTGCACAGAAAGTAGAATGATTAATATTCATAAAGAATAAATGCATCTTACAGCTTCGGATCCAGAGTTTATAATGTGCCATGATCGATGATCGAACAATCTCTATATCTTTCAATTAACTTATCAATACACATGTGTCCCCTCACAGTATGAATCAGGAGATAACCAAAAACAGCCCGGCTAAGGACAAATGCTAATGCTATTTTGCAGGGATGAGGGTGCCCCTTCATACACCATGAATATCTTGTGAATGTGAATCGTTACTAATTATCCCAAGTCACGGGGGGTTATCAGAATTTGGTTTCCACCAGTTGCTTGAGTATCGCTTTTTATCACTTCCAGCGTTCACTTGGCAAAGCCTTGTCAGTCAAATCGTTCAATGAAATCAATATCAGTAAACTGAATATGATTATTTTTACATGAATATTTCATCAATGTCTCGTCCACATGGCCGCTTCGGTCCACACCCGCTCTTCATTTGGAGAGGCGGTGGAATTGTTTCGGCATCTTGGATTGAAGAAAATCATGATTTGGTAACAGTTAAATTTCACATCTAAACCCAGTTAGTGCTGTTTAAAGCATTGTAAAACAGTTTGGCAAGTAAATACAATGCTCCTATTGATTTATCATTCCATCACTATGTCGTCATTTGACTAGCTAAAGAATAGCGGCCTTCAGCGTTAACCTTGCTAACTCTTTATACGAAATGTATTGTTTTGTAATTGATTGAGAGGCGTGACTCACACGGCGAAACACCGTGACCACCACCTTAATCTGGTGGAAAGAAAAACAAGAACGTCTGATCGACAAGTTAAACGTTATAAGTAGCCGACACGGATCGTATGAACCACCTACTTCATTTCTTTCAGCCCACGGCTTTTGTATGGGTAAACAAATTCAGGAAATCGGCACCATTCACCTCCCTAAGGATATTTATTTTAAAAGCGTAATTTTCCTATGGTAATGTTCAGCCTGAATAAGACAGTTTGAAATGCAAGCAAGCACTACCGAGATTGTGATGGTGGAATGACTGTTTTGCCGGATCAGAGCTAGAGTGGTATAGAATCTAACGGCTGTTAAAACTTTCCTTTATTTCCAGTAGTTGACAGAATGTATTGAAGTAGAAGGCTGATCTCCACCTACAGATTTATCTGTTTAGTGAGTTTTAATCTGATATTGATCGTTACACCTCTTCATTTCATAAACAAATAACACATACGGTGAAACTAGTTTTATTTATATAATAAGCCCAGTTATGGACGCATTTTGATTGGTTCTTACCTATGACCTATAAAAGGATACACGCACTCGTGACGTTTATCTTTTGTTTCATTATTATATCAGTAAAACAGATAGATTCCAGGTTGCAATGTGTCTGTTCAGTAATAGATCACAGAAGACTTCAAAATCTGGTAAGAACATCAGTGACACACCAATCGCCTCGTGTGCCACTTTTTTGTTTTTACCACATTTTGACGTCATCAGTGATCTATTACTGAACAGACGCACGGCAACATGGGATGAGTATGTTAGGCAGCCGCTTGTCTTTCGAAAAAGTCTGGCTCATCCTCGGTGTAAAATCCTGTGAAACTCACGAGTGACGTAAAACAAAGAACGAACAAGACAGCAAAGAACCAAGAAACAATATAGAACAGAAAAACAAAAGATCAAATACAAAGAAAAAAGTCACAGGTTTTTACACCGAGGTAAACCCAAAAGTCTTTGTTCGATGAATGTTTTACTTGATTCATCGGAGTCCATTTCATACTTACGTTTTTCAACTCTGGAAATAGCGCTATATAAATATGTTAATTAGTTTTGGACTTATGTTATAATATAAGTTTAGAATTTAAATGGAGATTGTATGAGCAAACCGTGTTTACAGTTTATAAACCTGGATAAAATTGTTATAAATTAATAGCAACCAAGCAAACTAAACCGAGCAGATGTTACTTTAAATATTTATCTGGTAGAAAAACGTTTGTAGTCCAGTCATAAAAATCCATTCACTAAAATTAAAGAGTGTTTGACATATCATGACATATCATGAACAAAGAATGGAAGAAATGCTATTTTTCAAATTCATGTAAATTCTCCGTTTACATGTGTTTCCCAGTGAAGGAACCTGTCGACATGAATGAACAATCAGCTTAAATCGGAGTGGATTTATGATAAAAACACCTGGCCAATAATCCCCTAATCGCTTTAAATCGTTCCTCAAGTTTAAAGATCTTTAAGCGTTTAAGATTTGTAACGAGAGCAATGACAAGAAGAACGCTTTGCGAAATATCTGAAAATGCACGCAATTGATTTAGCAACCCGATCAAATCCCTTGTTTTAATTTTGATGATGATGAACTTGTGCCCTCCCAGTTAATGCCTTAAGTTTCTAGAATTTTCTGTCTCACCCGCTATTTGGTGAAAAGTTGAAGTTCGGCATTCCTGATCGATCAGGCAAAGCAAAGCAACGTAAACCAATAAATTCCGCGGCTCGCCTTCAAGAACGACAGCTGCAAATAAAATTACCTCCTGTAAATCTACTTCCTGACACAGAACTTGAGTTTTGTAGTTGTAGAAAAGCAGTTCCGGTAACTTGCAAGTTTGCTGTGACTTCCTTCCCTTCTTTCATCGCATATGGAAAACAAATTAAGGACAACGAGGATCCACCCTAGCTTCGGTGCGGGGTACGGCTACAAATGAAATAGATAAGAGTAGCAGTTGTAGTAAAAAAAGCCAAAAGAGATCATCTTAAAACCTTAACTCTGTCTGATCTCTAAAACGTCGCCAGACTAATGATAAGTATTTCAGAAATTAAAAAAAAAAAAAGCCTTGCTAAAATCCGCTGGTATGTTCACGTGAGCGTTGGGAGTTCTTTAAAGATCAATGTCCTTTAACTGTTACTGGTTAGAAACAAGTCATAATAAATAAATCAATAATTATATTTTCACTTTAAATTTAAAGGTGCTCGTTTCATCAGACAACATGCAGATGCTTTTCATCTCTACTGGTGTTTTGCAGCCGCTCGGCACGTAGTTTCACAGTCGTTGAATAGTTTAAAATGCCCGTGATTTAGCAATTTGTCTGCTGCTTGACTGAGCCAGCTATTTTTGTCTATATTAACTTCAATTATAGTTCAGATTCATAATTGTTGACCACAATGAGCATAAATCATTATTAAGCCCGGCGGTTCCTTAAAAGGGCTTTCGCAAAGGCCTGTCCTGCTAAATTTGTTTCTAATTGCAGAAGTTTAAATGTCATTGGAAATAATTTTTTGTTTGCGGAATAGTAATGCCTGACACTTTGTAACAACCACGAATTAAAAGATTCGCCATTTTTTTCTAATTAATGGATTAGCTGTCGAACTAATTTTCTTATGTATATTATATACATTCGATACGGTATCCTTTGTGATATTTCAAGGTGGTCAGGAAATATAAATGTCGTAAGTAGTCTTTTGAAGCATTAAGATTACAAATATCACGTGCGTGCGAGCTTTGCCCAGTTGAATGCCAAAAATTTACTATTTCACGCTACGTCTGAAGACCACGTGCGAGGGAACAGGACAAGAAACGTTTCTGTGAAAGTCACCGGGTTTGGTAACTCTATATTATTGACCTTTTCAAGCTTTTGTTATTCAAGATTTTTCGAAGATCGAAAGATCTCCGCAAATTTTCACCAGTTGAAAGGCATGCATTGTTCTTCGTCTAGTTCAGTTTCATAACTTTTGCCATAGGTTAGTTACTATGCTACTAACTATGCATTTGGCAGCCATTTTGTCTGCGAAATACTTCAGAAATTGTAGCCAGTTTCTGGCAGAATTCAATTTCCTTACGACTAAAAGTACGAGGCATTTTTGGTACACACTATGCCTGCTCCTCGTTGATTTCATTTTTAAAATAAAACTGAAACCAGTTCGGTGATTATGTTTATCGAACTTAGTTGTCAACAATTCCGTGCATCATAAATCAGTACCACCCATTACGAGATTAATTTCATTGACATTTAAACCGATGCAACATCACTGTTTTCTTGTGTAGCTTTGTATATCTTTTAACGTATATTTGAGTATATGCGTGATATGAACTGAGCGGCCTACAACAACAGCATCTTTACGGGAACTCAAGTCGGCAACGGTAAAACTGGTATCCGCCGCTTATTAACATTCTCATTTCCTTGAAAAGAGG
Organism: Blastomussa wellsi; assembly: GCA_947652115.1. Lineage (NCBI taxonomy): Eukaryota > Metazoa > Cnidaria > Anthozoa > Scleractinia > Plerogyridae > Blastomussa > Blastomussa wellsi. The sequence continues at coordinate 28,590,784 of OX393561.1, forward strand.
CTGTGAAAACCCCAAACCTCTCACGAATGCTTTAACAGAAACAATATTCAAACACAATTAGTATGGGAAGGACGGGTTTCCTAAAATAACAACACCCACAGCTCGGAGAAACCATTTTCAGTAAACAAGACAACCGCATGGGTCCGCATAAAACATATGACAAATTATTGTCATATGTTATTGTAAGTAAGCACGAAATTAAAGGAAATGATTATCTGCATGAACGTACAACCTGGAAACGCTAGGCAAATTGGCATCATTGTTACGAAAAGTCCTTGTAATGCATGTAACCATTATATTTAAGATGCTGCAGATTAAACGGTAACACCTCTCGTCTGGTTTCAATTATTTTAATTGTGACCGCGTTGATTAAACACTTTTCTCGTTCCCCCAGAAAAGACAAGGTCGATGAAAAGATATTGGCATATTCCAGTATTGAATTCAACAACCACAAGTGTAGTAAATAAAGGATACTTACCGCCTTCCCAAGAATGTCCTGTTTGACACAAATCTAGATCACGCAGGACAAAGTTTATTTAATACAAACGAGATATGCAATTTTTTGACGTCGTCATCATTGTTATTGGTCATTATCGTGCTACGTTATTGCTTTTGGTTTGGTATTGTTTGCCATTTGTAACATTTTATTTGGGTATTCAGTTAGCTTCAACTGAGACAACTTATTTATAGAGATTACTTCATGGCTGGTGAGCGCGTACGATTTTTATTCACGAGTTGTGTATAATCGCAAACGAACTAGTGAGCGCAGCGAACGAGTGAGTTTGCGATTCTTCACAACAAGTGAATAAAAGTCGTACAAGCGAACTAACCATGAAGTAATTTGTTTCTTATATGAGCACTGAGATATTACAAATGTTTATAACTTTGTATCGCAGTCAAATGGCGACAAGACAAAGGAGTCGCGAACTCATGCAATATCGCCGTTAATTAGACACACTCAGTGTTGTTGAGACGTCTAAAATACTGAATATGAATATGCTGAACGAGACGAACTGTTCTTGAAAATAGTTCATTTCAGCAAAAAGAGCAATGCCCGTTCAAAAAGAATTAAGCTCACGTTTGACAGTTGATGAGTTTCTGCAAGTATTAGCTCACGTAAAATTCAGCTCCTTCGGGGCAATTTTTTCAATATCTCAAGATTTCGTCGTTCTTCAGCGTCAGAAATTCCTTGAGCAAAGCAACATTCTGTTTAGTTTTTCTTTTTGTATTCTCGTTTTCTTGATCGTCGATAAATTTTTCTACTGAACTGTCAATATCTGCAAACTTTGAAGCCATGATTTCGACCCGGCAAGTAGGAAACGTTGCAAACATTCATTTTCATCCACCTTGGCGGGCTGCCCAAAAAGGCGGGAAAACCGATAAGATGATTTACAGCACTTATTCAATGTTTCCAGTATGAAGCCGGAATTCACAGGCAGTCCAAGATCTCTATGTGAACCATACATACAGGCAACATGACTTCACCAAGGGTTTCCATGAATGGAGAGTTGGGAATTAACGACACCACAAGCAGAATAAGGTAGGCCCTTTTTCTTGAGAATTTTGTAAGTAATATATCAAACGCGAGATTAAGTGTTTCATCACATTTCCAAACACCGAGAAGAGAGTTGAAAATACGACGCGCAGCGGAATATTTTTGACGTACTTCGAGGTGTTTGGAAATGTAATGAAACACTGTCTCTCGTGTTTGATATATCTTCTCAATCGAAACTAAAACTACGGAGAAAACGAAGAAATAAAATCGTAAAAATCTATGCTAATTAAGATAACATTTCCAAACCACGGTTACGGTTCTGATTTCCTTTGTTTTAACGCGATGAATTATTAATTATTATTTTATTGAGAATTTTGTAAAGAGTTTTCCGACATTGTCATTTAGTGTAATAGAGCTTGAATTGTACTTACTCGGTTAACAAGAACTTTTGAACACATGTATTTTGTTGAATGTGCCCCAAAAGATAACACATTCCTTGCGAATAAATGTTCAACGGCTGTGAAACGTGTATGTGATCTCTTTGATCGTAAGAAATGTTCATATCAGTTGAACCTCGGTAATTCGAATTGCCAATGGTCCAGCAGATTCGTGCAAATTTTTATGGGAAATGTGGGTTTTGTGTCTATCCCATAATTTCAAGTAGAGCCAGTCTCTCTTTTGCCACCTGGAAACCAGCATGGAAGCAAGGCTGCCAAAATATTGTACATAACAACTACACTTATGTATGCAAAACGGCCAGAGACGTTAAAAAGATGAAAAAGAATAGAAACCACACTTACCTGATGCCTTAAGAATGGTCACGTGAACTATCAGCATGGGAATGAAGCAGATTTTAAATAAATACGCGACCCCTTAACTTTCAGTTTTAAAGTGCTACTATTATGAAATTTTTGACATGAACAAATACTCTGTACGAGAATAAAAAATCTCTTTTGTACCAGAGATATTCAAGGTCTCAAAATATGCAAGTTAGCAAAGTGATGGCGCAATAGTTTCAGCCAAATTTTAGCTGACTCAAATACTTGGCGAAAAGATATCTCAACCAACATGGAAATAAGCCTGATTTTGATAAAATATGTGACCTCTCTCAAACTAGTGTCAGACCTAGCACTGTATATTGTAAGCAAGTGAAATCATACCCGCTTCAATTTCTTGAGAAGATCAACCCAGTGAGAACGGGAAGCCACATCGATGCAGGCTCTATTAAAGTGCCCATGAAATGAAAAATTTTATGTTATCTATGAAAAGTTTAGGCATGTGTGATCTGGAATTGAAGGGTTTTGAGTATTGAAAACGACGCAAAACCCGTTTCTGGAGTCTTTAAGTTTTCATCATCCCACGAAAAAGTGGTTCCATTTTGCCGCGCGGCCAAAACGATCATATTACAAGGCTATGACGTAGAAATGTTTGCAGAAGGTTGAAAATGGCATGGCCGACAAGGCGCGTGTGAAGCGAGGCGGACGGTATTGCGTGGATGGTGGCCCAGATAAGACCAGCTGTTCCAATACATCTAACACAGAAGGTGTATCGATGCACTATTTTCCGTCTGCGGAATCAAAAATGGACAAAATTTGTCCGCAGACATAGAAAGGATTTCGTCCCTTCGAAGACATCAAGCCTTTGTTTCGTTCATTTCGACGACAGCTGTTTTGTTCAAAGATCCGCAGTTTTCGCAGGGGACAGCGAGAGTCTTACAAAATTCAAAAGATTTCTCATTAAGGGGTCAACTCCTACAAGAGACACAGTGGTTCCCTGTTCTTCTCCCGAAAGTTCACGAAAACGAAGGAAGGTGAGTCCATTGTTGTATTCTTTTACTGTTCGCTACCAGTCACGCTTGATTCCACTCTTTTGTAAAGCATGTCAATTGCCACGAGCTGTGTGCTGAAGAAAATGTCGCTTTAAAGATTCTTTTCGTTAATGGATACAAATAATAGATGAGAGACTACGTTTTGTGATATTTTGTGAGAATGCCACAATTTTTCGCGGGACAATTTGGCGCGTTTCATTGTATATATTGTGTAGCTTTCGATGGTCCCAACTCTCGAACGCTGTGGGATAATTACAACACGTTTGTAAAATGCAGCACAACATGGTATTGAATCAAAAGCATACAGTTTGCTCTGGAGTACCTTCACCTGGACCATCAAACTGCATGATTGACTGTTATTGGTTCAAACCATTTACTGTATAATCATTGTCATTGTGTTCAGCAGTGTAAACAGAAAATACATGTAGTTTAAATGATGACACCTGAAAAGTAACCTTTTTTCTCTTTGGATAATGTAGACATATCCTTGCATCACTTAACTTTAATGAGAATGTGCAGCGAGCTACTCAAATGTCCAAAGAAGGTGAAACTTACATCAAAATAACCTACCCCAAATTCAAGCTGGGAGAAGAAGTTGTGAGAGATGTTGCTGTTCCTCCCACATATAGTTAGTAACTCTGTTTGACTTTATTTAGCCCAAGAAGTGTAGAGAAATCTATCCATAGGTTATGTTGAAGAGTTGAGGAAATTGGTATTCACTATTCCAGAAAGTGACTTAAAGGCTGTTTTGGAAAGATATTCTGTACGTGCTCCGAAGCCCTTAAACACGCAGTTCCCAGAACGTTGCAGGAAGGAGGAAGCTGTTGAACTCCATGCAGAAAGAAAGAAAAGACTGGCTACAGAGTTGTATCCAGCGGGTAGATCAACTGTTGGAATTATTAAGAATGTTGGTGGTTAAGAAAATAACACAAGATCGAAAATTGTGCATACTGCAGCTGCAGCCAATCAGAGACAAACTTTACAAGTCAATGTAATTTACTTGCAAAAGGAAGCCCAGGATCCACATTGTATTTCATGGGTGTATGTTTTTGATGCAATTTTCTATACTTTTATATCATTTCACAGCTGAGGAACAAGATACCCTATTTGCAAGTTGCCAATCCAGTTCAGTGTCAAAATCTGGAGGACAACCCAAAAAGAGAAAACCCCCTACCTGTTCAAAATGGGAAAACCTGTCAAAGGACACCATAAGGAAAATAACGTGCTCATCTGTCCCCCATCTTCTTCCCAAGAGACTGAGTGATTTAAACACAGTATACCGCCATATGCACAGTATCCATTTTATTGTTACTGTTAAATGTGAACCTTGAAATTCTCACAACTAGTATCAAAACACTGTGTTGCTGTCAGTTGAACTTACAAAATGTTGCTATCAAGTTGAGAATTTCAAACTGCTCGTATAAAATTTGAAGACAATGTGGCATAAAATATATTTTAGTGAAGGCAGCTTGATTATTATTATTTTTTGATGTTATAGGGTACAAGCAATTCTCATTAAGGGCTTCTTGACATCAACCTGGGTTGGTTTCTAACTGTTGTTTAATTATTTCGAAGGGTAACCCTTCTTCAGACCATCTTTTGCTATTGCTTGCATGGAAAATCTTAAAACGTGGCAATTAACCTCTTTTTGTAGGGTATCCCTTTTAGAGACCCAGCTAGAAGCCGTAGAGTTGATAATAAATATTTTCTTTGTAAAGAGTAAGTGGCTAGTCAATCCATGTTGGCATTTTTGCACAGTCAACCAAGTTTGAGTGAGCACTACATGTACGTTTTTCATTGAACTGGGGCTCATGTAAAGAGGCCCTACGAATATTAAAAGCTGACGGCACAGTCACTTCCAAAATTCAAAACTCCAAAATTTAGAAATCCTGGATAAATAATATAGATTAGTAGAAACTCAGTTGTGTTCTACTGGATATCCGCAAATCTGATTGATTCTCCCACTGTTTTCTATTCGCCTACAGAAAACGATCAAGCTTGTTTTGCTCTTTGAAGGCATGATTTTAATTGACTTTTGGCGCACACCTTTTGGAAACATGGTAAACCTTTTGAGTTTCTACTAAAACAATTAGACTACTCGCCCTCACAGGGGCGGATCCAGGATTCTTCTTAGGAGGGGGTGCACCGCTAAGGAATGACGTAATTAATGGGTGACGTAAGCAGAAACCTAGTTGTATTAGAAAGTCCCAGGTCATCTCAGGGAGGGGTGCGCACCCCCTGCACCCTCCCCCTAGATCCGCCCCTGCCTCATTTTCTATGAGCTGTAGTCTACTCGGCTTCGCCTCATTAACTGTTTACTCATTGGAAACTTCGGCTTGTAGTCTCATTGTTAATTATAACAAAACAATTAAAGCAGGCTAAGGATGGATTAGAAAAAATTTCAGATCCAGCTCGTATGAAAACAGTACTTATTCTCTGTGCTGAGCTTTGTGGTACCCTCTTGACTGGTGTGACTGATACTTTGTCCTGATGTGCTTGTAAATATAAGCTGGAGGCGGCTTTGTGTTATTCCAGCCTAAATATCCATAAATCCACCTTACGAGCCACCTGTACGCAACTGCTCTGAGGAAACTGTTTAATACAAAGAAAGCAAGAGTATGTTACTATAACTGAGTGAATAAAACAAGCATTCATTTCATTGAATCATTCATTAAACTATTTTGGGCTCTTTAGATCTAATAATTTAATACTGTATGTGTATGTTTTCAACATTGCTTTAATGAAATGAAAACAGACCAGGTGTAACAATGCGCATATCAATGTTAAGCTGGCATGGGGGAGAGCCCCCATACGCCTGTAGGCAGGGCATTTGAACTGAGCTGAGAGTTTCTGTTCAAATGCCCTACCCCAGGGCATTTGTGGATTGTCAAAATAGTAACTAAACGTCAAGAAAATGTTGCTAGAAAGGCCATTAAAACGGCAAAAGTCCCCAGTGCGGGACAATAACTACTTTGAAATCCCCCACCTCCCCCAGCGGCTTAACATTGATAGGTGCATAATTTTGTATACAGCCTGTCTTTATGCAGCACCTGTAGCTTTCATTATTGTTATACCTAGGGAATCGACCCTAGTTTCCTGAGTTTGGATTGATGTTTAATTCTTACAGAAATTATTTGAAACACTTCGCTTCCCGTTTGCTCCCAGATCAAAATGGTGGCAAGGAGTTTATAAGTGCACAAATTTGTTAGTCTTGGTAGTGTAATGATCGTCTCTCGGTACAAATAACAGCACTGTCGCCAAAGCAAAATAATTCGTCCAGGAAGAACCACCTGCAGCATAGTTAGCAGGATTATAGTGATTCTCATACTTACTCGTTCTATGAATCTCCAGCTCGGCGACGATAAATTTTACCATTCTTGTCATGCAAAAGCGGGCTCGCTTGGGTAAGGACAATCGTATTTGTCATGGCTAAATAATCCTCGTGCTGTGTTACACAGCGGATTGCCTCGATGCTACCATCAAACGTCAACTTGTGGCGGGCTTGAAGGACTTCAAAACAACATCGGTGTTCAAGGGCATTCGCTAAATGTTCAGTACTGCACTGGCCACACTTGCACCAACAATTGCACACACGATGAAGTTGAGAACTTTTACACTTCTAAGACCCTAAAGTTTGCTGCATAATTGTATATTTGTAGGCTAGTTATCTAAAAAGTTCCTACCATTCTTCAAGTGGATGCTCTCCTTCGAATCTTGCACGAAGAATTGCTGGCGAAAGACCATCTTCGTCAACTTCATTGTCTTCTTCGTGGTGGCTACCCTTCGTATGGTTCAACTAAACCAGAAAAAACCATTTCATTCGAATCGGAGTCTTCTGAAACATCTCTGTCATCTTCAGATTCCGAGAATGAAACAAATTCGTCAGTGTCTGATATTTCTAAAGACGAAAAACCCGAGGAAATCGACATCGAAATACCACGCTTCTCTAAGGAATTTACAAGAGCTTCACGTGTCAATAAAACGAGATGCAAACGTTTCTACGTCATCAAGTCCGTATCTCGCCCCAGTCTCCCCATAAAGTAAGAACCACTTTTGAAGCGGAATTGGTCATCTTAGAGAGGCGAAAAAACGACTTTTTCAGTTTCGTTACTCGAAATAATAATTACTTTCGTTCTTTGAATATAACAGACTGCAAGAAAACAAACAAAAAAATTCATTTCATGGGCACTTTAACAGGCTCTGTAACTTAAACATATTTGGGTCTTTTCCCTTCGTTTCTCCTCACGGGAAAATATGAACTTAATAAATCAGTACACCTCGCCTTAAATGTGTGGGTTCATATCTTAGTTGATAAAGCATCGCACAAGTATCACGGAGGTCGGGGGTTCGAATCCCGTTGAAGCCCTGAAGTTTTTAAGGCTTCTTTTCTCCAATTGCTTAAATTGGAAATTCAGCTGTGATGATCATTTTTCACTTTCATCTCCATCCGCAGTTTATAAATAACTTATTTCAGACTCTTTAAATCACTTCGCTCCTCATGGGAAAATCTGAACTTCAGAGATTTAATTTTTTATATTTGCGGAGTAACAGTTGTTTATTGGTAAGATCACGATCACACAACCGTGAGCAAAGGATTATATACAAAAAAAGTCGGGCTGATATTCACCCACATTGGAATCCGTTTTATCCGTTTTCAATCTATTCCTGGTTTTCACGTGACGTCATAAAATTATAAAAATAAAATTCGCTGGGCCTGCTTAATTTTCATTTTCACCACGTGAAAGAAATCCTAAAAATATATCTATTCACAAGTTTCCAGCTAGATAGTATTCGGGTTTGAGATACAGCATGTTGAATTTTCGAGATTTCCGCCGTATGTGACTTCACGATGGAGCCGTGACAAAGCTGTCGTGCTCTAAGAAAAGGTCTTTTCCCAAAATCTTTGCAGTTTAAACAGTTCAAGTATTAGGAAAGATGTTTATATGTATATACACTAGATCGTGAGGAAAATGCAGCCGCTTTCATAGCAAAAGTGAGTGCCAGATGTTTTCTTTGATTTCCGGCCGCCATGTTGGTGCCCATCAAGCTGGGCACCAACATGGCGTTTCCATACAGAGCTCTATAAATTTGCGAGAAATGCTTCGGCAAATAACTCAAGAATGGTGTACCGTACAGACCGGAGACTTGGAGATGTTGTTTATCTATTAATGTTTGAATTTATCAGATTTTTTCATTGCATGGTTTCGATTTTATTTTTTGATGTTGTGACAGTGAAAACCAGCTATATGGCCCTTTTTGGCTGCTAATTCTGTGATTTTTTTAGCTTTAAGTTATTGCGATATTTCAACTAATTAAACTTAATGTATTATGACCAGTTAATCAGGGCTCAAATTGGCTACAATTGCCTGACCGGGGCCAGTGCAAGTACTGCCACATTGATAACAGTGGGAACTGATGCTATCTCCGTCCTCATGCATGTACGACTGTACAAGTACATAAACACAATACATCACATAAAGACAAGGGAATGGATGTCACTTTCCTACAGCACGTAAAGAGTGCTACATTCCAGGTCGGTCAGGTCGGGGAGGGTGCTTGGAAGTATCAATTCGACTTCCTCGTCAAAGAAACTGGGGCTGGAAATGTGGCTCTACCCAAGCCATAGAGCTCTTGTGGATTCCTCTGGTATCGATAAACTGTCAGAACTATTGAAGTGTGATTTCCGCACATCAACTTAGACGGGGTGGGGTGGGTGGTGTAAATGTGTTTATGCAGAGTTGCCTTGTCATTTTGCAACACTATCTTATACTAATGTACAATGCCAGTCACAATGCAATTTTGAAAGTTTCTTTTGTTGATGTCTTATTAGATTTCTACACCTTGCAATTGTAGCCATAGCATACAAAATTCCACGTAATATATCAAACACGATAGAAAGTGTTTCATCGGGATATCCAAACACCGAGAAGAGAGTTGAAAATACGACGCGCAGCGGAGCATTTTTAACGAACTTCGAGGTTTGTCTGTATTTCATATATTAACAAAGCTGTAATGTAAAATGCTTTGCGCCACCCTCGTTTCCATGCTAATTTCCAGCTGGGAAAAGGGAAATGTGCTCTAATCATTATTATGGGATAGATCTCGATGGGCTCCATACATATTGTTCACTATGTAATAAGCTATTGTTGTGCCAAGTTTGGGCGGTTTCCTTGGCAATGGACGAATTATTTTGCGGAAAATCTTCTCTTTAATTTTTTATTGAAAATAGACCAATTTCGATATTTTAATATTCAGCCTAAAACAATAGACATCACTGCGAGGCTCCGGGGAATAAATCCCACAAACTATAATTTATACCCCGGGGCCTCGTGCTGAGGTCTATTGTTTTAGGCTGAATTTTAAAATATCGAAATTGGTCTATTGCACACATCTATGATATCTTTATGTCAGGAACTTTACGCGATTCTTACAGACAGCTTTTCATTTATGTGCTACTTGATTCTTGGGTATATTGGTTGTTTCCTCCGTCAGTTTTTAATTTCTTTTTTCATGATTTTTTTGTTTTGTCTGAAAGCCTGCCATGTTTATTTTTATCTTTAAAAAGCCGCGCTGACTACAAGAGGAACCGTGCTCTGTCACTTTAATTGAAAACCTCGCGCTTGCCCTCTTATTAGCATAATCCAATCTGATTGGTTTTTAGCACGCCCTATTTTTCACTAAATTAGAGCGGGATCAGCTAAGTGCAAGTATTTTTCTTTCTGATATCCGAAATTTTTCCCCGACATTTTGGCCTCCCTGATGAAAATTGAAAGGATAGTATGGCTGATACAACAACTGCTGTGCAGGAACATACGAAAGTGACTCTAAAGTTAAGGTTCGTCGATTGGGCAGAATAACATCAAGGATTTTTTCTGCCCAACCAGGAGGCGGCATGAGAGAGTCGTTTGAAACTGGCGTGGCATGACTGTTCCCAAGGGCTCTTAGCTTTCGCCCCAACTTGTTTCCGCCGATCTTTTCCGCACTTTCGACTTTCCCTCGCACACCGCTAACTGGCCTTGGGTTTCCGAGAATGAGCTGGAATGCTTCAGTTTCAAAAATGCTGTTTTTGTTAGAATTATGATAAAATTGGTAACAGGACTTCGCGTTGCCTACACATTGGTGCGATTTTGTTGATCATCCGCGGTATTATTACAGACCGAATTGGACTCCACTTAGTCCAGTTATAATAATTGTGTTGTTACTGAGCCTGCAGTCTAACTTACTGAACTGAACGAGCTTCCTTAGAAGAAGCCAACTTTACATTCACTTTGCCAACTGGTTCGTTAGTCTTCTTAATTCCTCTTCATATACCAAAATTTTCCTTCTCATTAAGTAGCAGTTGCACAAACAGCGCCTCGAAACATAACCACTAAGTGCTGCCAGCGAGCGAGAAATGGCGCAAACGGTTGAACAGTTTTAATTATCAGGCTTCGCTAAATTCTTGAGTATGATTGGTTTACGGCAGCTTAGCCCACTGAATCTAACATTTTAGCCCGCAAATCACGCCACGATGCCCAATGAAAATATACTGAAAATGATAGTCTCTTCACCGTGCAAGGAATTTCAGATTCTTTATGGTTGCTTTGGTAAGTGTAGTTTGTGAATGTCGATGTTGATTAGATACAAGTATTCACACTTTTCAATACAACGAAGCAAACAAAATTATTTGCTTTTACCTGAAAGGTGACGAATGATCTTCCCTTGTCGCATTTCACCAGAGAGGTTTACTTGACTTACTTCGGTTACTGCTAATGAGCAGGTATTTATTAATGCATTCAGAAAGATATAAGGAACCTTTGACACCTTTTGCGGTATTTATTAATTATTTTCTAGCTTTGCTAATTTAGAAATCACCCAATGCTAGCTAATTTAAATGCTTCTTATCTCCTGGCAAAAATTTCCTCTTACTAACATGCGCAAAAACCGTTATTGGATTGGTGGAGACTCCATAGACCTCAATTTTAGTTTATTGCATGAGACAATTGGTTCTTTCTAGCAGCCGCCAAGAGTTACCTGCCGATGGCGTTAAGTCAAACACCGAACGGCACAAAACAGCGGCCCCGGCATGCAATAACATATTCGCTTAAACATGAAATTTTGCCCATTGAGACCTACTTTATTGCTAACAATCTAAATTACCTAATATTGTATTTTCTTAATAGTTGCCGCCAAGATGTCGCGATGCCGTCTGCTTTTACCTATAAGCCATGCCTTTTGAGGTGTAACTAATCGACCTGGCTTGACTTCTTTATATTTTGCTAGAATTTATTAAGGTTCAGTTCCGTGTTTCCACGTTTAAGGTTGAACTTCAGTTATGTTTAAAGAAAACAAAGGTAAAGATCTGTCATGAAAACTGACGAGATGTGTTAGCAGCTGGTCACGTTTTCCAATATTGACAACACTGAATTTATGAACAGAAAAGCTCCAAACAGTTGGCTTTTTAAAATAAACATAGAAAAGGAGCCTATAACGATAGAAAAATTCCTCTCGTGCATGCAACATGTAGTGTTAACTAGTAACAAGTAACCTGATCACCCCCTTTTTATTTTGATTTTTGAATGGGAAATAGTCATTTTGTGCCATACAAACTTGTCTTGTACCCTTTTTACTGTAGGACTAAGTTTGAAATATCTGAAAAATAGGATGTATTTTCTATGCAGATGAACGTTGTTCTGCAAGGAATTAGTCTCTTATCGGCTTCTATTTTATTCTCTCTTCTTGAAAATATATTGGCATGATTCCCATTCGAAATTTTAATTTTAACGGTTACTTATTTTCACGAGAACTAATGTTTGCAATTTTCGTGTTTGCAAAAAATCGCGAAATTAAAGTTAAATTTAGTTGTTCGTTCTGAAAATTAAAAGTTCTTTAAAATTCCAGTTTTTGAGAATGCTGCAGAATAAATTGCCAATAAGAAATATGTTTCTGTTTCATTAAATTTAAACGGTGTTGGGGGTGTCTAATAAATTGGGGTTATATGATATAATAGTAGAGTGAAAGCTATTTTTACAAGTGGGGTGAAGATCTTACTATCTAACCAATATTTACATGGCAACGATAAACAGAAAAAAAAACAATAAAACTTGAATTCTGTTGGTATCAGATTTGTGTGTTTGTGACAAACACAAAAGAATAAAATAATATAAATGCTTGATCGCATAACCGAAAAGGCAAAAAATAAAAGAAAAGAACAAATCTTAATATTTATAATAGTAAATCTACAACAAATATGCATATATTTATCTTGTCCACTACCTCTGCAGTTTAGGCCAATGAAGCCGCTGCAGTTATAAATTATGGGTTTTAGTATTAAAAACCCTTCAACATTCACAAAAACTTATAGCTTAACTTTTTAGATCTAACAAGAAAACGCCAAGAGAATTGGCAGTCACAACTGAACTTCGGATTGCAACAGGAAGCCAACGTGAAAGTTTGAGTCTCTACAACTGTAACAAAATTGAAGTTGAACTGATTTTTTTTACTTGATTCTCCACGCTATTCTTCGATAAGAAACATGTGTTTTTTACTAAAATGAATGCAATATAAAATCTCATATAAACAGGCGACTCCGTATCCTTTCACATCAGATATTATTATCGCGTTATGAATGATATTGATATTTTAAAATCATTTAACTAATTCATCATTCATCTCGGCATGCTTTGAACTGATGGACAACTCATCATGAAGTGGGTTACTTTATCCCTATTATCTTGTATGACCCAAGAAATATGGCAGTATTAACTGAATATTCGTTTCGTGTTATACCCTTATAATAGATGGAATCCATACAGTGCTCAAAATCAAGTATGTGTCCATGGTGCTTTGTGGGTTTTGTCGCCCTTACAGACAACAGTTGCTTTACTGTCCTTGTGGCTGAGACTAAAAAGAAATATCGGAAAGTCGAATGCAAAGGGAGTTATTTTCAATAAATGTGTTTGAAAAATGCATTTGCATAGTACCTAGATCGATTGTTCGACAAAACATTTATATCTGCTTAATTTCATATCCTTTTGAGGTATCGATCTGGGTCATGATCATCTGATGGGATATGATTACCCTGCTTGTGACAATAATATAGTAATCAAGTTACATCAGTAAAATTTGGAAGAATAATATTACGTACATCAAGGCATGATGAAATGAATTTCTCTAATTGAATATTAACATAGTGATCATTGTTCTCCGATGGCTTGTAACGGACATAATTCTTTAAAAGAAGAAACGACATTTTCTATTTTTCTATAAAATTCATCCGTTAGAGGAGAGTATTTTGTGCAAGATATAAGAAAATGTGATTCGTCTTCAATTCGATTAGGTTAGTGTCAAAAATAGGGCAAAGTCTATTAACCCTTGGAATTTGAACACATCTGCCGTTTTCAATCCTTAGTTTGTGATTGCCTATTCTAAATTTCACTAAGGCCCCGTCCACACGTATCCGTTTTCGTTTGAAAACGCAACTTTTTTTCTCCGTTTTCAAAAAACTTCGCGTCCACACGTAGCGTTTTCATATCGTTTTCACCCGTCCACACGAAAACGCTGAAACGATTCGAAAAACCCAGATACCGCTGACGGTGCATGCGCATTTACGGGTAAAATAAGCGCGCAAGCACGTGGTGTTATTTTCTTTCGCGCAGATGGCCTGGATCCAATACTGATATGTCATTCAGGCCGTTTTTCTCCGTCCACACGTAAAATCGACAACGGCGTTTTCAGAAAAATCCACTTTGGAGAGCGTTTTCGGTGACCGTTTTCATCGGATACGTGTGGACGTAAGCCAGTAGTAAGGGGCGTCGGTCTTAGACGTAACCAAGCAGAAGCCAGGGTTTCGTATCTGTAATCCACCATTTTGTCACGCAAATAAAAATAACGCAAAATTTTAAAAACAAAGATTATATTCTCAATCAATCCCTTCTTTTATAATTAATCAGAATGTCGTGCGCTTTGATATGTTAATCGATGGTGTACCCCCATGTCCTATGTCGACATGTTAATGAATGGAATACCTCCCACCCCACGAAGTGTTTTCAGAAGTATTCGTATGGTTTATTGTTGATTCCTAGGAAAGTCAAGGATTTGATTTTTTTTTCTAATTCTCGAATCGTAATATATAGATTTAGCGAAGCCTAAAAGCGGAACTCCAATACTGTTTCTTTGGTGGTAAGGTTCTTTTAAAATAATTTGTGAAAATACCCTCACAAAAATTGCTGTCAATGAAGTTACTGCCGTTTTACGCAACTACTAATATGAGAGATTCCATAGGTGAATCTTCTATTCCAATGGCAGAATTCTGTTGAGGATGAAAAACATACTATAAACTATATACTATAAACTATGCAGCAGACTGAAAAGGGTACAGCTTGACCATTCCCTGGTCAGCGGTCACCTTAAAGAAAACTTGTGACAATACAATACAATACTAGACAATACAAGCTCTCCCACATGTCTGGAAAACAAGCTGGCATTTTTTCTTGGAATCAAATACAACCACGCATGAGCAGATTCTTATTTGTAGCAAAATCACTGTTGGATTCTAATGCGCATGAGCAGATCATTATTCATAGGCAGTTATTTGTAAGACATGTGGTAGGGTCTGGGCCAATGAAAAATAGGGAAAATGAATTGAATGATAGTTATATTTTCCAGTCACACAGTACTTTGAATTAATTTACAGACCAACCAAATCAAAATGTGACAGAAATTATCCCGCAAAACTACACACTGAACTTTCCACAATAAGCTGTCAAAAGGTGTGGGCTGAAATTAAGATAATTCAGTAACTTAAGACAATACAAAATAAACAGGGATAAAATGGATTTCAAATTTATTTTATGTTTCACTTTATGGTATGTGTTGGTTTCTGTCTTATACCATTTGGCCAACTACAGGACCTGCAAAAATAAAATACAGCACAATTATAATATTATGTTGAGGTGAATAAGTTTTAGCCCTAACCGCTCAAGTGGACATCCATCACCAAATAGTTACTCACAGGACTATCAAATACAATCAGGACTATGTTTCAGCTATAATAGCCAATGGGAGTGCACAGAAGATACCAGCTGCTCATTTGATTTACGGTGCATGTATGTCCTATCCAAACAGATGAAAAGTAAACACTTGTGTAACACAATAATAATAACTATTATTGTTATACAGGATAGGGTATTACATCTGTCATTACACTGACTTTGGTTGTCAAGGAGTGAATCTGGGAAAAAAATTATGCATGAACTGGTAATTGCTAAGTTTCTTCAGTGACCACATCGCAATCATTGTAATTACACATTTCAACTGCAAATTGGTAAGCACATTTTTAGTGGAATTTGGAAGAATAAAAAATGCTTCACGAGGAATAAAAAGCTGTGTCAAGACTTTTCCATCTTACCCAATGGAGAAGGTCCTGTGGCTGTCTGCCAATTAAATAATAAAAAAGGAAACTAGTCTTTCCCAGGGCAAACAAAACTTGAGTAGCTTGCCTGAAGGATTTCACCAGCCACATTGAAGGCTAATCTCACTTGGACTAATATGAATAACGACGCATGACTGACCAGCCCATTTAACGTCTAGATTGGATTTTTGGTCGAGTGAGAATAAAATTTTACTTAGAGCATGACCAAAATGTAAAGTTTTATTCTAGCGACATACCATTAACCCACTGACTCCTAAACCGGCCGTAACCGGCCGTGACGGACCTTGGCCTTTGTTCCGCTTCTCATATCATCAGCTTTGACCAAAATAGGAATCCCATTTATCCCAGTTCTACAGAAGGAAAAGAGCTTTCCAATGATACCCAGATGATATTGATTGGGCCAATGGAGCTTGAAATATGCAGGGAAACGCTTAGAATTTTCCGCCTAAAACTAGGAGGAAAATTTCCCTCACTTACCCTTGGCTACTCCATGTTGAGTATTTCCCGTCTCAATGATGCTTTCGTGGCAATTCTTGAACCGAAAGCAAGCCCAGTAAAAGGCCAACAAAAGCATATAAAAGATACGAGGAAAGGAGAAAGAAAAAGCGAAAGATAAAAATAAAGAAATCGAAAAGCCTAAAGACGTGGGTCACTTTCTCGAAATTTTGATTTGTGCACATACCCGAGCTAAAATATCGTTAAATGCGATACTAGTGAAAAACCTGGCATGCCTTCATTCTGCAAATACATTTTGGAGAAATTTGAAGCATATTTAGACTATAACTGACTAGAAAATGTTGAAAATGTCAAAAAAACACGTTTTTTTGAAAAATCTCCAGGAGTCAATGGGTTAAATCCAATCCAGTTTAAATGGGCCTTTTAAGCCTACAACATAATGAACTTAAGACCAAAAGTGATAGCCATCAACAATTAAAGTTAAATTGCACTATTTATTAATATCAATGACAAAAATCAAGCATAAATTTAAAACAGTTACAATTCTATTAGGCAGTGTCTCAATTGACTACCAATAACAATAGTTTTCATATCAATTACTCTGCCAAATCAGCAAATGATAGTTATTTCCCATTAAATCCAACACCAGACACTGATCCTCACAAATTATAATGATCAGACAGTCACAATATCATCATCAACTGCAGCAGCAACTGAAACATGGTGCGACGACTCCAAGCTGCATGCGATAATATTTTTTGAAAATACGGTACAGTATGTTGCCCTGTTTCCCGGACACCCCTACTTCCGGACACTTCGACTTAACGATTCCGTATTTCGTTGAAACAATAAAACAAATCCGATCGATATGTTCCGAAGACGTATCAACTAGTCAGCTTTCGTTTGATACTTTCGTGGCTAAGCCACACTTCGTTTAGGTGAAAACATTCAAGTTTTCAGTTGAGGTAGGTAAAATTTGTTTTTTTAAATGCGATATTTAGCGCGCGTCGAATTACCTCTTTACAGTTAAGCGGTCTGTTCTCGCAAAATGCGATATAGATTAAACTTTTTTTTTGGACATATATAAGTAAAGCTGAAAGGACTAGGTTTGTCAGCATATAAGAATTTTCTGTTTTCAGTTTCGTATCTCGAACTTGACCTTGAGGTAAGATTACACTTGACTCGCTCTGCACATGTTTTTCTATTTATACCCGACTAGAGAGTCTTCTGACATGCAAAGTTATTCCCTGATCAATAACATTTAATTCAGCTATCCTGCCCAGAAACACAGTCTAATTGCCCCTGCCAGGGCATGAACCCAGCAACATTACACAAACACAGCAATCATTAAGCACCATGTCTCCTCCAACCCGTTGCATTGGAATGCAGTTTACTTTTACATGGAAAATATCAAGGTTAATCAATCCAAGGCAATTTAAATGGTTGAAAGCCATTATATGATTGCATAATTTAAGGCAACTTAGGGTGACATAAGGCGACTTAGGGCGACTTAGGGTGACTTAAGGCGACTTAAGGCGACTTTGCGCGACTTAAGGCGACTTAAGGCAACTTAAGGTCCCAGAGTAGGCCTCTGTTTATACATATTATTTTTCCTCAGGCTGTTTCAAATGTGTAAACGCATGCTAAACCAAACTGTCTTAACAAAAAAGTTAAATGTCCTGCTAGACTTCGAAATCTAGAAGCTCTGAAATGCTATTTCAGATAATTAACGAGGAATTTCTTACAAAATCAATGTTCCAGTAAAAAATGACACATTTAAGATTAAGCTCCAATTGCCTTTTGGACAGCAAAAAAGTGATTTTCCTCGTCTGAGACCTAATAAAACAATGTTAAATCAGCTTAAAAATACATAATTCGCTGCATAATGTACTGTACCTTTCTTGCTCCATAATTTCCCCTGAAAATGCCACAGAATTTCCCTTTTTTGGCAGTACCCTATAGATCAGAAGCCCCATTTTTACTACATTTTTACTGCTGAGGCAGAAAGAAAAAGGCTCATGAATTTTCTCTCTGGGACTGAGGTTTAATCTCCATAGTCCACATAAGAGGTTTCATTATCGAAGTAATTTGTGAGAAGTTTGATGTGGCGTAGAAAATTTCCTGTATTACTGAGCTGCCCATGTTGCTGCAAGCCCTGATACACCAAGCTGCAACAAGACAGGTATTTAACATATCCCTAAAACCTTGAATTCATTGAAATGACCCTTCTCAAAATATTTCTCCAAAGACCTTTCATGACAAGATGGAATAAATTAATGAAAGAAAATAAAATAACATAAAAATCTAACACTAACCAAACAGACCAACTTTGCCAACAAAATCCAAACAATCTATAATTTCCATTGTTGTTGATTAAGGAGCCATCTATTTGCTTTCCACAAGTTAAAACAGTTACAGTATTTTTGTGGTTTGTTGATAGAACGAGACAACTTTTCAGCTGTTAATTAGTACATAACTGTACACTGACTAAACTTTCAGATAATGATATCAATCCACAAAACAAAAATCTGCTTAAAATTTTTTTTGCAAAAAATGCAACAAAGTCTGGGGTATCTTTAGACATAAAGGCACTGCCTGACTTGGGAGGGGGGGTGGTGGATGGGTGGGCTGTGATACACAGTGCCCCAAATGTGTGGGTGTAAAACCGGTATGAAAAAAGTACCGACCATACTTACCTTAATGGATAATAAGATGTATGCGTTACTTAGAAGCATTGTTTCTCCAAGAAGGCCGAAGGAATTGTCGTTTTCTGAAATCGTGGATAATTTGGCTAAGCACCTGGATCCGAAGCCGATAGTCATAGCTGAGCGCTTCAAGTTCCATAAGGCGGAGCAGCAGGAGTCGGAATCGATGCGAGACTTCCTTGCTTGATTGAAGAAGCGATTCGTGATCGGTTCGTTTGTGGTTTAAAGGAGCGAACGATTCAAAGCAAGTTACTCGCGGTAGCTGATTTAACTTTGCAGTCGGCTACGTGTTTCCAAGTGCCATGGTTGCCAAAAGGTGGGTCATATTGTTAAGAAATGTCCCGACAAAGCGCAAAAACCGGAAAGTGGAAAGGCGAAGTGGAAGCCAAAGTCGAAACCAGTGAAAAAGAAGAGGAAACGGCAAGAGGTTCGTTTCGTTGAAGAAGACCAGACAGTCAAGCAATCAGTGAGTGGAAGTGATTGGCCCATGTTTACAGTCGCCGCTTCCCGTGGAAAGTGTAAAGAGTTCATTGTGCCAGTAACAATTGATGGGAAAACTGTGGACATGGAACTTGACACTGAAGCTTCTGTAACGATTATTCCCAAGAGTGTCTGGACTGATGTTCTGGATTCGAAACCGGTGGAGCGTACAGATGTTATGTTGCGCAGTTATTCTGGTCACAAAATTCCCATTATCGGAGAAGCCAAGGTTCAAGTTGCATATCGTGATCCAGAAGCTGTATTACCTGTGGTTATCACTGAAAATTATGGTTCAGTGTTGATGGATCGCGATTGGTTGTCTGTATTGAAGTTGGACTGGGGAGAAATTAAGCGGATTTCTTTAGAACCCGTTGAAAAGCTGAACTTACTTCGAACAAAGTATTCATCGTTGTTTGATGGTAATCTGGGAACCATCAAAGGAGTCACCACCCATTAAGCTCAAAGAGAACGCAGTGCCGCAGTTCTTTAAACCAAGACCGGTGCCATTTGCTTTGAAAGAAAAGGTTGCAGATGAGCTTCGCAGACTGGAGAAGATCGGTGTGCTGGAGAAGGTCGAGTTTTCGGATTGGGCTGCTCGGCAGCGTTAGTATCAGTGGGGATTACAAGGTGACGATTAACCCTGTGTTGGATGTACATTGGAGGTCCATTTTTGGGAGGAATGTTCTTAATAGTCATGGATGCGAAGTCTAAATGGATGGACGTTATTCCTATGTCCTCCACCACTGCTGGTTCCACAATTAGAGCTTTACGTGGCTTGTTCGCAATACATGGTTTGCCGGAAGAGATAGTGGCTGGCAATGGTCCGCAGTTTGTCGCAGAGGAGATGAAGGCTTTTCTAACTGCCAATGGTGTGCGCTTATGCTTGTCTTCGCCGTACCACCCAGCATCAAATGGTGAAGCGCCACTGGTTGCCCACCAGCAGAAATTCTGATGGGGCGTAGATTGCGAACAAGGCTTGAGCTGCTGAGACCTGATTTGTCTGCCCGTATGGAGCTAAAGTCTAGACGTTTAGAGCCTATGGTCAGAAGACATCTCGAAGTTGGTGAACCTGTTATGGTCAAGGACTATAGAAATCGTGGAACAACATGGACTAAAGGAGTGGTTCAAGATCGTTTGGGTCCCGTCACGTACCGAGTGCAAGTTGGAAACTTGTTCTGGAAAAGACACATCGATCAGTTGTGAGAGTTAACTGGTTCAAAGGCAGCTGATATTCAGTCCAAATGCTGTGAACTACCTGAGGTTGATTTGTCGGAAACGCCAGATGTGCCTGTTCCACGGCCAGACCCGCCTCAACGGTCTCAACTGCCTGAACAGTCTCAACCGAGTGAGGAGCTTACAACACCGGGTATGCAAGTTCCACCACCGGAACAGATTGTCCCACTGGAACAAGATGTCATGGACAGTCCCGTCCCGAATGTTCCAAGTCCTCCAGAAGAAACTAAACGTCGTTCAACTAGAATTCGATCGAAACCTAAGCGTTTAATTGAAGAAATGTGAAACGTGAATAGGAAACGTGAACTCTTAGTAAATAGACAATGTGTACACAAAGAACTTCAGTAAGGCAATTGCATTCAATTATTTTCCTCGAGTTTCAATTTTCAGTGGGAGGAAATTTTATGGTGTTAATGAACCTAAGGTCTCGCGTTAGGGTTATGTAAGAGTTATGTAAACGTCCCAGAGGGGAAGTTTTAAAAGGCTAATCTAGCCTGTGTTATTGATGTATTTGTCAGTGTAGTTTCGTAGTATTTAAGTTAATTTTGGTCGGCCATTTTATTCGCGTTGTCCAGAAATTGATTTGCGTTCGGACACTTTCCGCTTTGGTAAAAATGTAAATCCGTGGTTCAAGTCTGAAAGATTCACCAAATAAATTTACTGGACACGAAAATTGATCACCATATTTTCATCAGCAAATCTTTATTTTCCTTTGCAAACCTAATTCCAAACCTTTGCAAAAATAATGTTTTCCTGGTTTTAAGACACAACTTGGAAAACTTCCTCAACACAGAACTAATCTACATGTATGGAATTTATGTTTAAAATAAACTGAGTCGAGTTGAAAGGTACATAACCACACTGAAAAGATATACCAATAAAATCACGAAATTGCCATTGTCACGGCGTATACGGGTTTACATTGTGTACAACCAGCCTTTGCTACGACTTGTGTTCGAAAGCACCGGTGCAAACAGCAGAAGCGGTGAGCAAAAGCGGTACAATTATCCAAACAAATTTAAAAAAGAGAAAAACAAGTCGGGAACTGCTGACTAGGGAGGTTTGAAAGTACAATACTGCGCTTACCTTGTGCTGCACAGCTGTAGATCGAAACCTGAATTTTTTGTTGAACATCCCTCTCACGTTTAGAAGAACTTCACAGCTGGCAGAATAGATGATTCTTTCCTATTCCAAACGATGAACTTAAGCCCGAGCCGCCGGTATCTTTTGACACTCACCACATGGCGGTAATGTTTACAGTACGTTTGAGCACTATGTCGAAAATAGCAGATGATGCCTTCCGTACTACAGCATCCCTTGGTCGAATTGCTCTCCTTCCTCTTGTTCTTCGCCATTTATTTGGCTGTTTTATCGGCTCCTTTCTTTCCCGCTTTAATACTTGATGTATTCTTTGACAGTGCTTTGTGGGCAGTTTAATTCCTTCTCTTCCTTGCTACTTCCTTGCCGTTTTGTCGGGTCCTTTCTCACTAAAACTCGTTGATCTTTGCTACTTTCCGTTTGCTTTTTACGTGAAAAATGATTAAATCCGAGCTGAACGAGAACACAAGAAAAAATTTGGACTTGAGCCCGCGATCCAATGATATGCCAGTGCAATCTGAGCCCGCGAATCTAATGATACAACATAACTGGTAAGCGGACAACTTAAAAAAAACATGACCTCGATGAGTCTCAACCTGAGCCCGCGATATGGTCATTTGATATTGGCCAGCGGCTACCTTCTTTTGACAGCTGTCAATTGATCATAACGTGAATGCCATATAACAAAGATGTAAGCTGATAAGGCTGACAAAGTGTTGACAAGGCATGGCTCTCTATGGCCGCCATTTTGCGCGACTCCGTCGTCGACGTGCGTACGCGCTCACGAGCAATACCGCTAGCCATGATAACCATGAGAAAATCAACTCATGGGTTTCGTTTTCATGGGGCTCCGCTTGGCGGCCCTTCGGGTCGCCGGAGCTCCGCTATTACGCCTGTAATCGTTATTTGAAACAGTTTTACGCTGCTCTTAATCAAATTGTCGTATGTTCCCATGTTATTCAAAATGCCGCGCGCTTTGAAAGCATTAATGAATAGGTGAACCCCCTGCCCCATGTCGACATGTTAATGAATGGAATACTGCCTATCCCTTGAAGTGTTTTCAGAAGTATTTGTATGGTTTATTCTTGTTGATTTGCAAGGGTTCAAAAGGCAAGGAATCGTTTTACACAGCGCTTAATCAAATTGTTGTAATAATAATAATAATAATAAACTTTATTTATCCACGGGATCCTTATCACTAAAAAGTGGTCTTCTAAAGAGCCGTGCGCATTAAACCTAGTACATAAAAACTAAGACTAAATTACAGACATTGTTAAAAAAAAAAAAAAAAAAAAAATGTATGCATGCATGTTATTCGAAATACCGCGCACTTTGATATGCTAATGATGAGCTGTACCCCGTTTCCCACTGAAGCTTAATTCGAAACTAGCCCATTGCATTGTAAAGCGTGAAAACATCACAAATTACTCGCGCGCGCGTTTTAAAATTTAACGGTTTTTTTCAAAAAACGTCAGTAATACGTGAAAATACTAGGAGAGCTTTACAAGAAAGGAAAATTGATGCGGAGGTTTACTGTTCAATAATTCCTTCAAGATGGCGTCGTTACGGGCGGTCGCGTGTTATTTCCCTCTGTTCGCCTTTTCTATTTTCTACATCAAAAAGCAAGCCTTCTGCAGTTCGAACCTGCTATACGATACGGAGCAAAACCAAGGTCTACAAGAAACCTTTATCTACTCTTCGCTTCGGTCATACCGCCGAATAAATGGAACTGGGCTTCGAACATCACGAACTTCGCTAATTCAGCTCCTTCTTCTCCTGTCAGGCGATATCGAAACTTGCCCTGGTCCGAGCGACAGATGTGGCTTGTGCCTAAAAGCTTTGAAGAAAAACCAAAGCAGGATGTCTTGCTCGCAGTGTCATTTGAAATTTCACCTGAAATGCTTCTGCTCCGATGATAGCGGGGTCAAGTGTAATTCTTGTCTTTCTAACAACAATAACACCCAAGATGGAGCTGACCAAGATCAACAAGAAACTGTTCATCGATATGACATCCCTGAACTTAGCGAACTTAAATCATTAGAGGTTTGTTGGCAACAGAAGTATCATCTGCCAAATCCTGGATGGTTTTAGGAATATACACATTTTCTCGGTCAGTGAAACACATTTATTCCCCTAAAGCGAAGTCCAAATTGAAGGTTACACGTTTATTGCAAAGGCAAGGGCTTCTGGTCAAGGTGGAGGTGTTGGTGTTTATATTTCTTCATCTATTCCTTTTCAAAGACGAATGGATCTCGAACAGGAGGATATTGAATGCAGAAAGGCTTTCTAGTTGGAATTATTTATCGCTCTCCGGATCCTTCTAAACATCCCTGCGCAAATTTCAATTACAAATTTGAATCCATGCTTTCGACAGTATCTGCTGAAAACAAAGAATGTATTCTCTCAGATGACATTAACTGCAACTATTTGGTGTCTTCGGATCACAAAGAAATTAAGTCTATTCTCCCTTACTTTGGTCTGAAGCAACTCATTAGCAGCCCCACGAGAATTACGCGCGACTCCAAGACCCTTAATTGATGTTATTTGCAGCAACGTACCTCGTAACATCTTTTCGGTGAAAGTAATCCCAGCAGGCTTGAGCGATCATGAACTCATTGGATGTGCTCGCAAGCTGAACAATGTTAAGTTCAATCCGCGAATCATTACTTGCCGAAATTTTGCTAATTATAACCCTAAACTATTTTGCAAAGAACTAAATTTCGCGACTCTTGAAGACGTTTATTCATCTATCAGCGTAAATGAGGCATGGGCCTCTTTACGAGACACTCTCCAACGGTGTATCGACAAGCATGCTCCCCTTATTTCGAAAAAGGTCAAAAGCCGACTATGTCCTTGGTTGACTCCGGATGCCAAAAAGGCGATGAATCTCAGGGATGGTTTGCTCAAGAAAGCCCGCAGAACTAATCAGGAAATCGATTGATCTTCTTATAAACGCCAACGCAACAGAGTATCTGGCCTTGTTAAAAAATGTAAAAGCAGATATAATGGAGATCTCCTTAAAGATTGTGCTGACTCTCCAGAGAAATTTTGGGAAGCCATCAAGAAACTCTATCCTACCAAGTTACCTTCTGAACAAGGTTCGGCGTTTGTGATAAATGGATCAAAGTCAACTGACAAAAGTTTCATTGCAAACAGCTTTTGCGAATATTTTAGTACCGTTGCCAGAAATCTGAAAAGCAAATCAATTTTGCTTCGTGACTTTGTTTGGAGCAAACCTGCTGAAGAGAATCTTCCCAATCAAGTTGCGGAAAGTCAGTTTACTTTTAAAACTGTGAAACAGTTAGAAAGTCTTAAAGAGCTAAAAAATCTTAAGCGGAAAAAAACGTCTGGACTGGATAATTCCTCCCCGGGATTGCTCAAAGATGCTGCTCTTGTTTTAACTAAGCCTTTGACATTTATCATCAATTCATCTCTTGAAACTGGAGTTGTGCCAAGTGAGTGGAAAGAGGCTAAGGTGACCCCCCTCTACAAATCTGGGTCTCTGGCTGAGATTGACAACTATAGACCTATCTCAATTCTCCCTACTTTGTCAAAGATCTTGGAGAAAATAGTCTACAAGCAGCTGATGGCTCATCTACTTTTTGAGTACCAATTTGGTTTCCGTCCGAACCGCTCAACGGAACTAGCTGTTACTTACTTCACTGATCTTATTAGAAAGGAGTCTGACAATGGTAAGGCAACAGGAGCAGTCTTCATTGACTTATCGAAGGCATTCGACACCATCAGTCATTCCGTTCTATTATGTAAGCTGACCCGTTATGGCATATATGATATGGAACTAAAATGGTTTACTGATTATTTATTTCTACGCAAGCAGATCGTTCAATTTAATGGCGTCCTTTCTGAACCAAATCCAATTAACACTGGAGTTCCTCAAGGAAGTATTCTTGGGCCTCTCCTTTTCCTCATCTTCTTTAACGATGTGCATAGTCCCCTGTGATTTTTACATCCTCAAGTGATTTCGATGTGATACAAAGCAACCTTTCCCAGGACCTAGATAATCTCTCTAACTGGTTTCTTGATAATGAACTTATCTTTAATCTGAAGAAGGGTAAATCCGAGGTGATTCTGTTTGGTACCGGAACACGGTTAAATTTGTTTCAAGGCTGTCAAGTCAAGCTATCAGTCAATGATTCTCCCATCAACACCACTACATGTTATAAATACCTCGGCGTGCATCTGGACCCGACACGTAATTTTGAAACGCATTTTCAAAAAATGTACAAGAAGGCAGCAGGAAGAGTGAACCTCCTACGGCTCATCCGTTCCAACATTGATACTCTTAGTGCCCAACGAATTTATCAATCGATGATTATGGCAATATTTACGTACTGCGGCTATAATAGTCTTGGATGGTCAGAGTCCCGCAAACGCATGATCCGCTCCATTGAGACTCGAAGTCCCCAAAATGCAGCCCACAGAACTGTGATCTTCGAGTTTTAACAATTTACAACTTATTACAAAAGAGAGCGTGCTGCTTTGTATTTGACTGCCTTAATGGCACTGCATGCTTTCCATTTTAAGATTACTTTCAAAGATTTCATAACGCTCTAAACACTAGAAACAGTGGGAAAACAGCAAGACTACCAAAGGTCAAACTGGATTTTGCGCGCCGTAGTTTTTATTTTTTAGGTGCCTCGATTTTTAACTCAATGCCGCTATAAGAAACATTCATTCTAGAGTTTTCTTTAGGAATGCCTTGGACGATTATTACTTGTAATTTTTATTGTAGTTTTTATTGTAGTTTTTAATGGTTTTTTAACTTAGTGTATTTTTTCGCTTTAATATGTATTTATTTTATTCCTAGTTTTTAATTCTTAGTCAGCAGGACCCCGTTGATAACGGTACTTTGTATTGAAGGGTTATCCTGGTTAAATATTCAATTTATGATTATTATTATGTTGCCACGTTGTTTTCTTGAACATGTTGAAAGACTCATTAAGCATTCTATTCAAGCACATGGTAATTAACTAATATACAAAAGATGTCTGCTGCTTGGGGTGTTGTGCAGGTTGTTGCGATTGTTGGCGGGATTGGTTCTGCCCTCCTTTTTCTGCATGCAACACTGCGACCGAAATACGAAGAGTGGAAACAGCAGAATGCCGCAAAGGAGCAGTTGCCCAACCCGCCACAGCAGCCTGTGTACAAAGGAATTCGCCGAATGGAATAGTGTCCAGCAATTGGATAGACGCAATGCAATGCAATATGGAATTGATCTACGGCAGAGGCGTTCTACCAAACTTTCGACGCGACCAGTTCGAAGAAACAAGAAAAAACACGAAACAAGAAGACACGGAATATTGGGATTCTCTCTGCAAATATGCAGAAACAAAGGAGAACCAAAATGTTGCCACAATTGTGGGCAAAATAGCCCCCGAACACGCGAAAAAATGGAAATCCTGGGATCTTGGAGAACTTTTCGTTGTTGCTTTTTGGGGGGATTTTGTTTTCTGCCTTCCTGGCGGCCAAATTGTTGCATAGTTTCTACGCCAGAGCAACAAGTCTGTCCTTCTTTTTTTGTGGTGTGGTTCTCCCTTTCCCGATTCTGCAAAGCAATGGCGTTGTTCTTTTTTGGAGGAAATCGAAGCCTCCAAGATTCTCCACCTCTTTTTCCAGAAAATAGCCCCAGACTGGGGTTTCGTCGTCTGTTTTCGGTTCCCCGTCCTCTCCAACCGGAAACACAAACAATATGGTTCGCGTAGAGTTTCGGAAAGTTGTCCTGGCAAACTTCTTGCACTTGTATTCGCCGGGCTGCAAGTCTGTTGTTTTTTTTCGTGTCCTTGCTTTTTGGCGCAGAAACTTTTTCGAACTCCGTTTCTTTTTCTTTTTCTTTTTCGAACTCTTCTCGAAGAAAAGCGTATTTTTCGCACTCCTTTTCCAACGCTTGCAAAATTGCAGCTCTTTGCGGGTCTGGGGCGGAAACAACACGTATTGGGTTCCATACAATATTTGTACCTTCGTTGTTGCAGAAACTTTGCGGCTTCCCTATCTCTATTTCCAAACCTCCAAGCTTTTCCACGTTGGAGAAAGAAGGAAGCCAGAAAGTTGTCCTGCCGAACCAGTCCGTTTTGGTCTTTTCGGAAATGTCCAGGCATTCCGAAACAATTTTTTGCAGAGCTTTTGTTGCGAACACGTTGGCGATTTTCCCTTCGTTTGCCAATACAACCCGAAATTTGCCTTCGTTTGTTTGCCTGCCGCCGACAACTTTCCACTTCGCGCGTGCAAGCGCCGCAACCTTGGTTGCAGATTCTCGCAAACATTTTTCCACCTTCTCCCGCACCTCTAGGCTTTTTCGTTGCCAGACCCTTTTCGATCGCAGAATGTTTCCCACCCTTGCCAGCTCTGCTTTGCGGCGAGCCAATTCTTCTTCGTCTTTTTGTCGCTTCTTGCGTCGAGCATCTTGCTCGGCCGCTTGTTTGTCCCAAGAACGTCTTCGCCATTCTTCTGCGCTTGCCGCGTCCCGCAACTCTTGCAACGCTTTTGCGCGAGATCTGGTGGAAAGTGTCGAAATTTGCCGCTCTTCTGCGATTTCTGGCACTTCTTGCAGCTGGAATTTGGAGACATTTCGCCCAATAGCGCTGCATTTCGTTTGCCGCCATTCCCAAGAAACGGTTTTTGTCGATGGAAGAAGAAGACTGGGGTCTGGGGCGCCTGGGTGCAGCTGGCAGGGCCTTTTGCTTGCCGCCAAAATTGTTTTCGCTTCCTCGTCTTTTGTGTAGCAACGCAGAGGCCCTATTTCCACACCTTCTTCCTGTGTGGAAAGGATGTCGACCCGAAAAATCGGGCATGCGCGGAAACCAAAGTCGGCTGCCGCCCACACCACCGAATTTTCCCATTTCGCGTCGTCCTCCACGTTCGCTTTGGTTGGTTGCACGTGCACCCCCGATATTCTTCCTGTTTGTGTGTGCGCAAACCAGCCGACAAATATGTGGCCTTGCGGGCGGTCCGCCAAAACGAGGCAGCGGTCCAGGCAAGAAGCCAGGTTTTCCCATTGTTTGCTTGGGGGCTGGACCACGAAAAGACCTTCTCCTTCCGGCGAAACCTTTGCCAAAGTTTCCTGCAGCACCTGGTCAGCTGTTTCTCCCGAGAACTCGTTTGTGGGGCACCCGTACATCGAAACTTCTATTCTGGTGCATCCGCGCTCTTGAACATCTGGGTGTTGGAAAGTTCGGCGCAAGTGCTCGTTTGGGCAGTCTGCATAGTCGGCAAGATGGCCGCCCACTGGTTCTCGAATCTCGCCCGCTTCGAAGTTGGAAGTGATCTTGTTGTATGCTTTTGTCCCGACCGTGCGGTCTTCTCTTTTCGAGATCCATGTGCACACGTGCTTCCCCACACTGTCGGTGTTCTGCAGAATCGTTGGCGCCTCCGAACCCATTGCAACAGAAAAGTCGCCCATCTGGCGAAAACCTTCGAATTCTAGGTGCGAAACAAGGGCTTCGCGGTCCAACACTCCGGAAAAATCTTGCGTGTAGTCGATGGAGTAGATTCCAAAACCGAATGCGAGCAGCTGCCGTTCGAAAGCTGGCAGCGCTTCGTGCAAATCTTCCAAAGACATTTCGGAAACGTCTGTCTTGGCCACAAAGTAGCCCGCTATCTCGTCTTCTGGATACAGCCTGCGCCGGTGGGACTGTGCCTTTTGCAACGTGTCGGCTTCTATCGCTGCTATTTTTGCACGTATCGCGCTTCCGCTGGTTCCTTTTGTTTTTGCTAGGGTGTGTACGATGCTTGTCGGCATGTGTTTTCTTTTGCTGCCGTCCGGCCTTGTGCCCAGGCTCTCCTGCACAGCGAGGCCGATTTTTGCGACCACGAGTTTTGCGGAACCTTCCTCGCCTGTTGTGCAAGAAAAGCAGCCTTTTTGGAAAACACACTCTTTGCGGTGGAGATAGCCGAACGTGTAGACGTCGTCGACAAACGCGGGCAGTCCTCGCAGTGGTTACAGGTGTGTCTTGCCGAGGTTTCCTGCTAGGTAGTTGACTTTCGAGATGTCCGGCAAGAGGTTGCTATCCCAGGCGTTCTCGAGAAGAAGATGGGAGGCCACGTTTTTTTCGCAACGGAGACCCATGCTTTCGAATGTTTTTTGCACTGCCATTTTGGATTTTTTGTTGTCGAAATATGCATATATTTTTTCGGCTACATATGTTCAATTGGGAAAAAAAAAATTTGTTGTGTGTTGGACCGCTGCTTGTGCAAAATTTGTTTGCCACAGATTTGGTCGTCGCAGATTTTTTTCCGCTCTCGAAATTGTTTGGGAGAAAAAATTGGCGAAAAAAAAATGTTGTCTGGCTGCTTGTGCAAAATTTGGTAGACTTAATTTTTTTTCCGCTCCTATAAACCCGAAACTTACTTTTATGTTTTTTAACGTATGGAGTTCTTCTTTTACCAAATCGATGTACTTTGCTTTGTGTTCTCTTGCGAACGCTAAAATATCTTGGTCGTTTTGGTTTCCTCTGGTTGGAAGCATCCACCATACACGAAGCCATTCCCTGTAATTTGTTTGTGATATCATAAACTGCCATGTACGTCTTCATTTTCTGGGTTTTGTTCTTGTTCAAGAAATTCTTCCAGAAATTCGTTTGGCACATCCATGTTTTCGTATATTCTTGTGCTTATATTTCTTCAAATGGATTTTTATTCTGACGCAAATTCGTATATTCTTGTGCGGATATTTCTTCAAATGGAAAATTAATTCTGGCGCAAATATTCTTGTGCTGATATTTCTTCAAATGGAAATTAATTCTGGCGCAAATACACAGTGCAAGCGCTTGCATTTCTTCAACAGGGAATATTGCACATCGCCGTCCATCGCTTGGCTTGGGTCTCGCTCTTTTGTTGTTCTTTTGTTTGGCACACATTCGCCGTCCATTCCCTCGCTTGGTGAAAAGGGTTTGTTGTTTCGCTTGGCACACTTTCGCCGTCCATTCCCTCGCTTGGTTGGTTTGTTGTTTCGCCGTCCATTGGCTCGCTTGGCTGGTTTGTTCACCGCTTGGCACACCTCAACGCTTTTCCGCCGCTTGTCCGCCGCTTGGCACACCTCAAGCTACCAACCGGCTGGCACCCCCTTGTCACCCCCTGCCACAACCCCTGGCACCACCCCCCTGGCACCCCTGCCACCCCTGCCACCATCCCCCTGGCACCCCTGCCGCACCCTGGCACTCCTGTCACCAGCTGCGCCAGAACCATCCTCTTTTTTGTGTGTGGCATTTATTCACAACAAGCGGTAGGTGGGTATGTCTTCACAACATTGTAATGCCGTGTAGTAATGAGTAGGGTTAAAGAAAAGAGTTGAAAAGCATTGATATTTTCTAAAGATCTGTGGTATGGAATCCCTCAAATATTGCTGCAGACTTTGTGGCGGCAAGTGCAACCGCAAAGTAATCAAATTAGACTTTTAGGCGTCACACCCAAGTTAGTGACGTACATCAATCCAATCAGATTTGGGGTTGCATCAAGAAACCAGTCAAATTGTCAATCTCGTCTCAAGAGCCCGTTTTTCGTGATGCTGACCAAAAGAAAAGCGGGCTCTGGGGACGAGATTGTGAAATTGTTTGAAAAAAATGGAATGGCATGCGCAGTAAAGTGATTGTTAATTAATCACTTTACTGCGCATGTCATTCCATTTTTATCAAACAATTTCTGATAACTGCAGTTTTTACAGATATGTTATTCATGGTCGACAGGAAAGTTTCGTCGTGAATGAATTCGCTAGTCAAACGTATTTTGCGTTGCGCTCATTTACTTAAAATGCACACGCCGTCAGCAAAAGGCCCAACACTAAATTGGTCATTGAGCGTTCTTTTTTATCGGGCCAGTTTTTCTGACCAAACAAAAATACCCAATACGTCCACATCCAAACTGAAAAAAATAACTCTTGCACGCATTGCGTGCCTATGTTTTTTAAAATTTTGCGTGATTTTTATTTGCGTGACAAAATGGTGGATTACAGGCTTCTGCTTGGCTACGTCTAAAACCGACGCCCCTTACTACTTAAGCCGTATCCGTAACAAAAAAGTTGCGTTTTCAAATGAAAACGGATTCGTGTGGACAGGGCCTAATTCTTTTCGTTTTCTTGGCTTGCTTGTTATGCCTAAGTAGGAGGACGGTATAAATCTTTCTTAAATGTATTGAAAAATTCTAGTTTATTAGAGATATTGTAACGTGTGCAGCTGCCAGAATAAAATGTACTTTTCTTGAATTATAGGAGTCAGACAAAGTATAAAATTCGGACATAGTTATTACAGTAGAATAAACACTACTTTGGAGATCTTCTGACATGAGAAAGATTTGTTTAACAATAGAGCTATCGCCCTTACTTAGAAGATATAACGAGTAATTTATTGTTTTGTGTACGTTTGGCTTGTGATAGCTTTTTTGTTTATTGCTTAAGTACTGTCGATGCGCAAAAGACACCCGTGCTTTATTCATGATGAACTAGTCAGGGGATTAACAAAATAGTTCACAAGAAGCGAAGGAGCACAAGCTGAATGAGTTTTCGAAAAGAACTTTTAAAGGAACTCTCAATTTACTGTTGACAACGTATTGCTTTAAAAGGAATGTTAAAGGGAGAACAGACTGCATTTGTTTACTTACACAAAAAATTAGTTTCCTTTCTAGCTAGTTTTTAATACAAGACACTTGTCGCAGATAGTCTCAATTTGCTTTATGATCTTTTGCCCCAACCAATAAACAGTTACTAACTATTAATCATTAGTTTCGGCATTTTCAATGGAAGATCTCAAGTTCTCCTTCCTTGTTTAGTTTGTCGAGGCTAGGGTTTAATCAGGAAATTAAATTGCAGTTCCAAAGACAATTATTTGCAAAGCAATAATGACCTTTGTGGACTTGAACGTGACTGACTCGAATTAACCTACTCGAATCGCGCATACGTATATAAACTAAATAAACTACAAAAGCCGTGAACGAAGTTCCTGCTTGATTGTACGTTGGATTTCACAGGAGATCTAATCAGCCAAACTTGAAAAACAAATGAACGATGTGGTTGTCATAGAAAAGAGAAAAAGGAAAAAAAAAAACAAATAATAATCAATAAGGCATCGTGCATACATGCGTCCATTCCATGAATTCTTTCTAGTGCCAGGACAATTAACCATGCTTGCAGATTGAGTTGTGTTTTTGTATGATATTGGTCGCCTGCTTCTGTCTCTGCTGCAATCAATGATGTAATTGATGATTTTCACCGTCACGCCATCAAAAAATAAATTCAAAACCAGGCAATGAAAAATCTGATAAATTCACATGTTATAGAATATTAATAGATAAACAACATCTCAAAGTTCCAGGTCTGTGCGGTACACCATTCTTGAGTTATTTGCAGAAGCATTTCACGCAATTTTATAGAGCTTAGTATGAAGATGCCACTTTCGAAGACGGACATTTCGAAAATTCAACATGCTGTATTTTAAACACAAAGCATACTATTTAGCTGGAAACTTATGAAAAGATGTATTTCTCGGATTTCTTTTACGTGGTGACAATAAAAGTCTAGCAGGCCCAGCGAATTTTGTATTTAAAATTTTATGACGTCACGTGAAATCCAAGAATTAATTCAATAACTCTTAGTGATCGAGCTCGAGATCTACACTGAAAGATAGGGACCGAGTTCTTTCCCGTTGATTTATTTACTTTAGACCGGCAATATCGCGATCTGATTGGTTATTTCAGTTATTGGCCCCCCCTGGCCTTAGTCGTACTGTGTAATACGCCTTATTCAATGGCTTTTCAATCATACACGCCCGTATAACTCTACGATGAAATAAGAAATAAGTAAACTGTCGACCAGTATTATCTGTAAAACCATCCAATAAGTAGTTTTTGTATATATTCCACTATATTTTATTTTCACGACTGAGTTCATGAGCAAACGATGGCGGAAACGCCAATCTATATAATGACTTCCCGTCAGAAAAAGGTTGTCACTTACAGTGAGTTATGCTGTATGGGGCCAAGGTGCATGTCCAATTTAACTGAGCTACAGAAAATCCCAAAATGCTAACTGTGACATTTCACTGAGCTAACAAAAAGCTGAAAATGGCAAGCGTGACCCTGATAAATATAGAAGTATGGCGCGCATGTCGGCGGCGGTTTAAGCATTTTTGTAATTTTTTATATAATAATAGGGAAGATATTTGTTTACAAACATTGTTTTTGTTATTTAAATTTCCAACAAGTTAAACAAAAGAGCTCTTTGTTTCACCAGCCAATAGCTTTCTGGTTGGCACATTAATAACAATGGATGACGTCATTGATATCTTCCCTATATAGTTAAAGCCTTTTTAAACCGGCCTAGCTAGTTAATGTACCTTTATCCTTTCGAAATACATCTGAATTTCATTTCCTGTAGGTGTTAATGAAAAAAAAAAAATGAAGGAATCGACTGCAGGGCTGATATGTCCGTAAACAAAATTTGCAATATTACCATTTTTGAATTTCTCGCAGGTGTATTATGAGGCCTGCTGTTTAAATTCGTTGTGAATGGTCTCATTTTGTACCAGCATATTTTAGATATATAGGTTGTTCGAACTACAGAATTCAGAACTTTTCATGTATTGAAAATTATTCTTTCTTATTGATAATCCGGTCGCCAAGGAATTTAATGACGAAGAAGTGCTCAAAGTTGAAGATCGAGTGAATGAATGTATTGTGATCTATTGTACATTCGCAGATCGCTCAATTTCCGTTTGAAATGAAAACCTGTTTATCAGACGAAGGAGGTTTAATTTGTCATAATAAGGATTCGAATAAAATATTCTACTTAGCACGACGATTTGCATAAAAACTAAACATTTATAATATGTTTAGTTTCCTGGATACGAAATATAGTTTGTTTTTAGATCCTCGAGAGTTCTGCGACTAATAACTTGGCCACTAAAACGAAAATACTGTAATGTCAATTTATAAAACACTGTCAAGATATCGTTTCGCCTGTGAGTTTGGGAGAAAAGTGAAGGTGTTTACAAAAGCTATAGACAGGTCTCGGCATTTTTGCTCATATTAAACACAAACTTCCGCACGCTAAAAATGATTATTATCAGATCAAAAGATTTAAAACGCAAAAAAGATGCGCAACTAGAGAAATAGAATTGTTTTTCCGAGAACAAATTGGATTTATTAAATTCTTGAATGGCATCCGAAGCTTATCGGGCGATATTTGTCAGACCTTAAAATGGGACCTTGGCAATGTGTATTTTGTCAAAGGAGAAAATTTACATCTTTAGGCGGTCGATCGGGTGAAATTATGCTAAAATAGTCCACCCATGCTGCTTTATTGACAGCCACAAAGAAAACACAGTTGACAGATAATTTCACTTTTGTAGCCAATCAAATTATTTTCCAATACCACCATACGGCATGAGTCAGGGATCCACTTAACTTTTCTTGCAGCGCCGTTAAAATAATTGCCAATATCGCTAGTTTTGCTGCGAGGGCCGGATTCTTGCTTCGTCCTGAAAAAAATTTGTCTTTGGGAATTTCTTTTCTTGTGCGGTTTTATGTCATTGTGTTTGTATTTTGGAATTAGAAATTTACAAAACAATTTTAGGCAGGTGCAGTATGTTTATCTTGTGTCTCACAGGATATTTCTAAATGCTCGGTGGTAAAAGTATTATATTTGTTAATGGGAAGCGCTAGTTGTGAATTTAACTCCCCCTTTTACAAAATGTAGCCAAGCTTCTCTTTAAGTTTGGGCTAATATCGAGACGTCACGATGAGGCTGGCAATGACTTTAATGTTCTCTGCAATCTTTAACACTGTTATGCAGGTTTGTGTTTCGCCTTTTCTAACCACTTGGCACTGTTATTTACAGTTTTGGAAGAAAGGGAAGGAGTGTTAATGACAATTGATAAGATACGTATTGCTTTTTTCGCTTTTGTAGGATTTCATTTATGGTGTTCAAGCATCCCAAAACGGTAAGAATTCATCTGTTTTCCGAATGAAAAGTTGCATTTTGCAATTTTGTCGCTTGCCATATTGTAGACTTCCATGTCTTTCATACCCGATGAGGTTATTATGTTAAGGGCATTCTCAGCCTTGAATTATTGATATGACCACCATTTTCCGGGAGCGTTGAGCTTCGATACTAAAAAAATCCGCCGATTCTTTGTTACTTGACGTAAGCGAAATATACCACGAGATTAGCTGCAAAAGTAGCAAAAGCCATATATCACTGAGAATATTACGCATTTTGTTAATTTTTGAAAAGGTTAGTATCACCGGTGACATAACATTTCAATTTTTTTGATGAAGCGT
>OX393561.1:28631773-28665630 GCA_947652115.1 Blastomussa wellsi
AATAAAGGTTTTTGCTGAAATAAAATTCATACTACGCCTGTCTTTCTTTGATTCTTTGTTGTACTACGTCAGGCTCGTAAGTTATCAGATATGGCACTAATTACAGACACTGATCATGAGTAATATAATGCGAATAGATCCATAAACATCTTAACGCGTTTCTTAAATAGTACCCCATGGAAGCCACTTGCGTTGCTTCAAAATATATCTTGTAGCATTCTTTATTTTAATTTCAGTTCTTCTTTCTTGACATGTGATTGTACTTACTTTGTTAGATGACATGGAATGATAAAAAACACTGGAATTCTGAAGTTTAGTTTGGTCTTTAATTATTTTGAAAGCAGAGAACTATTTCTATCAATGTTCAGATTAGGGATGGCTTATTTAAAATGTTTTCCGATAAATTAGTGATCATATTTTGATATATGACATTGAATTGAAGATAATGAACTCCGATCAGGTGAAAATAAAAACAAATTCGTTACTCTAAGGGAAAACGGCCATTTTGCCTCTCATTTTATTGATATTATCACATATATATATGACTGGATTTATGTAAACCGGGTCAAAGGAAATTGTGAGCGAAACTCCTGCGAAGCTGTATTTTCTCGCCAAAAGCGGTTGTTTTATCGCCAGAAACTCTCTCCAATGTCGAACCTATAAAACTTAAAAGGATTGGCAGCTTCTATTCTCCTTGGTGACTCACTTATCCGAACGTTCAGTGCTAGTATTACTGTTGTTATTACTCTGTCTTGATTCAACAGAACTCGGTTAGATAAAGTTGACATGACACTATAGTTCTGAAGGCATATTTTCGCAAGGACTCACGGTGTCAATGGGCACTATTCTGAACTCAAATCAACGCAAATTACTCTAACCTATGTCTTTTCGGAGCAAGAAGATTGTAG
Organism: Blastomussa wellsi; assembly: GCA_947652115.1. Classification (NCBI taxonomy): domain Eukaryota; kingdom Metazoa; phylum Cnidaria; class Anthozoa; order Scleractinia; family Plerogyridae; genus Blastomussa; species Blastomussa wellsi. The sequence continues at coordinate 28,632,682 of OX393561.1, forward strand.
TTTGGGCATAACAACAAAATCTACTAATTCAATTAAATTATTATTTACAACATAAAATGGCATCACAGACTTCAAAATTTCCAGCGCAAGATTCGCTTGATTTTTAGGCAGCTCCGGATTAAAGCTGAGAAATGTACTTTGATTAGTGAGTGACCCGCACATGGTTCATGTCGGTCAGCGACCGGAAACTACGCTTCCGAACTGAACAAATCGCCGTTTAGATCAGCGGAAAACCGATCTGGCACTTCTACCTAGCGGCAAAATCTCCATAAAAAAAAAGCATGAACATGAATCAATCGTACTCACATTAAATAGGGCTCTGTAATTCCACGCTATTCCTCGGTTTTCCCACACAGCTAGCCATTTTCTAGGAAATTGAATGCAATCGCCCGGATGTAACGAAATTTTTTTGCGCGGGACACAATACTACCAAAATTAGAGCAGAATTATTCTAAGTCTTTCGCCACAGAATAGTTCCAGCCACATATCGGCATGGCCGCCTTCGAATCACCCGTCAAGTCCGGTATGGAGTCCTATTTGGTGTGGCAAAGGACTTTTTGCCGTCCAAAGCAAGCACCTCACTATCCCGCCTCGCACAAGTCGTAACGAGTTATTGAAGTTCACCCGTTAGAGCTTTGTTTAAGGAAAGATAATAGCCGACGCTTAGATTGCAAATCGTTGGACTTCCACCTTCATTGGACTTAATGATGTCCTCCGGCAAACTTCCTTTAGACGGCAGGATTGGTAAACCTACAGATCAGCTACCGCGCGGTGTCAAAAATTCAAACCGATGTACTCATCGAGCTGGGGCCTGGGTAAAAATGGCCAAAAATAACGGGTGGGGTGCGGGAGGGAGGGGGGGGGGGGGAGTGGGCTACAGTAAAAAGTACCAGACATCACGAATTTGGCATGGGAACATTATGAAGGGTAAGATTTCATGCAAAGAGTGGCCAATAGTCACCGACGGTTACTTCGCAAAACAAACAAAATAGATCGAAATGTCATACATTTCCTCTATTGCCTCAAGCCCCTTTTTTTGCTAAATCAAGACAGATTATTAATATTATTATTATCATTATTATTACTATTATTATTAACATTGCTATTATTATTATGGATTTTCTTTTCGCTCCCTTCTTGACCCGATTTTTAGGCCTAATTAACATGCCTAACAAGTCTTCATCGTTACAACGTGAGAATGGGGTCATTAATTCTTTGACCTGGTTTTCATAAATCCAGTTATATATTTAGCCTTGCATTTCATGATGCAATATTTCATATTTCAATAAAAACAAAGGCTCATCTTTAACACCCTGCCTGTCAGTACACATGTGTCAGTTTGAGCTGACCTTAAGCTTGCATGATGGCACACTCATGGATGATTTTGGTTTACTTTGCTTTGTTTTCATATTATTATAAGACAACATCCCTGCTACCAGAAAAACAGTAAATATATTTTTTATGAACAAAGATAATAAGTAAAGCTAATTACATGTAGTGTAAGATTCTTAGTTTTTAATTGACCCCTTTGAATACATATAGTCCCTTCATTTGAAGAAATGATACCTAAAATGAACGTCAGTTATTCATTCCACACAACTGACCGTCACCCCCATTCCCATCCAAGGAATATCCCTATTCATGCATAGAGGACAGATAAAGATGTTAACTCCTGCGACTATCTAATTGCCATAACCGTGTAATTCTAGCTGAATGGATACAGAAGCTTTGGAAAATGTTTTTGACCTACCGGTAATTTAAATGACTTTGTTCCATTTTAGTGGAAGAAATGGTCTTTAGCAAATATGTGTTTACTGTTTTATTTTAGTTACAGGTTTGTTTTATGGGGCGCCTGGATTATAAACAAACCTCTTTACTTTGCTTAAGCTAACATTATCAACAATATTATGCAAATTAGCTTGTTTTCTATTTTAAAATGGGATTCAACCCAACTTGGATCAACTCCTGCTAACTACATCAAAATTATTGTTATTATCAACAACAACAACAACAAAAAAAAGGAATGTATAAACCACGAGTATAGCCATGGAAGAAGGAAAAATTCACTCATTAAAATGTTGTGGCAATACTGGATTTACTTCAAAAGATTTGTACTGGGCTTGAATAGTATTTGCAAATGAAAGAAGTTTTAAAAAATACAAACTCTGTATCAAACAGTTGTTTGGTGATACAAGGCCAAAATTATTGAATTCATTTCTAACAATGCCACATTATCCTCACTTGTGTCACTCAATTTAAATTTCTATTTAATAAAGCTATTAAGGTATATGTTAAATTATCTATACAGAACATCGCCATCAAATATGGCACTTTATAGCATACCTTTGAAAGTGCTATCAATGGAAATACAGTGAACACAAAAACCGACTTCAGTTTTTATGGTTAAATATGTTTTCTATGTTGCTATCAATCTGAGGAAATATCAAAGCTCAAGAATATTTCAAGTGCAAGAGTACAATTAATGTGAATGGATTACTTTAAGGAATCAAACAATTTCAAAATAAATATTAAAATTGACATATCTTAATGTGGCTTCTGATCTGTTGAATCGTAGTCGAAGCCTATTAAGCTTATTGGCAGGTAAAGCATAATTATCTCAAGACAGTTAATCAGTTTCTAAATTAATGAAATTGAAATGCAAAAGTAATTATCAAGTAAATGTCAATTTCAAAACAAATTGAATAAGCAATCACACCATTTCGATGTCTTACAAATCACATAAGAACCCACGGACCCTTTCACAAGTAACCAACAAAGGGGAATCCACATACAAAGCTATCACATACAAAGCTATCATATATCCATATTTACATTAACGACTTACCTTCTGTTCCTAGAAACTGCTTAACGCAATGTTACGTAGATGACACTAAACTTCAGATTTCTTTTAAGATGCGTGATTGTCCGACTGCTATGAACGATCTAAATAGCGATCTTCTTTTAATACGTAATTGGTGTTTTAACAATTTTCTACTTTTAAATCCTGACAAAACAAAACTCGTAGTCTTTGGAAGCCGACAACTACTTGCCAAACTCCCCGACTTTAAAATATCTCTTCTAGGAAAAGATCTCGCTCTTAAATCTTCGGCCAAAGATCTTGGGGTTGTTCTAGATTCGCAACTAACGTTTGACGACCATGTTTTAAAAACTACGTCATCTTGTATGTCAAGCCTCGCACAAATCAGTCGGGTTAAACATGTTCTTGACCGTAACCAACTGGTGATAGTAATAAATGGCCTAGTCTTTAGCAAATTACTGTACTGTTCCACAGTGTGGTCGAACACCTCGAACAAAAATATATGTAGACTACAGTCAGTGCAGAATTTTGCCGCGCGCATTATTACAGGTACCAGGAAATTTGGTCATATAACCCCCGCACTAAGAGATCTACGTTGGTTTCCAATTAAACAAAAGCTGTTCTTCCGCGACGCTCTCATAGCATTTAAATGCATGACTGGTCAAGCTCCACATTACCTCAGCGATCAATTTACAAAAAGAATTGCGGTCACCGGACGCGTGACTCGAAGTTGCCAATTATTAAACATCCCCTTGTATAAGTCGAGTACCGGACAGAGAACATTCCACCACTGTATGGTGCACATTTGGAACAATCTAGACAGTACTCTTAAAACTGCAAAATCGATTTCTTCTTTTAAATTTTATCTGAAAAATAAATCGATTACTGACTTTTTAAATAGCATCTTCTCTTATCTTACTAGTGTCTTATTTCATTATAATTTTAACTTAAAATATGCATATTGTATAGTACCTAGTGAGAATATTTATTATACGATTAATTCTTAAATAGGTATGTTTATATTGCTTTTGTTAACTACTTCTCTTATCCCAATTAGTTTTTAGTCGCTTTGTCATTGAAAAGCCCCACCAGGGGAGTGTCAATAAACTATTGTATTGTATCATATTTTAGTTGATATTATTGAAATCATTTGCTTGCCTTCTAGCGAAGAAAACGAGTTTCCTACTCTTTAATTTCGCAAAGTTAGAACGCTCAACGGAATTGAATGTACAAACTTGGTTGTTGGTTCTCGGCCTGACGTCGAGAGCCTTTTCTCCCGGTACTCCAATTTTCCCCTCTCCTCAAAAACCAACATTTCCAAATTCCAAATCGATCTGGGACGCATGGCCACATGTTGAACGAGCTGTCAGATCTTAGATGTATTGTGGGTTTACATTTTGTTTACATTTTTCAAACTTTTACCAGAACCTGAAGAAAAAGATTTTGTATTCTGTGCAGAATTTCTGATGTCTTTTAGTTTTGTTGCAGCCGGTCACCTTATACTTAAGGATGGTCAACGACTGAAGATCAACACTACAGCTCCATCCATTAATTGCTCACAGGTATCGAGTTGCCTATACAACGCATCACTTCAAGACAGAAGCTCCTTAAATGACAATCATCTTGTTGTTAACATAACATTCAGTGGTAACATTGAGTTCAGGAGCGGTTCAACAGTTGAAGTGTTCGGGAAGAATGCTCTTAGTTTAACGAGTGTGAATGGAAACATTTCAATTCAAAGCGATGTCACCATGACCTGCGCAGAGATGGTGCTCAATACAAGATGTCTTGGTGGATTCACACAGTCACCATTTAACAAGAGCGTTGGACAAAACAACCCACAAGACCTGTATAGAGGTAAGGAAGGACTTCAAATTTCTCGTTTTCTTTCTCAGCTCGTTTTCGTTTCTCTTATTCAAGTAATGATAATATTCCAGATTTTCAAAGAAAGCTAGTTTTGCAACCAATCGAAGATATTCCATGCATCATCAGCCACCATCTCTAGTCACAAGAGCAAACTGTTTGCTAATAAAATTTCCTTCCCAATGGATTAAATAAAAAAAATCCAACAGAAATTACGTTTTGTAAACGTGATTGCCACAATATCTCGTATTATGATATATATATAAATATCTTATTAAGGATACTGAACAGGTTCGCGGGTCAAATTCGTTCAAAATTGTGATTTTTATTGTACATAAACTGTGTGTATTTTTCTTTCTTTTACAAAAAAAACAGAAATCCAAAATCTTTTTTCACTCCGGAGTTATTGCGTTAGTGTCGAGCTGTCAACACTGCTAGATCAAACGCGGGAAATTGGCTTCCAACAGAGGGAATTCCCTTTGCTCGCGTCGCTAACTTCTGTCGTTGCAGTACAGTTTTGGCAGGAGATTTTGGATGGAGAGAGAAAAGAACAGAAAAAAAAGGGAGAAAAAAAGTCCTTGGGTTCCAAAGGCTGATCGGTGGTACCGTAAAAAGTAACCAAGGAATTTTTGCGAAACGTAGAAATGCTGGCGGAAAGCGACAAATTGTCACAACGACCCAACGTAACACTAAATATTGCTACTAATTCGGATACTTTCCTGGACTTCCGCAAGCAGAAAAAATAAACGTCAAAGAATTCTATTGAACCAGGCGAAGGTTTGGATTCCGGAATGGTGGATTCTAGGCGTTCTTTATCGGACGAATCTGTTGAAATATCACAGCGAATTCATACCATTATAAAGGAACACAAGACTGAAGAGCCGATACGCTAAACAATACAGTACTGCTATCCAATGACTCTTAACCTAAGAATATTAGAAGGTTCTTCCTGTATGCACCGGTACACGGACCGAAAAGAAGGAAAAGCAATCATAAACAAATATTTTATAGATGCTTGCTACATACACTGCTTCACGTATTTCGGAGAGCACGCTTTCCCGATTGGCGGCTTGCTCGCGATTTTCGTTCGCCTTTTTTGAAGCCCTTGTACTCTTTGGTGATCTTTTTCCTCTCACTGGCCCGGAAATTGTTCAGTGTTTTCCCATCGTGGTCAAAGCCCGCAAGAAATTACCACATTATAATTCTGCCTCAGAATTGTCGGCAAAGGATACTATGATCTTGAAATAATATCTACCACCACTTTCCCGCGAGTTTCGCGAGGTTGAACCTGATTGGTACATTAAGGCGATAAACCGGAAAACCACTCCCCGTAGGAGTGCTATGTTTACGAAACTTTCTTTGCCGTATTTCTCGGCAAAATTTTTCGTGAAGTTTGTCATCTTTGAGCGGCTAGTTTGCATATGAGAATTCATCGTAAAAGAGTGAAATTTTGCTCAATGGCACATGAATCCCTCTTCTCCAAAAGAGTGTCGGGCTTTACCTTATTTGTTTTTCGTTTTGAAGATATAAGTCCAAATGCTGTGTCAATCCGAGAAAAGTATGTGAACAAACTTTGAATTATAAAAACTTTTTTTTGAGAGCTAATCTAACGATTGCCCGACACACTTTTAAAGCCAAACATGTGCTGAGTGGCATGCAGTCATTGTTTACTTCGAAGGGCCAAAATCCGACGCGAGTTTGCCGCACTTATAAGCATGGTTCTATTTGAATTTTCTCTTATATTTAATTTTACCAGTAAAACACATTTCCACGACATTCTTGGTTCTATAATCTTTAAAATGATGTGTAGGTTTAGGCCCCTCCCGCAATTTACGCGCGCGTGAGGATCTTTTTCCGCAAAGCACCCTCGAACCTGTTAAGTAACCTTAAACAAGCGTGAGGGCCATACTGGGAAAATATTGACCCGAGGTCTTGGCTGTGCGGTTCAAGACAGTAAGCGATATCTTGCCGGCAGTCAGTCGGCGTTTATTTCTGATCGAAAATCAGGCCGCCTGATTACGAACCTTGCCAAGAAACCTCAAAATTCAATAATTCTATAGAGAGCAAAAAAATACCCATTTAGTGTTTTTAATATTAATTGTGCCGTAAACTGAACTGGCTGTTTGGCATTGAACGAGTTTCACCCGAAGACTTGAAAACAAACTTACGTCGGTTCTCTTCAGTTTGGCTGCCTGGATTCTTCTTCGAGTTTCCGTAAATAAATTCCTCTTCATCTAGCTGAGAAGTGTGAGACTTTGCTTCATTGTTAGGTATTTAAGCCGTTTTTCCTTATAGACCTCGAGAACAGCAAATCAAACGGAGCTTGAAGAGTTGCTAACGAGCAAGAAAATGGCGTGAACAGCTGAATGGTTTTCAATTCCGATTATTATAAACCGCTGTCAATTCGTTTCATCCTGCTCTTAAAGTTTCCGATACTTCCTTAGCATTCCTAGATATCAAAGTTTCTATCGAAGACAACGGTTTATGCACCAGTGTGCACTACAAACCCACAGATTCTCATGGTTATTTATTGTATTCATCTTCACATCCATCACATGTCAAGAATTCTTTGTACTGACGACTCTGATTTTTCCTTAAAATCAGAGGAAATGTGCAAGTTCTTTGACAAACGCGGCTATCCTGCTTCTGTTGTTCAAGCGGGCCATCATCGCGCCCAACAAATCGACAGTCAGCACTACAAACGTCACAGAGAGAAAACAACGATAGAATTCCATTCACCCTCACATTTCACCCTCACAACCACGCAGTAAAATCCATCATTCTCAAAAACTTTAAATTAATTCAAAATGATCCCGATACTGGTAGAATCTTTTCACAACCTCCTTAATTTCATTCAAACGTGACAAAAACATAGGTAACTTTTTAGTCAGAAGTGCATTCCAAACAAGTGATCAACCCGGAACTTTTAAATGCGCTCGCGCACGATGCAAAACGTTCAAAACGTTGACAAAATATCGGGACCCAAGCGATCTATCAAGATCACTTGTCATTTCACCTGTACCTCAGCCAATGTCATCTACTGCATAACTTGCACTCTTTGCAAAACGTTATACATCGGCGAAACAGGGAGACGACTAGGCGACCGATTCCGAGAACACCTTCGGAACGCAGAGAAAGACGACAAAAATGCATCTAGACCGGTCGGGAGACACTTGAATCTCCCAAATCATTCTAAGCAACATATGGCAGTCTGCGGCCTTTCCCTTCACCAAGGAAGCACGGAAAGCCGCAAAACACTAGAACAAAAATTTCTTTTTCAAATCGGCACTCTTAATCCTCACGGTATCAACGAACGCTTTTCATTCAGCTAATTTATTCCGTTGTTTTCACGTTACCAGGCACCCACCAATAGCGAAGCTCCATCTTTCTGTATATAAACCACACACGACCCACAATTCCTTGATTCGCTCCGGCGAAGGCTGACGCTCGAAACGTCAGCTCTCGAAAATCTCTTTACGGTGGCCAATTCACATTATCAACCCAGTTGATAAAACCAAATTATATTGTTAGACTTCCCACCAACGCAGCACCCCCTCTATTATCAATATACCGGCCAAATTGAACTCCGGCCTCGACAAAACACCATTAACGGCCCTGAAGCTGATTGGTTCACGCTCAACCATCCGATGAAGGGCAACAAATCAGGTTACGTTTAGCTTTTTGACGCGGGAAAACCACTGAGGCGCGTACGAGGGAACAGCAAGGCTGAGCAAGCTTTGACGTTCAGTTTCACGCTAAACGAATAATTTTCAGAGCCGGAAAATCAGTCTAGTTGTTATAAATGAGAAAAATACAGACAAAAAAAGTCGGATTAAGACTTGAAGACAGGTTGGAAGAAAAAGCACAATCTGGAAGAAACAAAAATTTTCTTTATAAAACATGTGTTTCAATTTCGGACCCGGAAGGTGGATTCAAATTTTTTATAATTATCTCTCAAGTTTTGTTCTTAACAATGGTTTTTTCTCCTCTCCTTTTCAACTAGAAAGGGGTGTCAGGTAAGGGGACCCTCTTTCGCCATATTTATTTCTAATTGCCATTGAAATTATGGCAATATCTATAAGAACAAATGAACATATTGAAGGCATAAAAATTGGGGAAGATGAAACTAGGACTTTGCTGTATGCAGACGACATGACAGCGACACTAGATAATATTTCATCAGTCGAAAAAGTAATACAAATTCTTAAAAAATGAACCTTTCTAAAACCAAGGCGATGTGGATTGGAAAAAATAAAAATTCTTTAGAGATACCTCTGGGCCTCGAGTGGTGTACAGGAGTTAAGACACTAGGTATTTATTTTTCTTCTGACCAAGAACAAGTAATAAAACAAAATTTCCAGGATAGACTAAATGAAGTTCAAAAAACAATTAACTGAGAGATTTCTCCCTTTTTGGCAAAGTAACAATCATCAAATCGTTTCTCATCCCAAAATTATTATACGTTTCTTCAATAATAGAATCCCCTCCCGAAATTATTAAACAGATGGAGAAGATGATACACAATTTATTGTGGAAAGGCCCTGATAAAGTCACCAGGCTTTCTGTGATAAATCCCTTAGAGAACGGTGGACTGAATCTTATAGACCTTGAACCACATATTGTGGCATTAAGATTGTCGTGGATTCCGCTTCTCTTAGATGAGAGGAAAGGGCCTTGGCTATCTTATCTCAAATACAATTTAAAAAAATATGGAGGATGTTTTCTTTTTGGATGTAACTATGTTGCAAATAGTTTTTACTTACAGCTTCTCGGGTGGTGGGCGGATTTTAGACGCTCCTTTTCTGATGTGAATTACTCTCGGCTCAAAATGTAATTTGGAATAATAAGGGCATACGAATAAATAATAAATTCGTGTTTTATAAAACATGCTTTGACAAGGGCATAACTTATTTGAATGATTTACAATTTAATATTGACAATGTGCGTTCTTATGATTTCTTTAAACATAACGGACTTAAAGTCCCAATGAAATGAAAAAAAAAACAACTATTGAAACATATGCTTATTTGAAAGGCCTTTAAAAATGAAGAAGAATGGCGTTTTCCTTTATGTGATATCTCCTCTCGTGCCAGAGATATTCAAGATTTTTGAATTATGCAAATTAGATACTGATGACGTCATAAGGTGTGATAGTATGGTGTAAAAACATAAAATATAGCATATTTCTGCAAGAAATGATGCAATGAAATTGAAACTTGGCGAGCATGTGAAAGCTTAAGAAATACATCAGATTGTTTATGCTTTGGCGTTCCTATGGCAACACAGCCGGTTCCAAATCTGTAATATACAGGAATGATTATTCCTGTATTTGATCTTGAGCAAGCATCGTCCACTTCCTAAAAGTTAATTAGGAGAGCTAGTGCAATATGGGCATTGCGCACGCTTTAAATGGGATCAATCATTTTCCCTATTCTCTACTTGCACAATCCCATAATACATCGCTTCAACCCCCCCCCCCCAAAAAAAAAAATATGCATAGGCATTGTTTTAGATTTCCCTTGGGACATCTTCATGCCCCAGGAGAAATTGTAAACAATGATTATGCAAAAAAATTTTATTGGGGGGGGGGAAAGAGGTGTATTATGGGATTTGTGCAAGAAGAGAATACAGTCACAAACGAGTAATTTTTGTTTAAAGTGGAAGAGACTGGAACCAAGATTGTTGCCATAGCAACATCAAAATATACATCAAGAGGTGTATTTCTTAGGGTACAATGTTCTTGCAAAGTTCCAATTGTTTTTACACCCATACTGTCACACCTTATGACGTCATCAGTACCTAATTTGCATAACACAAAAATCTTGAATATCTCTTGAACGAGAGGAGATATCGCAAAACGGAAAACGCCATTTTTCTTCATTTTAAAGGGCTTTCAAATAAGCTTATTTTTTAATATATCGTTTTTTCATTTCAAAGGCACTTCAACACTAATTTCCTAACCTGGACAACTTTGAGATCTTCTATCATAAGTATGAAATGAAAAAGCTCCGGCTCCTTCCCTACACTTGGTAACCTTGATCTTATGAATTTCGAATATAAGGTTAAATATTTTAATGCATATACGGCAAAGTGTAAGCAGTTCTATTCTATGATGATATCAAGTGAGGCGAAAACCCCGAATGCTTTTAAAAGGTTGACAGCTGATTTTGAACTTTTAGATGCACAGGAAGTTTTTTCTATTCCTTTTTCTGCTCCTTTGTGCGAGCATTCTGGAACAGATTTTCAGTCTGGTGGTATGATCTTAGTGGAGAATTTTTAAGCTTGTCTTTAAAAGATATTATAATCGGTTTACTTTATGGGAAAGATTTATTAAATTATTTGATAATTTTAGGGAAATTAACTATTTGGGAGTGTAGAAAAAATAAGACCTCCCCAATATTTTGGCTGTTCCTGCACAAGGTCGAAGTTAAACAACAAGTTCAAAAAGCAATTGCTATAAGAAATAGAAAGCTTCAATTTTGCTGTTCCTAAATTTGCTCAAACAGAAGAAATAAGCAAGGAGACATCCACTTCTATCGGATTCCCATTAATAAAGCTGTAAGAGACAAATGGCTACAGCGTATAAACAGGAAATATTTTAAACCCGAGGAAAGCACTCATCTGTATTCACAACATTTCCTTGGTGGTAAAAGATCCATGGACCCAACCAGCCCCTCATACTTCCGGTCTGTGTTTGCTTACAGCCATAGTAAGAGTATTGCAGACGCTGTCTGTATTTACTACATCAGTTAATGTTTTAACCTCGGCGTGTTGTTTGTAACCGAGGTGGCTTCCTTGGTTTCTTGGATACTAATTCCGCTCCAGCTGATGATGATGGTGATGGTTTGTAGGCTTCCATTTTGTGTTTGGTTAACATGAAAAAAATATTTAATAACTTTTTGTTGTTAAGAACAATACATAGTGAATTACACCAACGCTTACCCCCCCCCCCCCCACCCCAACACTGATTACAAATTTACATTACGTTACATTCGCAGTCTGTTAGATCCAAATAAAAGTATAGTTGATAATACAAACCCATAATAATTTGTATATTTATATATCCGTATGTGTATATCTAATATATACCTGCTACTTAGCTATTGAAAATATATTTACGACAACATGTTTTGCCATTTTTTTATGGAGAATAGATTCTCTCTTATTCTTTTTTTGCGATCAAAAGTTCCAGTTTTTGGATTTCTGTTATTTTGGCCTTCAGTAGGCGTAAAGACGGCTTAATATTTTTACAACGGCATAAATAAATGGTATATTTCCCGAGAATGATTATGTGATTTAACAAACAATTCCCTGGGTTATCATCGAGGATGCCAAAAAGGATCGTTATTTCATCAAACTTGTCAATTTTCATATTATAAGTATTTAACCAAGAAATAACAGAAAGCCAAAAGTATTTAGTGTAGGCACAGCTGATCAGAAGATGCTCAAGAGTTTCTTCGTGATCTCCACAAAAGGTGCACATCGGAGAAGGAACTAAATTCATTTTATATAGGATTCTACTAGTATAGAGAAGACGATTTAAGATTTTGTATTGAAAGGCTCTCGTTCTGGTGTCAAGAGTGACTCGACCCGATAGTTGATATTTTTTCCAGTCCATAGTACCAGAAATACCATATAACGAATTGAACTTAGATTGAGCTGTAGGAGGGATATGAATTCGTTTTACCAGGTTGGAATAGATGGATTTTGAAGTCATTCTAATTATATCTTGAGCAACATCGTCTGACGCAGTTTCGTCAATTTGATTATTATTCTCTTCACCTTTAAGGAGCAGTTTCCATTTACAATGCCTTGTAGAAGGAGGTAATCTGAGAAGGGAGAGATTTTTCTCTCTAAAGGCGTCCCAGCTTTTTAACTTAGAGTCGTTTGAGAGTCTCCTATTTTCACAAAACGCACCTGCACTTTTTTTTCTTATTGTATATGGATTGCTGATTAATCAAGAGGTTCTGGTTGTTCCAGATGGTCTGGTTTAAAACATCATGTTTCCAAGCTAGTATATGACCATTGAAGTCACGCGAAGCTTCAAGACATTCTTTATAAAAAAATGGTAACTTGCAGGGTAGGCACAACGGATTGAAAATTCACTGAACCAAGAAAATAGCTCCTACGTTATTAACTTAGTGAGACAAGAAAACTTTCCACGGGCAACCATTATCATCTAAATACCTTTTAAGAGACGCGATACTTTGAGTTTTAATTAAAGAATCATGGTGAGGCATTTTGAGGCCACCATCTTCATATTCACTAATTAAAGCCAGTCTCTTGATTTTGTCTTTGCCTCTCCACACAAAATTGAAAATCACGGAATTAATACGTTTAATTATATCCTTATCAAAGGAAATAAGGGAGGCACGATACATAAACTTAGGCATAGCGAATGTTTTGACTAATTGAATTCTACCATATAGTATTTCTCCATTGCCAGCAACTTAAAGACTTTTTTATTGACTTTAAAGTTAAGTCGAAGATTAGCTCTTTACTTTTATGCAGATCACACCCAGTATGATCTGCATACCCAGTATGAAACAAATGCCCAGTATTTTAATTTGCTCGTTCACCTTGTTTATATCGAGACCTTCATGATTTCGATAAGAACGTCCTAACCAGTAGGCTTCTTTTTGTCCTTATTGCGTTTAAGCCCTTAACATTCGCCATATGTATCCAATAAGGAACTCAGTAAGCCATAAGATTCCTTATCACGTAAAAACTTTGTTAAATCATTAACATGAAAATGATACCAAGGATAAAACTGAACCGCAACATACTTTCATTAGTGTTCTCCACCTTCTCCCAGAGATGTCAGAAGCTAAGTACAGGTGGCCGTCTCTGTTCTGTCACCATCTAGAACTTATTGCAATACTTATAGAACTTGAAGAGAAGATTACACCAATTGAAAAATCCTAAGAGAATGGCCGATTGCTTTAGAGGACATTTAGAAAAGTGAAACATTATGCAGTTTTTACGCTGGTTTTCTTAATTATGGGACGTTAAAAGCCTTGTTTAATTATCTGAAAGATGCCGCTGCTACTAAAAGAAACTGGCGAGGAAGAGAAATTGTCACCAAAACGCGAGTCGTTTTTCTGAAAGATTTCAGATGAAACCTGACCCAGATTCAAAACTGAGACTGGAAGAGGAATTTCTTGTTGTTAGTTATGATGCGATTGAAAGTGGGATTGTTCCAGAAAGATTTGGCCCATCAATGTGGCGCATTTTAAACAATCATATCACGTTATATCATGGATCAACCTTATGTTTCTTGAACTTAAAGTGTCTATACGGCCAAAAGCGATTGGTTTGGATTTGGTATCTCTAGAATGCGTAGAAAACTATTCTGATTTTTTTTTCGAACCCGTCACTTTTCACCCCAAAATCAAGCATTAAATTTCCCGCCTTGGCCACGCCCAATGAAGCTGATCTTCATTGGCGTGGCCGACGCGGGAACTTTAAAGCTCTATTTTGTGGCAAAAAAGTTGCAGATTCCAAAAAATAAAATTGGAATACTTGCTTATGCAATATAAAGATACCAAAAGCATAAAACCCTGTAGGCCATAAAGACCTGTTTGAAATGCCTAATTGGGAGTTTTCAGAGAAGGGAAAACACATAACCAAGTCACAGCCATGAACTTATTGATGCCTTAAAACCTGAAGAGCAAGTTATGGTAGATACAGGATTTGCAGTTGAAAGCATTCTTATTCCCAGCGGTGTTCAATTAGACTTAAAAGGACACAAAGAACGGAAAATGTCCGAAAAATATTGCAGAACCAAGAATACATGTGGATAGAGTTATGAAAAGCATTAAAATTTATTAAATTTTGGGCAATGAGTTCAAGCTATCAATGACACACCTGGCTGATAAAATATTTACAGTATGTGCTTACCTTGTAAATTTTCAAACCCCATTGTTAAAGTAGATTGAAGAGCTATTGTTTGCCAGGGGTATGTCCAACGTGTTTATCTTAATTTAAGCATGTAAAACTGTGCTTTATTGCATAATTGGTGAGTTTCTGTTTGCTGCATTTAATTTTATTTGCATCTTACAAAATTCATTCATTCAGAAAGAAAACAATTTCAAATGCGCCCCAGTCAAAGTTCATATCTAGCAACGTCAATTTCTGAAACAAAACTACACACAGCAATTGAGGTCTTGTCGTTTTCTTACTTGGAGTGAAATAGTAACCCCTTTGGGGGGGGGGGGGGCTAAATACATTCATTCAATCAATCAATCAACTCTATTTAAAACACGGTAAATGGCTCAGCAAGCTGGATTTTAGAATTACAAGATATAAATGCTAAAAATTCCAAAAAATTACAAAATATAAATGTTAAAGGACTAATAAGCTAGGTATAACTTAGCGCTAAAATATTATTTAATATCAAGGAAATTTAATTAATAATTAGTAACAATCATAATTTACTATATAATCATACAAAACAAGCAATGTAGAAATGGGCCCTAGCGATGTGAAATGTGTCCTAGGATATCGCACGTTTAAAGCTTGCAAGATCCCTTATCTCACGTATTTGATTTGACAGTTCTAATAGAGTAATCAGCCATAGTAATAATCCGTGCTGCTCTATTTTGTAGCTTTTGTAATTTGTCAGCATGTGTTTTGGAGCATTCCAAGTTTACAATGTCCACAAAAATCTGAAAGATTGCCTGAAGTATGTTCCATCTACATTCTCAGGAAGTTATCCTAAGTAATTCCAAATTTGCCTATTCTTTCTAGACCAAACTTTACACGGGGATATGCTAATTCCAACAAAAATCTAATATTATCATTGTAAAAGTCTTCAAGCCGTTTCACTCTCTGTTCCCAAACTTTATCTATGCATATAAATGGACTTTCCGCCTGCAGCAACATAGTCACCCCATGATCTTGGATTGCATAACATTTCTTGTTGAAGTTGGTGATACACCTTATTCCAAAATGGCCGCTGATTTATGTACATACAAATTGGTCCTTGTTACCTCGTTCACAGTAAAATATTCTTTTGATTTTTGAGCTTAAAAACGAGGCAACAAGGGCTAATTTGAATACCAACAAAAGAACATTAAGATGACAGCCATGTTGGAATAAGGTGTATAGTAGCTGTGGTTTTCATTAACAAGTTCCCCAGGATTTTCTTTGCTAGGTTTACAGGTGCGTAGCCACAAAAGTACTTGATGTAAAGTTTCATTTTCTGTTGGATGGATTTTCTTTGCTTCTACAAGGCCATCTGTACCAACCATCTGGTGACGCACCTAGGAAGGGGTACTTTTCAGAAATAAATAGTCCGCATTTTGAAACTTTGAGACCTTTGATTCCTGAATATCTTTTATGATCCCACATTCTGTCCATAATTGTCCATCTTTCATAAATGAAGTGCTGATGGTAGAGTTCACGCACATTTCATTACTTTTAAAGGACTGGTTGTCGGCTTTACGAAGGCTCGTTTGCACTTGAAGGCAGTAATGCGTGGTTTTCTGTGTTTAAACAAAGCTTCACAATCTGCCTGCTATTAGGTGAAAAATAGGAGGAATGCTGTCTCTTTGTTCTGTAATATAAGGTTCAGGAAAAGCCACGCACGAGATGCGATATTTTCGCAACCTCCATTAATTTCATTTAAACGCGACAAAAACATAGGTAACTTTTTAGTCAGAAGTGCATTCCAAACTAGTGATCAACCCGGAACTTTTAAATGCGCTCGCGCACGAGGCAAAACATGCCCTTTCATTCACAACGTTGACAAACATCGGCGAAACAGGGAGACGACTTGGCGACCGATTCCGAGAACACCTTCGTGACGTAGAGAAAGACGACAAAAATGCATCGAAACCGGTCGCGAGACACTTCATTCTAAGCAACATATGGCAGTCTGCGGCCTTTCCCTTCACCAAGGAAACACGGAAAGCCGTAAAACTCTAGAACAAAAATTTATTTTTCAAATCGGCACTCTTAATCCTCACGGTATCAACGAACGCTTTTCATTCAACTAATTTATTCCCAAGTTTTCACGTTACCAGGCACCAGCCAATAGCGAAGCTACATCTTTCTGTATATAAGAACACACGACGCACAATTCCTTGATTCGCTCCGACGAAGGGCTAACGCTCGAAACGTCAGCTCTTGAATCTCTTTACGGTGGCCAATTGACATTATCAACCCAGTTGATAAAACCAAATTATATTAAATTGATTTAAGTATGATGTTTTGCATTTGACAGATTCATTGACTTTATATTTTACCAGGTCATTATTAAAAATTACAATGAATGAAGGAATCAATGACGTGTCAAAACAAAAAAAGATACCCTATACGAAGAAAATATGTAATGATAACTGTTACATGATACTCAATTGTTGTCAAAACTTTACAGCGTTAATAGAGACCATCACATCAGCAAGCCAAGTTCAAACCTCAGCGAGCGAACTGCCTGCTTGTGCTTCCATGAGCGAAGGGTTTTGTATTTCTTTACTTCCTCGTCATCAAAACAACGGCCAATCAAAACATTTTTGACATTCTGAATATCGATGTTTTCAGCATTCTTGATTTCCCCAGTTCTGAAGCTTCTGCAGATACGGGAGTCAAGCTGTTTCTTCGTCTTCGATCTCATTACAGCTTCGCTTTTTTCCAGTCGAGTTGTTGCCGCACATTGAAATGTTAAGGTGGCTCCGTAGTTATTCCGAGCGAAATTGTCATTGTTAAACTTTGCGTCATAACTTTTTCGGCTTTGGCGCGATGGCAATGAAACTTTGGGAAAACTTTCTCCTATCATTCAGTAATAATACAATTATATTTGATTTAACTGATGAAAAATATGTTTAATGGTATTGCCGTTTTCATGGACCTACCCTCTTGAGAAAAATCGCATACAGCAAAAAATTTTGCTGATAAATTATTGTTAAATTTCTAGAATCAGCGCGTATTAACTTAATACATATCATAGCCAAGCTTCATCCAAGCTTCATGCCCACGATCAAGAAACACAAGAACGAGAGAACTGCACAACGGCGAACCGCCGAGGGAACAACTAACTGGTCTAGGATCAGCGCGGATCGAAACGCACCAATCACAGCTGTTGATAACCAACCAATCACAGCGGAGCACCATGCTTTATAAAGCTACACGTAGCCAGTCGACCTTATCGCCTGATGAAGGCTAGCAGTATGCAGCCGAAACGTCGCGGTCCACATCACAAGTGACTACATCGTGAGACAAACGATAACGCCTTAATTACTAGACTTTATACCACGATGAACAACAACAACCTCACGACATAAATTATTCACATTTACATACCTATTTAAAGGAGGAAAACAGTTTACTTTAGAGGGAACGGTTTTGTAATCGGATAGCAACCTCTTTCCTTCGGTGTTCTTGTTAAGTACCTGGCTTTGCTTTCGGGAGAGTTCAGGTTTCCTCCAAGAAATGGGTTTTCCTTACGGCAGCAATCATATCATTATTGTTTGGCATTCTATTGAATAATATATAGATTTAATTTGGTTTTATCAACTGGATTGATAATGTCAATCGGCCACCGTAAAGAGATTCAAGTGCTGACGTTTCGAGCGTTAGCCCTTCGTCGGAGCGAATCTTACAGCTAACCTGATGTTTGATATTAGACACAGAAATGCACCTAGAAATATTCGAGACCTGTTTCAAGACATATCTAATATTCACCCCTATAATACCCGATCCTCTGCTTCGCACAACTTTTACACACAAAGCTCTAGGCTCTCTATTCAACTGAACTCGTTTTCTAGAATTGGAACAAAAATTTGGAACGAGATGCCTCTCACATTAAGGAATCTTTCTAAACATGACTTTAAAAGAAAAATTAAAAGAGTACTTTTCAATATTCTGTCTTCTGAAGACTCCTATCTTGACATACGCAACGTTATTCAAAAGGTCAAATTTTCTTAAGGTTTTTATGTATTTTCAGAATAACAAGTATAGTCTTAATTGTAATATTGTTGTATTTTTTTGTTTCTATACCTACTCTTTTTAGTTAACTTCCAGATTTTTGATTTCTATAAACTTGTATACGTACTCTCTCTGGTTAATTTCCTGATTTCTGTTAACTTCTATACTTACCTTTTTCTTTTTAGTTAAGACATGACCCACCTAGATTAGCTAGCTACCTGTGGGCATGTCCAATTTGTTAAAATAATTATTAGAAAATAAAAGAAATAAAAGGATAAAAGGATAAAAGGATAAGGAATTGTGCGTCGTGTGTCTTTATATACAGAAAGATGGAGCTTCGCTATTGGCTGGTGCCTGGTAACGTGAAAACTTGGGAATAAATTAGTTGAATGAAAAGCGTTCGTTGATACCGTGAGGATTAAGAGTGCCGATTTGAAAAATAAATTTTTGTTCTAGAGTTTTACGGCTTTCCGTGTTTCCTTGGTGAAGGGAAAGGCCGCAGACTGCCATATGTTGCTTAGAATGATTTGGGAGATTGAAGTGTCTCGCGACCGGTTTCGATGCATTTTTGTCGTCTTTCTCTACGTCACGAAGGTGTTCTCGGAATCGGTCGCCAAGTCGTCTCCCTGTTTCGCCGATGTATAACTTTTTGCAAAGAGTGCAAGTCATACAGTAGATGGCATTGGCTGAGGTACAGGTGAAATGATCAGTGATTTTGATAGATCGCTTGGGTCCCGATATTTTATCAACGTTGTGAATGAAAGGGCATGTTTTGCATCGTGCGCGAGCGCATTTAAAAGTTACGGGTTGATCACTAGTTTGGAAGACACTTCTGACTAAAAAGTTACCTATGTTTTTGTCGCGTTTAAATGAAATTAATGGAGGTTGCGAAAAGATTCTACCAGTGTCGGGATCATTTTGAAGTAATTTAAAGTTTTTGAGAATGATAGATTTTACTGCGTGGTTGTGAGGGTGAAATGTGAGGGTGAATGGAATTCTATCGTTGTTTTCTCTCTGTGACGTTTGTAGTGCTGACTGTCGATCAATTTGCTGGGCGCGATGATGGCCCGCTTGAACAACAGAAGCAGGATAGCCGCGTTTGTCGAAGAAATTGCACATTTCCTCTGATTTTAAGGAAAAATCAGAGTCGTCACTACAAAGACGGCGAAGTCTAAGAAACTGAGAATAAGGAATGGCATTCTTGAAATGTGATGGATGTGAAGATGAATACAACAAATAGCTATGAGAATCTGTGGGTTTGTAGTGCACACTGGTGCATAAACTGTTGCCTTCGATAGAAACTTTGATATCCAGGAATGCTAAGGAAGTATCGGAAATTTCCCAGGTATATTTAAGGGCAGGATGAAACGAATTAACAGCGGTTATAAATTGATTAAGATCTTCTCTGGTAGAAGAGGTAGCGCCGATACAGTCGTCAATGTAGCGACGATAGAGTTCAGGTTTTGGGCCGTTGTATTGATTGAAAAATTGGTGTTCAATGTAGCCTACGAAAAGATTGGCGTAGCTGGGTCCCATTTTGGTACCCATGGCCACGCCATTGATTTTTTGGTAATAATTGTTCGCGAATGAAAAACAGTTGAGTGTTAACACTAACTCAGCCAGGCGGAGTAGTGTTTCCGAGCTTGGTTCCTTAACAGTGCGTAAATCAAAAAAATGTTTGAGGGCTAGAAGACCTTCGCCATTTGGGATGACGGTGTAAAGAGATGTAATATCCATAGTGAAAATAAGTTTGTCTTCGCCCAGGAAATTGAAATCGCGAAAAATTTGAAGTGCGTGTTGACTGTCTTTAACGTATGACGGTAAAGATCTGACAAGCCTAAAAGCGGAGCTCCGTATTTTTGCTGGTTCTTAATAATTTCTATTTAATTAATAATAATTAAAAACGTCAACTCCAATTGCGGAATTTCCGCTAAGAATGACCATAAAATGTTCAAAAATGTTGCCAGAAGAAAAAAAATCGGACCTGAGCCCGCGATCAATGCCTAGTCAGCGGTCAACTTAAAAAAAGTTCTAACCTGAGCCAGCGATCTGGTCATGTGATACAGCTTGGATGCCCTATAACAAAGATGTAAGCTGATAAGGCTGACAAGGTGTTGACAAGGCATGGCTATTTATGGCCGCCATGTTGCGTGACTCCGTCGCCGTCGTCGTGCGTACGCGCCCACGAGCAATACCGCTAGCCATGATAACCATGAGAAAATAAGCTCATGGGTTTCGTTTTCTTTCCCATATGACTATGGGGCTCCGCTTGGCGGCCCTTCGGGCCGCTGGAGCTCCGCTAATAATACAAGTATTTGTTGGTCTCAATAAACGGGGTGCGTTTCTTGCAGAACTTTTGGCTGGGAGTTCTATCTAGTGCACCAGTCAGTTCTCCATTTGAAGTCAAGTGGAAATAAGTGTTTAGATTTATTGTTTCTTACAGGGATTGGCCCTGGAGGATTGATAATATCGGACGAGGTTTTTCCAAATGTGCAATCGCAATGTATAGCTGGCTCTAGCCATGGAGGTTTTGGAGGAACGAAGGCGTCCAACAAGTATTTAGTTCCAGGTCAACGATATGATCTAAACAACACAAACAAACTGCTTGGAGGAAGCGGAGGTTACATTTTGTTGATCATAGTTTGTTGTTATCCCCAATCTGCCTTGTATAAAAATTGTTGGACAAGGTAAAGCAAAATATCGCTATTTGTCTATGGCAAGCAGATCAGTTATTTGTCTGCGAGACACTGACAAAAACTTAGTTCAATTATTGCTTTACCATTCGAATACTTAATTTGTTTTGCACAATTAGGGGACTTTCAACCGCGTGCTTTCCAATAGAGACGCCGTGGTAGTCTGCAATCAATTCTCCTTCTTTCAGATATTGCCGAACTACATTAGATTTTTTTTTTTTTGCATTTCCGCTCTCTTATACATGGGTTGTACTAGATCACTGTTTTATCGGCTAATCAAGTCTTCTGTTCCTGGCATGCTTCAGAGCTCCGTGTCACGGACAATTATTCTATTGTCGAACAATATTATTGTTCTGACATTGTGTTGTCTGACTCGGTATTATTATTTCTCATCGAGTATCATAGGATTATCTATAATATAATATATTAATTATTGTTGTTAATTTTGATTTTCGTTCATTTCAGGCTCGTGTGTACAGAATTCCGGGAGTGTTGCTGGAGGCGGAGCCATAGAACTTACAGCTAAGACAGGAGTGATTACCATAAGTAATTAACCTCAAATTATGTAGTAGGGAAGGTACAAACTTCCTCTTTGTATCAACAGAAAATTAAAAAGCCTAATTATGACATATTATCGCCTAGGGTTTCCTCTTCAAGTTCCAAAGTCTCGGAAGAACTAAAGCATTGAGCGTAAAACTGAATAGAAATAAGTATAGTAGGAAATCGCATTGGGCCGAGTCAGAAATTGCCTGAGTCTCCTATTTTGCATATTTTACCAATTTTTAAGACTTAAATATTCCGAGAAAACGCTGTTTTTATCTTACGTATAGATCTGTATGATTCCCTTAAAATTGCAAGGCGTAAACATTTTAGCATATTAGCAACTTAAATTGTATACCGGCATGTTCTTGTAAGTATGGTAGTGCTTTGTACGTGCGACTTTTTTGAATGGCCAATAAAAAAGTTGCCGCCCCTCTCTGTGCGGTCCCAGTAACTGACGCACTAGTATCCACTTGATCATGATTTAACCGACCGTCTCTCACTGTAGCTCTTAACATTCACTTTACCAATTTTAGATGCAAAAATCAAAGCTTCAGCTCAAGAGCAAACAGGCAGCTCAAGTTATTGTTCTGGGGGATCAGGGGGACTTATTCGTCTTAGAGCTCAAAGGGTAAGCCAAATGTCCAGCACAGCATAAATAAAATGACTACAAAACGAATACAAAATACGTTCTCCTATCTGACAGACACTTGTGATTCAATGTTTTCTTTAATATTTAGATGGTTTGCCGTTTGCTTTTAAAAAATGACTATTTATACTAACAGGTAGAAATACAGAAGAATGGCAGACTTAATGTCGATGGAGGAAATGCACAACAACCTGACGATACATACCGTTTAGGTGGTGGAGCAGGAGGGGTCATTCAGATAATAGCACCTGAGGGTAGTTTTGCTGCTGATACGTTATCCATGAAATATGGCCTTAAATCCGGGGGGGCATATTGCGACAATGCGACGGATGGCTATTTTCTTCTTAAAGGTAACTCAAGGATACAGATATATAATCAAGGTCCGCGTAGCGAACAGATTTCATTGCCATTGTTTATTAACTCGTTTTGAATTTGCCAAAAGAGGAAGACGGGCTTAACGGCTTAAGTGTAATTTACAGTAAAATATTTGCCTAGCAAAAATAGATGTATCTCCTCTTGAATGTACTGCACGTAATACATTCCATCTTGAACTATGTCTATTTTGTTTGCGCCGGGTTACAACTTGATATCTTTTCCCTAGTCATATCGTTGAGACGGTCATTATTTCACGCTTGTTATTTGTCATTTTATTAGTAGTATATAAATTCAAATGTAAGTTCAAAAATAATTCAACTTGCAACTGAAGATGGTCGATGAACGGCCGAAACATGTTTTGCAAATTTAAATTCAAATGCGTCCGGTGTCCTCGTTTTAAAAATTGCATATCAAAATTAGTAAATTTTGTAACTGCGTGGTCTATACATAAGAAAACACTCAGAAGAACTAACAACTTTAATTTCTGACCCATGTCCACAATACAAAGACATTTGGCAACATCCTGTCGTCTCGAATTCTTGCAGTTTCCTCGCTGTCTCGGACGCTGCTTCAGGGCTCCGAACATCTCTTGAAAGTACACGAAAATTTTCGGTCAGTACTGAACAGATACATTGATTGATGGCGGGTCCTATCGATGCCTGTATCTGTGTGGAAGGAGACTTCGTGAAATGGTACTTGCTAATAGTATATTAACATGCAACTGTTCCTTGTTTAATTACAGTTAATGAAACTGCAATTCCAGAAACTTTTAATTCTGTTAATTTGGCACTACCCTACTCGTGGTCTGCCGGATCAAGTAACAGTGGGGCCGTTTCTACCACTTCTTCTTTAGCGACAACAGGTTTGTTCTGTTTAAGTACGATATTACCATTTCAAGCCTTGGCATAAATAGAACCCTTCGTTATCAGATAATATATAAGTGCGATCTTTTCACCGCAGTACAAAAATACGAAGATTAGTTGCAAAAAAAACATTACCATCTTAATGCTCAAGCAAAGCACGTTACTTATACTTTCCGTCAGGTGTTACGGATAAAATATTTGAACACAAAATCTCCTTATAAATCCAACAACGATTCAGTGATCTTCAATTTTTGGAACACCTACAATATCTGGTCTGTCTGTATCATCAGCATCTCAAATGGGACTTTGGACAAGTGATGCTACATTGCAATGAAATCGAATTATGTGATTGTCTACTTGTCTACGTTTGTTAGGGTATTAACACAAAACCTCAGTATTTGAATAAACCCAAGTACATGAATGTGATTTTCTCTGAATTAATCGTGAAACTGGTTAAATTTCGTTTTATTTATTTTCCAGCAGCAAGTTCGATTCAGCCTTCAGTTTCTGCCATGTTGTGCAAGCAGATAACCTAGCTTAAATCTAAAGATATACAGTCTTTTGTGAACAACAGTTGCATCAATGTCTTGCTTACTCAAGTCAAGTTGGCTCTCCACTGGAAAAGCTCGAAGCCCCCAAGGGAGGGGTACTCCCCTTAAATTTCGGATAGGTGTGTGCCGTGGAGGATCTGAAGCCCTGACCCTATTTAACGATAAATAATCGAAATTTGATACCAAGGAAAAGAACGAAAACTAAGAATGTTATGAACGGGTCGTCTTTAACACTCTAGCAGATTACGGTAGTTCGGTGTTAACATACTGTTCTATTTTGTTTAGCTGGGAACAATGCCCACGGGGCAATAATGATACAATATTTAAGGACATAGAACCTCAAAAACCCATACCTATCCCACGGCACATACCTATATAGCCCATTATGGGACCGGGGTACCCCATTTCCCCACACCTCTAGGCCCGACGCTACAATGGGTGAAAAAGGTGTTGACACGTTGACATTTTAAACCCCGTGCAAGAAACTGTCAAGTTTCATGGCACCATTTAATTGTATTACGGTCTCATTTAAAGCCCCCCTGCCCTATTAATGTTGCAGCTTGTTTCTTGGGGTCCTTCGCTGGAATCATACAACATTGAATGGGCGAAGGGGGTATTTTGGTGGAGTGTAGTGAACCAGAAAAAAGAGAGATAGATATACCCTAAAAACTGAAATTTCAAATCAATATATCAACTACTTTTGTCACTCATTGTAGTATAAATGCTTATAGGTCTTTTAGGTCCCACAGAAGAAGAAAAGTTAAAACTGCTAATGAAAGATATACAATCCATTAAAGTAAGTACACTACTGTTCCAGAATCTGGTTCATACATCTGGCCTAGCCTCGATACTACGACTACTGGAAGGACTCCTTGGCCACCATATTGGTCAAACCGCCCTTTACAACCATAGATGTTTGCTTCTTTTTCTGGAAAATAAAGCTATTTTTCGTAAAAGGATTAAATCCCGTAAGGAAATCATTATAACTCGAAACATTATATTAATCACAATAAACTACTACTTTTATTAATATCTAATCTAAACAGCGCAACAAAAAAGCTACGGTAAAGCGCCACATGTTTTGTGATTACACAGTGGAAGGGTCAAGCCATATTTTTTATGTTCACGCTAGATATAAATAATAGCAAGTAGCTATACCGCAGATTTTCTCTGTTTAGGTTTCAGAGCCCCATCATTATTGTATAAATAGCTCTCCTAAAATTTTAACGGTTATACTTTTGAAAATGTATGTATACTAACATACGAAACGTCAAGGTCAGAAAGAATGTCGTTAAGTAGTCTAGAATGGTGTCTACATTACAAACTTTACTGGACAAGGGAGATATGACATTTCATAATGATAAAAACGGAAACGATTATCGCTTTTAAAATTCCTGTGCGCCGCAATGTTGGATTTTATGACGTCAGTGCGTTGTCCTTATTGTTGTTAATGAGAGCTTCTTTTGTGTGAAACAATCGGAGAACGCACTTACGTCATAAAATCCAAATTGGCGGCGCGCGGGAAATTTAAAAGCAATAATCTTTTTCTCGCTTTATGAGTATGAAATGTTGTATCTCGCTCATCCAGTAAAATTTTTAATTTAGACAACTTAACGTAAACTTGTTTCAAGAGCCGAGGTTTCCTTTAAAATGATATTTTTACTGACTTGTTTTTGTTCTTGTTTGTTTTTGTCAAAAGATCTTATTAGAACAGGTCAACAAATCTGCTATCCGTGAAGTCCTCAATAAACACCAGTTTCTTGCTTCCAGCATTACTTTAAACAAGGGTATTATGGATCTGTGGCTCCAAATATTTAAAGAATACCCGGCTATTGTGGCTATGACAGGGAAAAGAGATCCAAAGTTCGTGGAGGTAAGGTTATGAAATAAGAGGATTCTGGAAAAGTAGACATGCCCATCAAAAATAATAATAAATATGCAATATATGTAGAATTATTATCCTTGTTTTTAAGTCTCGTTGGTGACTACCCGAAGGTTTTGATCCACATAGATCCACATAGTTATTAATATTCATTGAAAAGATCTTCAATGAAAAGATCGGCAAGATAATGTTCGACCAGAGAAAGAGTGTGAGACTGAGGGAGAAACTTTTCGGTTATAATCAATGGCTCTGGTAAGCAGCCAGCCTCTACTGTTTCAGTGTGTTCAGCAGCTCTTATTTACGAATTCCTGAAGGCTTTGATTGTATACTGAAACTAATTAAAAACCTCGACACTGCAGGAACTATTGGAGGGCATTTTAAAAGCTGCCTCTAACTGTCTTGATGAAAAAAACCAAGTAGTTTGGAGACAAACTCAAGAGGTTAGTGATTTTCAGTTTTACTCGCTATTGTGCAAAAAAATGCGTTTGCTAGGTTGGCAGTAAAGAGAACGTCGCTGAAGTCATCATCAAATCTCGCCGTGCCAGTAAGGCCGGCGCTGACGTGGACGGGATCAATCCACTCAGTCCATGCTGTGCTGGGTAGCAAAAAGTGCTGAAATAGTCGGGAGACACCTTAAAATCCACTGTCCAAATTACTGAGTCCACACGTTTCCATCCTTTATGGCGAGGCAACAATTTCCGGTCCCGAGGTCATTTACGGTAACACACAAAAAAGATGAGGGTTCTGGCGCAGCTGGTGTAAGGACTGCCAGGGTGCGGCAGGGGGGTGGTGGCAAAGGTGCCAGGGGGGTGGTGGCAGGGGTGCCAGGGGGTGGTGCCAGGGGTTGTGGCAGGGGGTGACAGGGGGGTACCAGCGGGCTGGAAGCTTTAGAAGAGCGCATTTTTTTTTTCGACAACCAAATTTCGCACAAACGCGCCCACAAGAACAGCGGATTTTTTTCTCCAAAACCCAAATTTTTGGAGAGCGCATTTTTTTTTCGACAACCAAATTTCGCACAAACGTGCATGGACGCAAGAACAGTGGATTTTTTCCAACACCCAAGCATCGTTTCCA
This sequence comes from Blastomussa wellsi, assembly GCA_947652115.1. Taxonomy (NCBI): domain Eukaryota; kingdom Metazoa; phylum Cnidaria; class Anthozoa; order Scleractinia; family Plerogyridae; genus Blastomussa; species Blastomussa wellsi. Next base: position 28,659,916 of record OX393561.1, read on the forward strand.
GCAAACAAAGGCGCCAGCAAAACAAACAACAAACCAAGTTGTCAAAATCACCCAATTGAACAAATACGTCGCTGGAGGTATACGAAAAATGTCTGCGCAACCGCTAGTGGATTTCGACAACGAAACAGTGGTTGTGCAACCTTCCAATATCGTGGCTTTGTTTTTCTCCGGAACCAAAAACGCGAAGTTGCAGCGACGAACGACGACGCGGCCAAACAAACCTTCGAACTCGCAACACCCGCGACAAACGACGAAGAAGAATCTGCAGCAAACGACGAAGAATCTGCAGCAAACGACGAAGAAGCTGCAGCAAACGACGAAGAAGAAGAACAGGAAGTTGCCGCAACACCCGCGGCAAACAACGTCGCGACAAGAAAAACCTTCGAAAGCATGGGTCTGCGGTGCGAGAAATCTGTTGCCAACCATCTTCTTCTGGAAAACGCCTGGGACAGCAATCTTCTGTCCGACATCGCCAAGGTCGACTATCTGGCAGGGAACCTCGGTCGCACGAATCTGCGGCCATTGGCTGGTCTTCCGCCTTTCGTCGACGACCTCTTCATGTTTGGCTATCTTTCCAGAGAGGAGTGCGTCTACAAGAGAGGAAAAATCTCCTGCACCGAGTGCCCAGAAGGCTCGGCAAAAACTGTCGTCGCAAACATCGCAATTGCTTTGGAAAATAGCCTGCGGAAACGCCAGAACACAAGCATCGTCCACACAGTGGGGCAAGGGAAAGCGGAAAACAGCGCATTCCGCGCCACCATCGATAGAATCGATAAAAACACCCGGAAAAGGGCAAAAAGAAGCTGGTTTCGGCTCCACCCCGAGAAAAAGATCGACGGCTATTTCGTGGCGAAAATCGAAGTTTCCGAAGTCCCAATGGAAGCGTTGCACCAGACGCTGCCGGTTTTCGCAAATCGTCTACTCGGGGGCTTCGGCTACGATATCTACTCCATCGACTACACACAAGACTTTTCGGGCACTTTGGATCGCAAAGCTCTTGTGGCCCACCTTGGATTCGAAACGGCAGGGAGTTTGGCCGCCGCAATGGGACACCCCCCGGCTCCTGGACAACACCGACAGCGTCGGGGAGCACTGCTGCACCTGGCTCGAGACCACAGAAGAAACCACAACCACCCGAAACAAGATCTACAACAAAGTCGTTTCGAATTTCGTGGCAGGAGAAATCCGCGAGCCTGTTGGCGGGCACCTGGTAGAATACGCCGACTGTCCCAACCAGCGGCTCCGCCAAACATTCTTCCACCCAGACGTGCAAGCCCGAGGTTGCACTCGAATCGAAACCTCTCTCTATGGCCTCCCACTCGGCGAACTATCGAACGAGAAATGGCAAAACCTCGCCGCCACCCTCGACAGGTGCCTTGCTCTCGCGGACAGACCACAAGGCCACATCTTCGTCGCGTGGGGCGGCCACACAACAACAGGCCGAATCATTGGAGTCCACGTGCGCCCTTCTCAAGCGAACATCCAAGACCCAGCCAAGTGGGAAAAAGCAGTGCAGTGGGCGGCAGGAGATTTCGGGTTTCGGTTTTTCCCGATTTTCCGGGTCGAAATTCTGGCCGCCAACGACGAAGGGGTGGAGCTCGGACCGCTCCGCTGTTTTCGGAAAGACGAAAACGCCCGCACAATCATCGCAGCGAGCAAAAATCCGACGCAGCTCCACCCGAACGGAGGCAACCTGCCAACACTTCTGCCGCCAACAGACAAGATCGAGTGGGAATGGCGAACCAAAAAATGCCACGCCATCGGCAACGATTCTTCGAAATACGAGCTCCAAGAAGTGCCAGAAATCGCCCAATAGCGGCAAGTATCTGCGCTTTCGACAAGAAACCGAGAGAAAGTTCTCGACGAGCTTCGATACGCCCGCACAGCCGAGGAGTGGAAACGAGCCCAGTGGGAAAGAGAAGAAAATAGACGCAAAAAAGAGGAAGAAAACACAAGGATTCGCCAAGCGGAAATAGAGACCCTTCGCGTCTATGCCGAGACAAAGCAAAAAATAGAAAGAAAAAGCCGAGGGACCCGCGAAAAAATCTTGGACGCTCTTGTAGAGGGCACAAAAAAAGTTTCGGAGCTGCCCACAAACAAGATATGGAAAGTTCTTGGTTTCCGCGCGAAAGAAGAGCAATATCGGGTTGTCTTGCAGGAACCAAATTCTCCGCCTGTTTCTGTTTGGGCGACGAAAGGTCTGCGAAAAATCCTCCACGAATGCGCGGCCTTCTTCCGCAAGGAGGAAGACAAATTTGGTCGGAAACTTTTCTGGCTTGTGGCTTTCGACGGGGGCGGCACGCTTGGAGGGTTGGAGTTTCAAATCCAACCAACGAGGGCAAAACAAATGTGTGGAACCCAGTGGAAGTTCTCGAAGCCCCAGATCCTGGGCGTCTCCCAATCTTGCGGGCTCTTGGGGCGAAATGCGAAGAATACGACAAACGTTGCGCAGATCTCGCCAAAACCCAAACCAATTTCCGAAAAGTTTCTGCTCCAACAAACAAAGACACGAAAAAAACAACAGACCTGCTGGCGGGAGAGTACATAGCCAAGCGTTTCGCAGCGACAACCTTCCGAAACTCTCCGCGGACCATTCTCTTCCTGCTCCCGATCGGCGAAGACGGGGAACCGAAAACAGACGAAAAAGTTCCAACGCACGGGTTCTTTCTCGAAAAAGAGATCGAGGCAATGGGAGGCCTCCACGCGTTGGAAAAAAGAACAACCCCATTGCATTGCCGGCTTGGGGAGGAGAAAACGACACCGAGCAAGAGAAAATGCCGCCGCGTTGCCCTGGCCTAGATCGCGACAACCAATCCACCTTCGGTGCAGAAAACAAAACTCCCCCGGCAAGCAACAACAAGAAGCTCTCCCAATCCCCAGTCCAACCATTTTTCTGCAGTCTCTGCATCGACACGGCCGACAATGTTGGCCGGATTGTCTTCCATCGAGGCGAGGAACTTGCAAAGAGCACTCCAATCCTTCCAGCGGACTTTGTCTTCTTGCTGCTCCCATTCTTTCTTTCGGGCGCGGAATTGGTGGAAAGGAAAGTGCGGCACACAACCAGGCGGCAGAACCACAAGCTCCATTTTGTATTCCATTGCAGCTATATAATTGGAGGACACTTTTGCGCAGGCTGCACAGTGGCAGCCGAGATGTCCCAGTTGGAGATTTGCATTGGAAAAAGAAATGGCAGGAGAAAACACGTGCAATCTTTCCGAGAGAATCCAAAAACTTCCACCAGAACTCCGCGAGCGAATCTGCAAAGAATTCGTCGTTGCAAAAACAAAGGAGCGCTTGGATCTCGGTTTCGATGCCGTGCACAAAGAATTGTTCGCGCAAAAAGAAAACGAGATGCCGCCCTATTTTTGCGACAGATGCCAAAGTTTTGTCCAGCTTTTCGTTTCTCGAGAATGCGGCATCTCCAAACAAAATGGACTTTGCTACACATGTTTCGAAAATGGCGTGGATTATTTTTTGGGCAACAACGCCTATTTCGATTGGGACGACGAACACTTCGAGTAGCGCACCCAAATTTTCGGCGCCTAGTCCATTGGACGAATTACTTGTTTGTGCGCAGGCTGCTGTGGTGGATTGTGCGCAGGCTGCACATTTTCGGGTGGCGCGGCATTCTGTTGTTTCCACTCTTCCAACTTCGGTCGCAGTGTTGCATGCAGAAAAAAGAGGGCAGTTCCAATCCCGCCAACAATCGCAACAACCTGCGCGCACAACCCTCTCTGTTTGCACTCGAACAGCGTTTTTTTCTATGCTCTCAGGGATTCCTTCGTCCATTTCTTCCAATTCTTGCAAACCTTCCCCAATCTCCTCCACATCTTCGAAGTGGCTTTCTTGGGTCTCCAACAAGAAAGCCATATCTTTCTGCAGGTCCTGCACGCCGGCTTGGATCCGCAGAAGAACATCCTGCATCTTTTTGGAATTTGCAGCCGCGGTTTCCGCGGTTTCTGTCGTTGCATCCGCGGTTTCTGCCGCGGCAGCCGCAGTTTTTTCCCATTGCGTCCGCGGTTGCAGCCGCGATTTCGGTTTTTCTATCGAGAACACCCGCTTCTCTCCATATTCTGTAGAGCCTTGTTGTGCCAATGCCGAATTTTTTTTTGGACCTCTCTGGGCGACTCGCCTCTTGCCGCGACAATTTCTCGAATTTCTTCGGGCGAAAGAACTTTTGCAGGCGGCATTGCAAATATGTTTTTGCAGATATTTTTTTTGGGGCACCGCCTCCAAATTGGTGTTTTTCTGGCATCTCTGGCATCCCTTGTGTTTTTCTGGTGTTTGTGTGCATTGCTTTGCGTTTTCTCTGCAATTTCTCTGCAATTTCTCAAAAAATACACAGCAATGCGCAGTTCTTTGTCCGGTTTCGAAGCAACCACTCGCAGTTGTTTTCTCCGCGAACCATTTTTTGGGAGCTGCCGTTTCTGTCTAATTGGAAGAACCTGACAGTGAAGTAGTATATAAAGAGTCAATCAAATACCACCTCGTCACGCGCGTCCTCGTCGCGTCCTCGGAGCGCGCTCCTCGGTTGTATTTGATTGACTCTGTCATTGGAATAGAAGGTTCAACTATGGAATCTCTCCTAGTAGTTGCATAAAAAGGCAGTAACTTCATTGACAGCAATTTTTGTGAGGGTATTTTCACAAATTATTTTAAAAAAACCTTACCACCAAAGAAATAATATTGGAGCTCCGCTTTTAGGCTTGGCTAAATCTATATATCTATAAATCTATAAATCTATAAATCTCTAAATCTATAAATCTTTTTTTTTTTTTTCATCCTCCTATCGCCCACGTCCTGCGTTAAAAAACCTGGTGATTGCTTCTGACACTGTTGACTGTTCAGCTACGGCTAAAAATATTGAGGTTATGTTTAATAACTCTCTATCGATGTTGCCGCACGTTACTGCTGTTTGCAAGTCTTCGTTTTTTCATTTACGCAATATTTTTAAGATTCGCAAGTTTCTTTCTTACGATACATGTAAAACTCTAATTCATCCCTTTGTTACTGCAAGGATCGACTATTGTAACTCATTGCTCTACGGTCAGCCTAAATGTATTTTGAAACGTTTGCAGAGTGTCCTAAATAGTGCTGCTAGGCTTATTCACCTTACTAATAGATATGAGCATGTTACGCCGTTGCTTATTCAACTTCATTGGCTACCAATTGAACAAAGAATAACTTTCAAAATTGCAGTAATTACATTTAAGGCGCTTCATGGTGCTGCACCTAGCTATATCACTGATCTCATCAAGCCTTATACACCTGGTAGACGTCTTAGATCCTCCAATCAATTTTTACTTTCTACATCTAAATTTAATCTTAAAACTTATGGTGGCCGGTCTTTTACTATTGCCGCACCTTCTGTTTGGAATGCACTTCCATTCGAACTTAGATCTTGTAATTCCCTTTCTTCTTTTAAATCTAAGCTCAAGACTTGGCTTTTTAAAATTGGTTATGATGTTGTATAGAATGATGATGTTTTTATAGGATGGCGATGTAGTTTTGTAGGTTTACGATTTTGTTGTTATGTTTATTATGTAAAGCGCTTTTGTTCCATTGGGAATTTTTATAGAATGACAATGTAGTTTTGTAGGTTTAGGATTTTGTTGTTATTTTTATTATGTTAAGCGCTTTTGGACCATTGGGAATTAGCGCTCTATAAATATTGTATATTATTATTATTATATTATATTATTATATATTAGCTCA
>OX393561.1:28665830-28720830 GCA_947652115.1 Blastomussa wellsi
CTCTGCAATTGCTCAGCAATTTCTCTGCAATTTCTCAGCAATTTCTTTGCATTGCACACAAACACCAGAAAAACACAAGGGATGCCAGAGATGCCAGAAAAACACCTATTTGAAGGCGGTGCCCCAAAAAATATCTGCAAAAAAATATTTGCAATGCCGCCTGCAAAAGTTCTTTCGCCCGAAGAAATTCGAGAAATTGTCAACGGTAAGAGGCGAGTCGCCCAGAGAGGTCCAAAAAAAATGCGGCATTGGCACAACAAGGCTCTACAGAATATGGAGAGAAGCGGGTGTTCTCGATAGAAAAACCGAAGTCGCGGCTGCAACCGCGGACGCAATGGAAAAAACTGCGGCTGCCGCGGCAGAAACCGCGGATGCAACGACAGAAACCGCGGAAACCGCTGTCGGTTTTTTGCTCGCTGCGAGGATGGTGCGGGCGTTTTCGTCTTTCTGGTAGCAGTGGGGCGGTCCGAGCTCCACCCCTTCGTCGTCGGCGGCCAGAATGTCGACCCGGAAAATCGGGCAAGACCGGATGCCCCCAAGTCCCCCGCCGCCCACGCACTGCTTTTTCCCACTTGGTTGGGTCCTCGACGTTCGCTGGGGTGGGGCGAACGTGATAGTTCGTCGAGTGGGACACCGTACAAAGTGGTTTCGATTCGAGTACAACCTCGGGCTTGTACGTCTCGGTGGAAGAATGGGGCCGTAGGCGTATTTTGCCAGGTGCCCGCCAAGAGGCTCCAAAAAGATGCAGGATGTTCTTCTGCGGATCCAAGCCGGCGTGCAGGACCTGCAGAAAGATATGGCTTTCTTGTTGGAGACCCAAGAAAGCCACTTCGAAGATGTGGAGGAGATTGGGGAAGGTTTGCAAGAATTGGAAGAAATGGACGAAGGAATCCTGGAGAGCATAGAAAAAAACAGCAACGCTGTTCGAGTGCAAACAGAGAGGGTGGTGCGCGCCGCCAATGCCGCAACCTCTGCTGCTTGGGGTGTTACGCAGGTTGTTGCGATTGTTGGCGGGATTGGAACTGCCCTCTTTTTTCTGCATGCAACACTGCGACCGAAGTTTGAAGAGTGGCAACAACAGAATGCCGCGCCACCCGAAAATGTGCAGCCTGCGCACAATCCACCACAGCAGCCTGCGAACAAACAAGTAATTCGTCCAATGGACTAGGCGCCGAAAGTTTGGGCGCGCTCCTCGAAGTGTTCGTTGTCCCAATCGAAATAGGCGTTGTTGCCCAAAAAATAATCCACGCCATTTTCGAAACATGTGTAGCAAAGTCCATTTTGTTTGGAGATGCCGCATTCTCGAGAAACGAAAAGCTGGACAAAACTTTGGCATCTGTCGCAAAAATAGGGCGGCATCTCGTTTTCTTTTTGCGCGAACAATTCTTTGTGCACGGCATCGAATCCGAGATCCAAGCGCTCCTTTGTTTTTGCAACGACGAATTCTTTGCAGATTCGCTCGCGGAGTTCTGGTGGAAGTTTTTGGATTCTCTCGGAAAGATTGCACGTGTTTTCTCCTGCCATTTCTTTTTCCAATGCAAATCTCCAACTGGGACATCTCGGCTGCCACTGTGCAGCCTGCGCAAAAGGAATTCGTCCAATGGAATAGAACATCGAATTGGAAACATGCAATGGAATACAAAATGGAATTGGTCTACGGCAGAGGTGTTTTTCCACACTTTCGACGCGACCAGTTCGAAGAAACAAGAAAAAACTTCGAACAAGAAGACCCGGAATATTGGGAAGATTGGGATTCTCTCTGCAAATATGCAGGAACAAAGGAGAACCGAAATGTTGCCACAATTGTGGGCAAAATAGCCGCCGAACACGCGAAAAAATGGAAATCCTGGGATCTTGGAGAACTTTTCGTTGTTGCTTTTTGGGGGGATTTTGTTTGCTGCCTTCCTGGCGGCCAAATTGTTGCATAGTTTCTACGCCAGAGCAACAAGTCTGTCCTTCTTTTTTTGTGGTGTGGTTCTCTCTTCCCCGATTCTGCAAAGCAATGGCGTTGTTCTTTTTTGGAGGAAATCGAAGCCTCCAAGATTCCCCACCTCTTTTTCCAGAAAATAGCCCCAGACTGGGGTTTCGTCGTCTGTTTTCGGTTCCCCGTCCTCTCCAACCGGAAACACAAACAAAATGGTTCGCGGTGAGTTTCGGAAGATTGTCGAGGCAAACTTCTTGCACTTGTATTCGCCGGGCTGCAAGTCTATTGTTTTTTTCGTGTCCTTGTTTTTCGGCGCCGCAACTTTTTCGAACACCGTTTCTTTTTCTTTTTCTTTTTCGAACTCTTCTCGAAGAAAAGCGAATTTTTCGCACTCCTTTTCCAACGCGTGCAAAATTGCAGCTCTTTGCGGGTCTGGGGCGGAAACAACACGAATTGGGTTCCAAACAATATTTGTCCCTTCGTTGTTGCAGAAACTTTGCGGCTTCCCTATCTCTATTTCCAAACCTCCAAGCTTTTCCACGTTGGAGAAAGAAGGAAGCCAGAAAGTTGTTCTGCCGAACCAGTCCGTTTTGGTCTTTTCGAAAATGTCCAGGCATTCCGAAACAATTTTTTGCAGAGCTTTCGTTGCAAACACCTTGGCGATTTTCCCTTCGTTTGCCAATACAACCCGAAATTTGCCTTCGTTTGTTTGCCTGCCGCCGACAACTTTCCACTTCGCGCGTGCAAGCGCCGAAACCTTGGTTGCAGATTCTCGCAAACATTTTTCCACCTTCTCTCGCACCTCTAGGCTTTTTCGTTGCCAGACCCTTTTCGATCGCACAATGTTTCCCACCCTTGCCACCTCTGCTTTGCGGCGAGCCAATTCTTCTTCGTCTTTTTTGTCGCTTCTTGCGTCGAGCATCTTCCTCGGCCGCTTGTTTGTCCCAAGAACGTCTTCGCCATTCTTCTGCGCTTGCCGCGTCCCGCAACTCTTGCAACGCTTTTGCGCGAGATCTGGTGGAAAGTGTCGAAATTTGCCGCCCTTCTGCGATTTCTGGCACTTCTTGCAGCTGGAATTTGGAGACATTTCGCCCAATTGCGCTGCATTTGGTTTCCCGCCATTCCCAAGAAACGGTTTTTGTCAATGGAAGAAGAAGACTGGGGTCTGGGGCGCCTGGGTGCAACTGGCAGGGCCTTTTGCTTGCCGCCAATATTGTTTTCGCTTCCTCGTCTTTTGTGTAGCAACGCAGAGGCCCTATTTCCACATCTTCTTCCTGTGTGGAAAGGAGGTCGATCCGAAAAATCGGGCATGCGCGGAAACCAAAGTCGGCTGCCGCCCACACCACCGAATTTTCCCATTTCGCGTCGTCCTCCACGTTCGCTTTGGTTGGCTGCACGTGCACCGCCGATATTCTTCCTGTTTGTGTGTGCGCGTACCAGCCGACAAATATGTGGCCTTGCGGGCGGTCCGCCAAAACGAGGCAGCGGTCCAGGCAAGAAGCCAGGTTTTCCCATTGTTTTCTCGGTGGCTGGACCACGAAAAGACCTTCTCCTTCCGGCGAAACCTTTGCCAAAGTTTCCTGCAGCACCTGGTCGGCTGTTTCTCCCGAGAGCTCGTTTGTGGGGCACCCGTACATCGAAACTTCTATTCTGGTGCATCCGCGCTCTTGGACATCTGGGTGTTGGAAAGTTCGGCGCAAGTGCTCGTTTGGGCAGTCTGCATAGTCGGCAAGATGGCTGCCCACTAGTTCTCGAATCTCGCCCGCTTCGAAGTTGGAAACAGTCTTGTTGTATGCTTTTGTCCGGACCGTGCGGTCTTCTCTTTTCGAGATCCATGTGCACACGTGCTTCCCCACACTGTCGGTGTTCTGCAGAATCGTTGGCGCCTCCGAACCAATTGCAACAGAAAAGTCGCCCTGCTGGCGAAAACCTTCGAATTCTAGGTGCGAAACAAGGGCTTCGCGGTCCAACACTCCGGAAAAATCTTGCGTGTAGTCGATGGAGTAGATTCCAAAACCGAATGCGAGCAGCTGCCGTTCGAAAGCTGGCAGCGCTTCGTGCAAATCTTCCAAAGACATTTCGGAAACGTAGATTTTGGCCACGACGTAGCCCGCTATCTCGTCTTCTGGATACAGCCTGCGCCAGTGGGACTGTGCCTTTTGCAACGTGTCGGCTTCTATCGCTGCTATTGTTGCACGTATCGCGCTTCCGCTGGTTCCTTTTGTTTTTGCTAGGGTGTGGACGATGCTTGTCTGCATGTATTTTCTTTTGCTGCCGTCCGGTCTTGTGCCCAGGCTCTCCTGCACAGCGAGGCCGATTTTTGCGACCACGAGTTTTGCGGAACCTTCCTCGCCTGTTGTGCAAGAAAAGCGGCCTTTTTGGAAAACGCACTCTTCGCGGCGGAGATAGCCGAACACGTAGATGTCGTCGACAAACGCGGGCAGTCCTCGCAGTGGTTGCAGGTGTGTCTTGCCGAGGTTTCCTGCTAGGTAGTCGACTTTCGAGATGTCCGGCAAGAGGTTGCTATCCCAGGCGTTCTCGAGAAGAAGATGGGTGGCCACGTTTTTCTCGCAACGGAGGCCCATGCTTTCGAATGTTTTTTGTACTGCCATTTGTAGCTGTAGAATTTTTTGTTGTCGAAATATGCATATATTTTTTGGCTACATATGTTCAATTGGGAGAAAAGGACCCTGTGCCTGTTGCCTTCGTTCGAATGTGGTCTACAAGTTTACCTGTGCAAGCTGTAATTCTTGCTATGTCGGCGAAACTAGCCGACACCGCTCGACACGCATTCGCGAACACCTAAACAGGGACAGGACCTCACATATCTTTCAACACCTTCAACAATCTGAGGCATGCCACAAATCCTGCTCTACTGAATGTTTTAAAGTTATAGACCATGCGACCACAAAATTCCAGGTCAAGATAAAAGAAGCGTTACACATCTCCTGGGAGCAACCTTCTTTAAACAAGCAATTATACCATGTTAATTTAACTCTCTCGTTCTAATCAGCATGTTACTATTGTACATTCTTTTGTTACTTCTGGCTATTTTGTTAGGTTCCCAATTTATTCCACACTTGTTAGTTATCTTTGTTCAGCATTTTATTATAAATTCAAATGTAACTTCAAATTAATTCTACTTTCAACTGAAGATGGTCGTTGAACGACCGAAACATGTCTTGCAAACGTAGTTTCAAATGTGTCGTTATTTTTATAAAAATAGGAGAAAAATTTGCGAAAAAAATTTTTTGTTGTGTGTTGGACCGCTGCTTGTGCAAAATTTGTTTGCCACAGATTTGGTCGTCGCAGATTTTTCCGCTCTCGAAATTGTTTGGGAGAAAAAAATGGCGAAAAAAAATGTTGTCTGGCTGCTTCTGCAAAATTTGGTAGCTGAAATTTGGTAGAGTTAATTTTTTTTTCCGCTCCTATAAGTACAAAGGGCTTGCGATTAGCTTCCTTATTTTATTTTCTTCTGCGCTTCGCACGATTTTTATGTCAACACGGTTGCGCAGATTTTCCATTGTTTTACCGAAAACCGAGTTATTCATTAGCTTGTAAAAATTCTTTTCAAAGTCGCTCCTTGCCTTTTTTCTGAACTCAGTATTCATCGAAATGTAAGGTTCCATCCAGCGTTCTTGTTCGAATTCAAGAACCCTGTGCATGCGTTTGAGTTTCATTCCCTGAGAGAGATAGAACTGAAGGTTTCTGTAGTGCACCACATAGTTGTTTTTGTCTTCTAACGTCAGCAGCAGCTTTTTGCTTGGAGGCGTTTTAATATCAAGATCTTTTATCAAACCTTTCTGATAGTCAGACATATTTTCTTTTTTCACTTCCTTTTTTTCCGGCGCCAGTGGATAGCTGTTGTGCTCCTTGTCAATATCTACCTCAAGAATCCACCCATTTCTTGCGTTCTCTTTTTTCTTTTTGATTTCTTCCTCTGTCGGCATAACGCGTTTCCATTTGAAATCCCTTTTGGGCAGGGGCTTGTACATTGCCCATCCGTATAGGTTATTTGCATCTAGATAGATGATGTATTTTTTCGGCTCGTTGGGATCAAAGTCTTTCAAAAACGGGTTGTTTGCCTTAGCGTATCTCTTGCTTGCCATAGAGATTCCGCCTCGTATTCCTCTTTCCATGAAAAGCTGCATTTCGATGTCTGTGAACAGCTCCACCTGTAATTTTCAAAAGCGCGTCCCACGAGAGGCCTGGCGACGTGTAATAATGTGCCGGATCTAAACCATAATTCTCTGCGCACAGTTTTCGGAAGTTCTCGAAAACATCGGCAAGCAGAGCGACGTCCGTTTTGACATAAAGGTCGTGATAATCGCCCAGTGTTTGGCAATCGAAAACCTCCCAGACCTTCTGCGCGTGCGCATACTCTTCGTCTGTGATGTTTTCATCATTCAACTTGCTATAAAACTTGTCTTTTTCTGGCAGTTTTGTTTCACTGAATCTTTCCCAAGAGTCCATGTACTCGTAAGGATAGATCCCTTTTTTGAAGAGTAGTGTGCTGCCGGCTGAAATGCCCGATGTTATTTTAACGACTCCTTTGGTGTCGCGGAGACAAGTGAATCAAGGCTTCCCAGCAGAAAGTTCAAGCTGTCAATGAATTGCAGATTCCCCACTGAAAATGTGATGTATTTCTCCATGTTATTTGCAATGCATCGGACTTCTTTCTGCTGCTGCGACATCGCTTGCATGAGATGATGCGCATCGTAACCTCTGAGGTTGTGAAATACGACAGGAATCGGAACCGCATTTTAAAATTGCACTCGTTGTGCGCTGCTCCGCGGAACCTTCCAGAGATGTGACAGTGGTCTTTTACCGCGTCTCTGTAATTTTTCTGAAGCAGCGGCTCTGCGCAGAACAGACACGTTTCCTGATTTTTCGCTATCCACTCGTCGTTTTTATCTTGTATGTCTTTTATTGTTTTTAGTCTTATGAGCTGTAATTTTTCCTTTGCATCTGACATTCTACGTGACTTTGACCTAAATACTTGTCTGTTGCATTGTTCCAAACTGGCAATATGTCATTAGGATCAAGGTCTTTTGCGCAAAACAAACACGTTTCCTGATCAATACATTCTTCTATTTTGTCTGTTTTTCTTTTTTGTCGAATGTGAAATAATTCTTTTTGCGCTTTGTAAAAACATTTTTTATGACTTTGACCGCTGTACTTGCCTGTTGCAAGCCAAACTGGCAATGAGTCAAGGAATTCGTCTTTTATCAAACTTTTGTTGCATATATGGCAATCTTTTGCGGTTTTGAACTTTTACCAGTCTTTTGCTGTCATGACAACTTCTTTTGGTGTCTCCAAACTCCCTCTTATTTTCGCCTCTTCCTGCAGAATGTCACTAAGAAACGTTTCAACCGCATTATCACCTCTATAAACTTTTTGTCCTGTAATTTCGCCGTCGCTTCTTACAACCATAAACGCATAGCCGCTTGCTTCGTGCCATTCTGTCTTCTCCGTATAGCTTTTTTGCTTGCTATTCGGTCCAGGCGTGAACAGCCTGGTATCTTTTTGACCAAAGCTTCAAAGTCCGCATAAATTACAAATGGCGCTTTTAATTGTTTGTGATGATTTTTGAAAGAAAGTGTGTTTTTTCCTTCTTCCGGCATCTCGATCCTTGTTGGCCTGCCATTAACTCCGTTACAATATTTTTTATGGTCCACGAGCAAATCCGCTCGTGTGAAACGTGATAAGCACAACATGCAGTAGTGCTTTGTATTCCGGTTTTTTGTCTGATCATAAAGCAACGCGGAGACCCGTTTTACAAAGCAATAATGCTGTTTTTCCCCTGACTCTATTAGCATAAGGTTTATCCTTGGTATTTTAACCTCTTTCTAACTTATCCTGTGAACTATCACACAGTTCTTTTGCCAACCAAAGACGTTTATTGCGAGGCCTTTGTTTTGCTCTTCAAGCTTGTCTATCTGTTTCACCGGTGTTGGAAAAACGATGCCTTGGTAGTTTATACCGTCTTTGGTTGGATATTTGCTTTGTCTTTGTGGATCTTTTGATGCTGGGAATAATGCTGCTCTTAGTGCCCACTTCAAACATTCGTTATCCCCATTTTTTACGTTTACTATGGCCTTCTTTTTTGCCAGATTGGGTGGAAGAGGTAAATATGTTCCTCCTTTCAACGGCTGATAGCGTGCGACATTCACATATGTTGTTTCTATATTTTCAACTTCCCAATCTGATCCCGCCTCAGACCAGTTTTCTATTTCTCCATTTACTTTTTCAATGAATTTGTTGATTTCAGTTTCAATCTTTTCCTCTTCATTCCTTTGGATTACATGGGGCTCTGTTTCTTTAAAATAATGCGACATATTTGGTGCATTTCGTCGTTTACTTCTCTTGAAAAGTTCACTTTTAACCCGAAACTTACTTTTATGTTTTTTAACGTATGGAGTTCTTCTTTTACCAAATCTATGTACTTTGCTTTGTGTTCTCTTGCGAACGCCAAAATATCTCGGTTGTTTGGGTTTCCTCTGGTTGGAAGCATCCACCATACACGAAGCCATTCCCTGTAATTTGTTTGTGATATCATAAACCTGCCATGTACGTCTTCATTTTCTGGGTTTTGTTCTTGCTCAAGAAATTCTTCCAGAAATTCGTTTGGTACTGCCATGTTTTCGTATATACTTGTGCTTATATTTCTTCAAATGGATTTTTATTCTGACGCAAATTCGTATATTCTTGTGCGTATATTTCTTCAAATGGAAAATTAATTCTGACGCAAATATTCTTGTGCTTATATTTCTTCAAATGGAAAATTAATTCTGGCGCAAATACACAGTGCATGCATTTCTTCAACAGGGAATATTGGTTGGTTTGTTGTTTCGCTTGGCTCGCTTGGCTGGTTTGTTCACCGCTTGTTTCGCTTGGCGGGTTTGTTTTGTTTGTCGCTCACTTGGTTGGTTTGTTGTTTCGCTCTCGCTTGGCTGGTTTGTTCACCGCTTGTCCGCCGCTTGTCCGCCGCTTGTCCGCCGCTTGGTTAGTTTGTCCGCCGCTTGTCCGCCGCTTGGCACACCTCAAGCTTCCAACCCGCTGGCACCCCCCTGTCACCCCCTGCCACAACCCCTGGCACCCCTGCCATCCCTGCCACCACCCCCCTGGCACCTTTGCCACCACCCCCCTGCCGCACCCTGGCACTCCTTACACCAGCTGCGCCAGAACCCTCATCTTTTTTGTGTTTCGGTAAAATCCAGAAAAGATTTGTGGTGCAATTTGGGGATCATTTTCTGGCCCGTAAATTCAGATAAGTATCCATATTCGGAACAAGTTTTTCATTCAGTTCTTAAATGATAAACCAAGCATTTAATAAGAGTGCTTATAAGTCCCTGTTGTTTCGCTGTTGCTTTGGCTGCAATCCTGGAATAAACTAGTTGGTACAAACGAATGTTATTCACATTTTGCGAATTTCTTGACTTACAAGCGCGCCCTAAAAATGCTTCAACCCCGTCTCACCCTCCTTAATGTTGTTCTACAGTTTTACAAGGTTTGCAATTCATCCGCGGCTTAGTTCTCACAGCACGACAACATTAAAATTATTGAAACGGGAAAGGGAGTTGAGCCATAGCACCCAAATAAGTGGACATTTAACCAATTGTCTTTGACAGCTTCCTTTACTATTGTGGCTCACTGACTTGTGTTTCGATTGCCATACAATACCGAGTCGGTTTTAACCAGGCAGACCGATGTTTTTCCTTTATAGATGCCCAACCTGATGCAGACATTGGAGGGCATATTTGCTGCTGTGTTTGAGGGAAACTTTTCATCAGAAATCAACTACACTATTTCGACGAAAACAGTGGGTAAGTATATTTAAATGAAAGTAGATACGTTTTCTACTGAGTGCATAATTGATTTAAAAAATAACAAGCTATAGAAAATAGGTAGCATATATAGTTTGCAAGAAAAATTATTGTTACCAGCTTTCTTAACATAGCAGAAAGAATAGGTTGGTTAAGAACCGAGTTAAGCAACTTGTAGCCTGTTCCAGGCTCTCAGATAGTGGGGCACGCGAGTGTGGGCGCGCGAACAAAAGATACGCGAGCGAAGCGAGCGGAAGAGCGAAAAGGCGTGAGAGCCTGTAAGGATTGTTTTAAAATCCTCTTGCCACCCATTTGAGGAGACCCCAACTTGTCAAAATGTCAAATGTCGATAATTGAAGGTTTGTACTTGTTTACTGGTACGACACGAAAACCATTCAGATGTTAGCAGGCAAGAACATTATTGCACATGCCAGCGAGGGCATCGTCAGAGCAAAGCGACATCAGCTCTTCACCTGACTGCAAAACATTCGCGACTCCTGGGAACATGTTCGAGTATGTCGTGGGAAGCCGATAATGAGAGCTGTTGATTTAAATTGTCAAAATTAACCAATAAGAGGGTGTAACGGGAGGTGGTGTACTGACAATGCTTACAGGCTCTCGCGTCTTCACAACACCTCTTCGCGAATCTTTTCTACGCCCGTCCCACTGTCTGAGAGCCTGGAACAGGCTAAGCAACTTGAAGCAAAAATGAAAAGAATAAAAATGATAGAACAATATCAATTTATAATGAACAATTAGACTTATGAGCTCGAGATTTCTATCGCGTGATAGTTGACGAGGGCGCAGCCCGAGCTAACTATCACGCATAGAAATCGAGAGCAAATAATCTAATTGTTTTAGTATAAATCTACTAGTCGTGGCGACTTTTATCTTTTGTTGAACAGCCTCGACCAGTAAACTGTCTAAACCTTCTTCACGGACATTTTGAAAACGTGAAGAAGCGGCCGCCATTTTGTTGACAACCGCACTGCTACGCTACTCACTAGCTATCACAGAATAGATAGTGGGTAACGTAGCAAATAAGAGAACGCCATTCGCGATAGAACGCTAGTAGATTTATACTAAAACCAAATACACTCGATCTAGTTGTTTAAGTCAAGCGACGTCCAATTATCCTGAGTAAAACTAGTCGTGGCAATGTTGCTTTACGTACGCTCTTTTAAAATTTCTTGTAAAAGAGCATTTTTGGAATCAAGAGAAACCAATTTTTAATAAATGTCTGTTTGTTACTGTATATAGTGGCTGAAGTCATACGAAAAAGTGTGAATTCAGATATTGAAGACATCAGAAGTCCCAACTACTTAAATATCAAAGGAAAATCATGGAACGGCGACCCTGACTCTGTTTTGATTTCAAAGGAAACGATTCTGAATGCTAAAGGTAAGATTTATTTATATTGGTATGTACATTTATGAAATATTTCAAGCAGTGTTTTATCACATTTCCAAAGACCGAGAAATACAAAGCGCAGTGGGGTAGTTTTGACGAACATCGAATTGTTTGGAAATGTGATGAAACACTCTCTAGACTGGGTTTGATATGTTTTCTCAATCGAAGCTTAAAGGCCATTTCCAGTCCGTACTGCGCAATCTCCGCCTGTAATGTTTATTGAGTCTCACACGATGAAAAGTAAACAAACCACAATGAAAATTACGGGTAAAAACCTACCTTTTTCTTCCTTATTAACATCTGATGTCCTTGCGAAACAATAATAAAGAGCAGACGAACCTCGACGATATTCCAAACCGACGTTTCAGCTCATTGCGAACTCCCGAACAAACGACCCGCAATGCGTGACTCAAAAACTTCATGTGCGCAGTTACCGAAGTGTAACATATCAACGAATTCAAAACAGAAATGTAAACAAATCCCGAGACTGCGCAGTACGGACAGGAAATGGCCTTTAAACTGCGGAGAAAACGAAGAGATAAAATCGTAAAAATCTATGTTATTTAAGATCAGATTTCCAACTCAAGGTTATGGTTCTGATTTCCTTTGTTTTAGATTGATGCATTATTAATGAGTTTGAGAAAGTAAATTAAAATGTAATTCATGTTCTCAAATAGAAAACTACTCGTTCGTTTTCCTGCTCTACAAAAACGTTGAAGATGGACTACCAAAAAGTGAAACCAGGTAAATAAACGTTTTGAAACGAAATTATTGTACTCGTTATATTGTGACTGTGTATTTTTATGGTAATCTAAACTTTATTTCCGTTGCAGTGCGAACGAGCACAGCTGGCTTGTTTCCTCTTTTGTCATGTCTTGTTTTCTGAAGCTTGACGACAAACGTATCTATGACCTTTCACCTCCAGCTCTTTTGACCTTCCAAACGTCGGTAAGTATGTCTGATAGATAAGTTGTTTTATAATCGCGGGCGCAAGATAAACAAAACACTTGACCTTATGATTCACGAATGTCACCGAATCTTGTGACGCAAATCGACTTCCTCTATATCGTGTATCGGATGTCACGCTTCAATATAAAGCAACAACGGGAAATAACGTTACTAGACCCATGCAGCTGTATTAAATGCAGGTATGCAAGCTATTTATGGCTGCTAGTGTAAGCATTGGAAATATTTATTAATTGAGTTCATAACATGTAAAAAACGACACCTCCTTGGCCTATTTGCGGTCATAAGAGAAGCCTGCAACCCCAATCTTGACAATGACCAGCGGATCGCGTATCACGCGTGCGCACCACGATTATAACAGGGACGTTCAAACCGGAAGTTGAAAATTTCTTCTTCCACCAAAAACGATTAGATTGCGAAAAATGTGTCAATCACAACAGTTTCACATGTTGGCGTCACGTTAATAAATGGAAGGACAGTATTGAAAACAAAGCGGATAAATAAACAACGAAGAACTAAAATCTCCGCAAGATGCGTATCGGATAACACCAAGTGCGTCTCAAATCTGTTCGCTTCAAAAGCGTAAGATTCCGAGCCAAATAATGAAAGGTAAAACAAATGTGAGAGAAACTTCGTTTCTATTTGAAGTTCATTTCAGATAAAACCAAAAATTGTATTCAAAAAAGCGTCAAAATAGCAAAATGCAAGAATTAAATTAATTCACGTACCACGCTATCGCGAAAGTTTTAATTTTAGCAGGCGGCTTTTGTAGTCAATTGTTCATTCAATGGTTTTAGCGATCGTTCTAAAAATTACATTCAAATTTGAAGAAGTATTGTATATTGCCATTGTTCAGAAAACTTGAGAAGCCGCATGAACTCCGTTTTTAAGTCTGTGATTGGAAGCCAAACACATTCAAAAACTGCCATGACAGCGTGTCTTTGCCGCCGTCAAGCTAAAGATTACTACTTCCTTATATTAGCATGGTTTTAGCACTCTTTACTCCATGATTTTCTTCTTTAGAGTTACTTAAAAATTAATCGTTGTTTTTACTTTTCATTTTCGCCCCAAAGAGGGAATTTGCTGTGTTCAGAATGAAAAACAAGGCCTTGGAATTTTGTAAGCAAGTGCCGCGACTTGCTATGACGCACCATGATTTTCTTGTACAGGTTGCACGCAACATGTACAAAAACACTTCTTTGTAGGACCGCACTTGCTAATTAACCAGTGGTTACCACTACTACTAATGAGGTAAAACCTTGACGAAACAAATTACGTTTAAGCCATTCCCTTTTTTGCGTTTATCGTCGAATGCACTTCCTGATTTTGGGTCGGTCGGTCGGAAAAGAAAAGACAATGGCCCCAAAAAGGTGGTAAAAAGAGTCGGATAGCAAGGGGCAGCAACGAGCAAAGAATTCATGTTTACTAATTTTCCTCTCTCTGACATGTTTTCTCTGAAGTTAAAGTTAAAACTGAAAATCTGCATGGGTAAAACGATGTCTACTTTCGGATTAAAATTGAAAAAAGGTTGGACTGGGCTTTTATTTGGTCGGTCGGACGACGCGAGACGGAAAGAAAAATGGAGACGGCCTTATATCCATACCTAAATGTAAGGAACTTGTTTTCCTTCCTTTTCTTTCAGTCAACCAAGGACCGTGAAAGGCGTTGCTCATTTTGGGATATCAAACACAGGTATAAGCATTCCTTTCTCTCAATGTTTCTGACAACCAAGAATTGCCCTAGTCAAATAAACGAGCAATCCCCTACCTTAGACTTCGTTTCAAAGTTGTATCTATATTGATTGGCAAATCAGTCAAAAGAAAGTCCAGTGTCAAGACGTGTGTAAATCAAGTTCGATAAACTCGATAAACAGTAAGCTCAACAGACCTTTATTCTGAGAACGAAGCACTGCTACACGGCCATGTTGTGAAACGAACAACAACTCGAGCACATGTTTTATCGCACTTAACTCTCATTGACTGATATAGACAATTGGCATATCGTCACAACATGTACTTTGTTCTAAATTCAGTTCAAACATCCTGTAATCACTAAGTTTTAGGCATCTGGCATTTATTGACCCTAATTTCCATATAAACAATACCAAACAAAGCTTTTCATTATGTTCTTATTATTTAACAGTAAATTCTTACCGAAAAACATTTTTTTATAGTTTCTGGTCAACGGAAGGTGTCCAAGAATTAAAATCCAATTCGAGCTCGACACATGCAGTGTGCCAAACCGACCACTTCACGAGTTTTGCGATACTGATGCGACACACGAAAATTTCGGTATGTAGATGTATACTGCTCTTAGAGTGTTTTCACATTACGTCACGGCGGCCATATTGGTGTCTCAAACCAAAGAAACGGCGGCCATATTGGTGTCCCAAAACAATCCTCCGGGAATTGAACTCTATTTTTATGAAAATATCATCTATTGTTTCAGCAATCCAATATGGTCGCTTATCACGTGTGTGAAATATTCCATTCGTTTTTCTTATTTCTGATATTTCTTCGCATAAGGAGTGTGGGCGTGCTACACAATTCAGATCATGTGATGATTCTTTTAGGAGGTTACAATTATTCTTTTCGTAGATACTCGCATGCACTCCATTGCCTGTGACAAATTGCACAATTCAAACCTCCCGGATGAATCATCCCATAATCGAATTGGGTAGTTACACGCGCTTTAGCCCATATGGTCTATCTTCAGAACTAAAGCAGGATTATACATAAATGTCATGAACTAGTGAGATGATCTCTGGTAATGCAGAGTGTTATCTACAACTTTACATGCCGTGACAAACGAGGACACGTTGTTGCTCCTTTTGAGCAAACTTGGAAACAATTTTTGCAAACACAATATGTTTCTGTTGCGCACTGAGACGGGCAGACAGGGAAACATTTCTGTCTGTAACGATTCTTCATTTGCCACGGCCTTTAGGATGGTCATCTACATAGGTGAGATACTCATGCAGGCCCCCTATCCCCCCCGCCCACTCCCAGCCTGTAGTGACTTCGGTTATAATTATATTATTTGCTTTGCCAAATATGAGCAGACAGAAACTTTACATATTTTGCTTACTTTTTTACTTGACTTTCTTAAATATTTTTTTAATGCCCAATACACAACTTTGATTTCCAAGTGTAATATGTTTTGTTTAGGGCAGAGACTAGACGCCTTTTCATGATCTAAGCAGTGTATATATGCACTTGTCTTTCATTCCGGACACAAAAACGTAAAGACGCCACTTTCTCAACAACACAATTTTAAGTATATTTATCTTACTCCTGATACTACAGTCAGGGACGGCGGAGCCGGGGGATTGGGGGGGGGGGCCTTCAGCCCCCCCACTTTTGATGACGATGACCTTTTTTGTTTTAGTAAAAGGTTAGTATGAAGAAATAACGAATAAAGGAAAACGTAAATAATAAAAAAAAGGAAAACGGAAAAGCGGCATTTTGTAGAAAAAAATTAAGTCATAAGTAATAATATCTTACAACGTTTTTGACTGAATAGTGAACTACTTCCGTTAACGTTAATTCGATTAATGCTCAGTAGTTATTTGAGAAAAGACGTAAAATATAGAGCAAGTGCTAACCAGATGAAACAAGTGCTCGGATCCTACTTGCTTCATTTAGTGACGAGAGTTTACAAAGCTACAACCTTATTCAAAACCTGTCGGAAACTTTTCGTGTTTACGTACTTACTTAAGCGCATCCTTTCCACACACGGGGAGGTTATTGAAAAACCCAGGTTAGCGTACTAAAGCCAGGATATATCGTGGAAGGCTGAAAATATGTATCAAGCTTACAAAACTTCCAAAATATTGCTGTAAGCGCACTTATCCAGGTTGTCTTTCTTTAAGAAATATCTCATGGAAAATGTTAAAAATACCATTTCGGGCCTCTAGATTTGAAAATTTTCTGGGGGGATACCCCCAGACCCCCCTACAAACTCGCAACTCCGGCGCTCGTTTTAAAGCCCTCCCCCCACTTTAAAATACGCTCTCCTGTCCCTAACAGTGACGTCTTCCACGGCAAGATAAAAATCGTTTCTCACAAGTTTTAGTCAAGACAGCTTTTTAATTTTAACCGTGGTTTTGATCTTAGTTGATTTTAATTGCAATAAGGCATTCAAGCAGCAAACGTGATTGTCAACGTTTGCGCTTGATACTTTTGTTTGTTTCCTGCCGACGTTTTTAACTTGATAATTTTGTTTTTCTCTCGCAAACGTATTAAACATGATGCTTTTGATTCTCGAAAACATATTAAAAGATGTGTTTCTCTTTTTCAAGGCCGGAAATAACTGGTAGAACGCTAAATATCTGATGTAAAAATTGAAAGAGAAAAAAATTCGTTTCATTCAAAAAGCAATTTTTCACTGAAGTGATAAACAAGAACTAATTTAATTATCGAATAGTCACGGAATAGTACATTCTTTTTCCGTTGCCGCCATTCTGTTACAGCCTCGCTCATAAAACCGTGAACACCTGAAATATTTAAGGAATGTTGATTGTGTAGTGACCAATCGCAGCAAAGTTCAGGACACGCGAGCAAACCTCAAAACCGCAAACTAATTACCTGATTGGCTTTTTCTTTGTAACACAATAACATTCCATAAACATTTCTGGTGTTTACGGTTTTGTAAGCAAGACTGTAAAACCACTTAAAATATTCTTTATATACAACTGAGGATATCGGTTTATCTAGGAAGCGTTTTAACGAAAAGTATTGAAGGAAAACAGCCTTTCTTGACCGAGAGTTTCCAGCACCGGTGAAAACTAAATACCTCAAACAATAATTAACTTTATTTGCGGTTTTCGGAAGGCGCCATGGAGTCTACAGAAAATATTTGGGAACTTTTCTTGCTTCAGACTTGAAAAAGTCTTATCCAAACATCAATGTTTTGACTCTTCTTTTTCAGTGAACTAGCCATTAATGCAAAAGGTTAAACCTTGGCAGAGACTTAGCGGTAACGCAAGTTCTGGAGGCGCTTGGCAGTGTGCAACAAAATTTAGCAAGTTCACCGTACTGCGACAAAGTCGGGGGAAAGCTTGAACAACGTTTGCACGTGTGTCCATTGAAAGGAGAAATAGACAAGACGCTGAAGAGAAATAATACGCTTCTCTTTATTTGAACCCTGAATGACACATTACTTTCAAAACTGCTGAAAAACTCTCTTTACACAAGCTTGGGTTATTCCACACAAAAGATACGCAACCACAATACTGAATATGGGTAAAGTGTCGATACCCAAAATAAGTCAAAATATTCGCCGTCCCCGACTAAAATTAGAGTGTATTAAAACGATTGCGCCTTACACGTTATGTTCTACAGCAAGGAAGAGTACAAGACGTTCTTGTGTGATTGCGTATTTGCGTACTTAACTTCCATTTTATAGTGTGCAGTAAAGTAACACAAACTAATCTTCTGCGCATGCGTTGGGAGCAAATTGCTTTGTTCTAGGAACTGCAAAGATACCACAAGGAGGGTATGGTGTTTTCTGAAACATATATATACCTTTTGATGTTCAAGGAGCAGTAGTGCAGATACCAGCGTTTTACGTGGTACAGTGCACACAGGTTCCTACTAGCCCCCCCCCCTCCGGAAGACTAATTAATTAATTGGTATTAATTAATTAAACAAACATTAAAGTTTACACATTAGCGCATTATAGCCTTCCTTGGTTCCTTGGTTCCTTAGTGGTTAGAAGAGGACAGCCCACAACACATCATTCCAATAGTGCACTCTGCAATAAAAATGACACATAGAACAAAGGGCTCCCGGTGTTTATATCAAGTTTATAAACGTTTTCAACCGTTTTATTCTTTTGTTGAATAGACCTCTTCAGCTTCGTATGTAAATTGCCCATTTCAAATCGCGTGATACTCTCTAGAGAATTTGTCCTTTGTTTATCTGTAAATTATTCATTCATTTTCACGTGGATTTTTTTAATTGACCATTTTCGCATTGCCCATAGTACACCTTGTTTACTCCCGAAAAATTTGCATAACCTTTGTTTCCCAATTCTCCTGGGTATTACAGTCGTCCGAAGAGAATCTGAAGACAATGCTTATGCAAAATTTTAGGGAGTAAACAAGGTGTATTATGGGCAATGCGAAAATGGTCAATTTGAAAGAAATGATTCTCCAGGGTAATATCACGTGATCTGGAATGGGACAAAAAACAAACGAAGCTGAAGTGGTCTATCATCATCGTTATTATTTGATCTTGTTCGATAAACTACTTTCTAAACTTGAGTTAATCTGCTACAAATGAGTACTAGTCTCTCCTTTTCTTGTGTGAATGCGATAAAAAAGACGAAATCAAATCAAATCAAAGTACAGATATCCTATACACCTTTGAATTTACTTCCCAAGTGCAATCAGATTATTTGCATTCTTTTTTCCGCTTAATTGTTATGCACTGTCAGCAGCAAAAGATCAAAACAGCATTTCTTCTCTTCCCAAGCATGTGCGCAACAAACAGTTGTTTTTCTTTCTTTGCTCTGACTTATGTCCCTCATTTTGCAGCTCTCCAAGGACAACCGTTTGGCTCTAAGTATCATAACATACATCGGTTGTGGAGTATCGACGGCAGCTCTGATCATCACCCTCATAATATTCTTAAGCATCGAGTAAGTAAAATATTGTATTATGATGACTAAAAGGAAGGGTAGGTCTTTCCGATAAGATCTAATGAGCGCAGAGCTCTTTTTAGACTTCGTTGGGGTTCACTGCTTGAGTCTTTTGATTACAATTGAAGTCCAGCTCCCTGACCCCTAGGTCTCGCAGCTCCTACAAAACTGTACATCTTTCTAATTTGGTTTTATCAACTGGGTTGATAATGTCAATTGGCCACAGTAAAGAGATTCAAGAGCTGACGTTTCGAGCGTTAGCCCTTCGTCGGAGCGAATCGCTCCGACGAAGAGCTAACGCTCGAAACGTCAGCTCTTGAATCTCTTTACTGTGGCCAATTGACATTATCAACCCAGTTGATAAAACCAAATTATATTGTTATACTTCCCACCGACGCAGCACCACAGTTTCTTTAGAAACTTACCCCCTCTGTACATCCTTCTGTTTTGATCTTTATATGCTAATAGTGTCCGCAGTTAGTTTGTATAAAGCTAAATACTCTGACACTTTAATAAAGTCTCCATCATTCTTTATCTTTCTTCTAAGAAATCTTGATCGGAACGCTCTCGAACAGTGGGAGGAACAATGGTTATAGTTCTTGTATGAGAAAACGCTTGGACTTTGCAGTTTATATAATTCAGGCTTTTCTTGTTTTCGTTTCAGATCATTGTCATCGGAACGACATAAGATTCATACTAATCTAGTCGTATCATTACTTCTTGCCCACATTCTCTTTCTGGCGGGTATAAAGGAAACATCCAGCATGGTAAGACATCGCTGTGCACATTTGATCATGCGTCGTAACATCTGAAGCAGGTCGGAGGAGCTGCGTCTCGATATGTGCATTTTCAAAAAATTCCCTCAGGAAACATAGTGAGACAAATCCCTGAACCGTATGCAGCCATATTTTCAAAGCAAGTCAATGAAAATTCTATGTTCGAACGTTTTTCGCTTCTCTGTAGGTCTTGTGTAAAATCATTGCAGTGTTTCTGCACTACTTCTTCCTGACCGCGTTTACTTGGATGCTTGTGGAGGGATTGCATTTGTATCTGAAAGTTGTGAAAGTGTTTAGAACAGAAAATATCAAAATGGTTTACTATTACGTGTTTGGATGGGGTAAGTAAATTTCTCATTTGATGTCGCACAGCGGCAATCTTTATCTTCTAATGCATTGTTTAATAATAACAGAATGTTATGTTTCATGCGCTTGACTCCAAAACATCTTAAAACAAAGAAACTTAGTCATGTTTCAAGTAATTATCAGTTTCATCTTTTGTTATTGAAGGTTTCTCGATCATTCCTGTCGTCTTCACACTCTCTATGAAGCCAGTCAGCTATGGGAACAGCGAAGTGTAAGGCATTTTAATGCTTATAAACGTTATGGGTTAAATGTCCGCCTTTCTAAAGGCATTTTCTTTCCTTTGCAGCTGCTGGCTTTCTACAGAGGATGGAACCATTTGGGCTTTTATTGGTCCTGTTATCGGCATAATTACGGTACGTTTAATTATGTATGACCAGTCGGTCTAGGAGTTCAATTCGATGTGAATATTTATCGATGCGCGAGTATTTAGGTAGAAAAAAATCCTCTTATGTTTTCTAGATCAACTGCTTTGTTCTGGCCATGGTGATCAAAACTGTGATGTCTTCCGTTTGTGCTGTCAAAAGCTCTGACCACGAACATGTCAAGTAAGTACTTACTGCATCTAAGTTCATCACACAGTTCATCTTGCCGGTGTTATTATACAGAAATTGTGTTCTAACAAGGAATACAACCGAATTTCTTTTATACGGACGCACTAGGGACAGAGCTTAAGTGTCCACATGCATTATGGTGGTTTCTGTATTGCTGACTGAGGTGGAGATTATGTGAGTTCTATTTTCTTGCACTCCTGTTTTCAAGATAACACATGAGGAAAACTGAGTTATAAATTCTCGTTGAATGGGCCTCTAAGAATCTCGTTTTTTTTTCAAAGCACAATAGGGCATGGAGTTGTGGCCATTGCGCACCTTCGAAAGCTTCATACATGGGTCTCCCTCTGACTCGGGAGAATTGGGCAACCACTCCCCGTTCTTCGAAGTAAAATATTTGCCTTTGCCTTTTACAATTAAAGTGGAAAGACTTGTGATAAACTTGTGAGGTTTAAGATTAGTTTGTTTTTCGTTTGTATAAACTATAGTGAGTACAATAGTGCCATATGTATGAGTACTGAGTACAAAAATAAGTTGACTGCTAGCAGTCCCTTTCTAGCCCTCGCAACCATCTAGAAAGGGACTTCTAGCAGTCTAAAGAATAAGAAAAATAGGTCCGCGTACATGTGTCTTGTGCTAGGTATTCGTAAGCGCACATAAAGCTTTAATTCGTATGAATGCTTCGAAATTTCAAAAGCAATCGTATGCTTAGAAAAATCGGTCTTGAGAAAGCAAGTCACTCGTCGATCAAATATATGCAGCCGCTCAATAAACAGATGCTGGTAGTCATCAGAGCTTGCTTCGTCGAAAGCACATGGTTCAATACAATTGTTGTTCTCACATTCAATTGGTTCCGATTATTATCGGCTGTTTACTTCGGATCACGAAGAAATTACGAGTGATTATCGAATCTTAATTCTAAATACGTCATGTACAATGTCATCAAGGAGAAACCTCGATGGAACTCTATTAGTATGACGTCATAATTTTCCATGAATGAATCACATAACTAGTGAGACAGTCTCAGTTAGTGCAGAGTGTTATCTACAACTCGTACAACACGTAAGGCCATGGCAAACGAGGACAAATTTTGGCGGGCATATTGTTGCTCCTTTCGAGGAAACTGGGAAGAATTTTTTGCAAACACTAACTGAAAAAACAGAAATATTTTTTGTGTTCTCGGGCAAACATGGAAACATTTGTGTCTGCAACGTGTCCTCATTTATTTGCCACGGCCTTTACGATGGCATGTACATAGGTGACAGTACTCACGTTCTTGTGTGATTCCGTATTTACTTACTTTATCATCCATCTTGTAAAAGTTTAAACATTAGTGGCTTACAGCTTTAGCATTTTAGCATCTTAGCGGGTTACAAGACGACTGCCCACAAAACATCATCTCAATAGTGCAATCTGCATTAAAAAAATGAATACATGGACTGATTCTCTTTATGTTTTACTCAATTGTTATAATTAGCACCACGAGATAAACGTTGAAGCTTGAAATTAATTTCAAGCTTCTTTATTCCAATTGCTTAAATTGGAAATTCACTGCCTAGATCATTCATTTCTCACTTTCATCTTCATCCGCAGTTCACATATGAATTATTTTACGTAAACATGAATTTTCTTTCAGAGCTGGAATCAAGGGACTCTTTGTACTCATGCCTATTCTTGGTGTCGGCTGGATTCTTGGCCTTTTTGCTTTAAATAAAGGGACCATTGTGTTTGTGTATGCTTTTTCCATCATCAATGGATTTCAGGTTAGCGTAAAAAATTTTAGAGGCTTTGATATAAACTAGAATGATATTAAAGATGTTTTCGTTTAATTCTTAAAAAATCTTACAAGTACATAAACCTCGGGAACAGCCCTGTGCCATCTGTCAGGGATCTGTGGCACCAATGACACAGTCTGTATCCTTGTGTCTTGTGAACAAGAAATGAATTAATCAAAAGTGACTGGAAGTGGATTAATAACCTTCATGGTGAAACAAGACGTTCCACTATAAAAGGGTTAGCATCTCTCATATTTCAAAACCTTTCGGGTGGGAAATTCAAATTTGTACTTTTCCTTTCATGACATGTTATAGAGTCAGAAAATAATATCATTGACTGATAAATAACACATTTTGGGAGTAACTGTCATAGCGTAGCTAGTGTTTACTGATGTCGGTTGATTGACAACTGGGTGCGGGACTGACTAGTCCAGGCCCTGTTTATACCAATTCGTGTCAGTTTTTCCTTAAAAAAAAACCCTTTAAGTTAACAAATGTTATTACAAATCAGGTTAAAAGTGGCTTGTAACACCTGCCACTAGACGGATTTGTTTCAGTGGTCCCGAATTCAACTCCTCCACGCTTCGTAAATGGGCAACTGCTCAGCCTCTGCCCGGTTTAGGTTTTGAACA
The DNA here is from genome assembly GCA_947652115.1 of Blastomussa wellsi. Taxonomy (NCBI): domain Eukaryota; kingdom Metazoa; phylum Cnidaria; class Anthozoa; order Scleractinia; family Plerogyridae; genus Blastomussa; species Blastomussa wellsi. Next base: position 28,688,696 of record OX393561.1, read on the forward strand.
AGTTTCTGTTCTATACTTCATATTTGTTTGTTTATTTAAAGTGTTCTGAATCCGGGCTGCTATTTTTTTCTTGTTAGGGCTTACTGATTTTCCTGCTGCATTGTGTGTTTAACAGTGAGGTATGTAGAAGTCGTTAATGTCGCACAAGGTCGACGTCACCAGTTAACACTCGTCTCCATATGTCAAAATGACATTTCCTTCTTAGTGACACTTTAGTAGGGAGGTCTATATGTCAAAATGACAGACACTTTAGTGATCCTTACATAAGGAGGGTTACTCTATTGACTATGCTTGCGGTTAATTCCACTGGTTTACTTGCGGTTAGTTCCACTCTAGTTTGCTTGCGGTTAGTTCCACTCCCGTTTGCTTGCGGTTAGTTTTCATCTGGTGGTTAGGGCGACACAATAATTTGTATATATTTCTGCTTACAGTATATACAGTTAAAAAATTTGGGTTCTAGGAGCCAGTCACCCGGTTGGTGTAGTGGTTAGTGAGCTATCACTGACCCGGCTTCAACTCTCGGGGTCCGAAAAAATATTGTTCTTTTTCTTTTTATAAGAAAACAAAATTATAACAAAACTAAGTCTGAAACGAGATTCTCTTCATGTAATTGGAAGTGAAAGATGAATGTCAGTTTGACATATGGAGATGAGTGCTAACCGACGTCACCCGAGTGGCAAATGAAAAATCGATGAATCGATCAAGCGATTTCGTGTAATTTCAGTTGGTCTACGTTCAGTAGAGAATCAGACGTGATAAACCTTTCTTACCATGGAAACTATAACTTGCCAACTCAAATATGGTCGTTTTTGGTCATATTCTGAATAAAATATCTATCTGAGTTGTGTCCAAGTTCGCTTCACTTTCTCAGGGGCTAAGTTTGACTGTATAGTGACAGATGTCCCTATAATTTACTTCTCCAAAGCCTGAACTCCCATGAACTAAATTGTTTCCCACATGAACGAATCATCTGATTGGTCAAGCAAGCATAGATATTGTGGCAAATTTTCTCCTAAAATTTTTGACCCTTGGGGTTTAACTATTTACATAACACTTACACTATCCAAAAAAAAGTTCGTACTTGGCTATAGATATAACATTTTCCTGCGGAAAAAAAACACAGATAAACACAATGTAGCCTGCGTAACTGGCGGGAATGGTTTGTTTTAACGACAGAGCATGTACCAAGAAGAGAACAACAAAGCCCGATTCCACGAGTGGTGAGACGATTCCTCGCTGCTCCGCCGTCGAAACGAATCATTCGTGTTCGAAATCCTGCCAGCGACGCAGGATATAAAACACAACGTTGCCCACACATCGCTAACCCAAGATGTCATTCTGGAAACGAAACACCACTTCTCTTTTAAATAGGTCCTTGTTTGTTTTGTTTTGGTCTCCTTTGCCCGGTAGCCTAGTAAAAATTAACATAACCAAATAGGCCTTATTGATTTTCTTCCACTTATATTTTTCTCAGGTTCGCCAGGCGTTTCGCAGGCAGAGAGAGAAGCATGCTCTTTCCAAAGATAATGATTCTCAATATGATGCTTCCTTCTCGCTCTCGGTAAAGACTTTTAACAAACACATATACCTTGAAGACTGTAAGAGTTTCTTTACGAGTTTCTTTACTCACAATAATCTCCCATTTAATTTTCATGTTGCCGATGAAGGAAATACTGCATCAAATCCCCTGTTGTCCATCTCTAGTTTTATTTATTCAAAATGTTGGAGATAGGGGAGAGCTTAACAGTGTGATGGGCTTATTACTAGGGGTAATGCATTGGCGTCGCCAGGATTTTTCAAAAGTGGGGAGGGGGGTTTACACCCAGGGTACTCAGCAGATTGTCATGTCGACATCCACATTCTATTTTACTTGTTTACTTAAAAAAAAGTCTCAGAAGGCGGGGGGGGTTCACGGGCACCCCAGTACCCCCCTAGCTACGCCCTTGTAATGCCGGGAAGAGCAGACAGGCTTACAACTGGCATTTTACGGTATATACGATGTTAAGACAAGAGCGATGTAAGTGTAAGATTACAGCGTGACGCGTCTTAGTGTGGCCACCCAATAAACTTTTTTGACAAGTTAGCCAATCAGAGAGCGCAAATTTGTTTGAGTTGTCCGGGCTCCTTACTTTCAACAACAACAAGCTTTATTATCACATTGCAGTGAGGAGGGACAGCTCAAACGAATTCGCGCTCTCTGATTGGCTAATTATAGCTTGTCAAAAAATTTTTTTGGGTGGCCACACTAAGGCACGTTGCGCTGTAAGAGTTGTCACATCTAATGATTGAAAGGTTTTGTCAGCGAAGGTCTAATGCTCTACTGGTTTGACTTACTGCCTTCTGATTGACTGAACTGACTGATTTAAGGATGGACTGACTGACTGACTGACGGACTGGCACTACTAACTAACTGACTAACTACGTTACTTACTACATAGTTAACTAGCTAATTGAAGGAGTAAATTACTGATTGACTAACAGCTTGACAGGCCACTGACTGATTGACCAACCCATGCGCCCACCTACCCACCGATTGACCTCACCTACATGGCTCATTATCTCTTACAGCACTCAAACCCTGGGAGCAAGAACGTTTCAAACTCAAGCAGTTTTGAGAAACTCAGGGGTAATTATCAGGAATTTATTCTTTATAATCATCTTTCATTAAAGTCGAAAAGAAAATGAGCATCAACGAGCTTAAGTATTCATGTTTGATTGATAATAAACTCTAGGTGCTCGCGTAGCGTGGCAGTCACTTGGAGACCAGCCTGTGAAAAGACACAACATATCCTCATACCAGTAGTAGTGGCTTTGATGTCAATCTAAACTGGAGCATTTTATTTCTTTGTTACAGCAAGTTTTTCTTTCAAACGTAAGAGTTCGGCTAAAGTTGTTCAAGTTCAGGTGAGTATCGCTTCGTAATCGGTATCACACACTTCGCTGTCTATTGACGCGTTAGATCAAGGAAAATGTCGTTTTTACTCGAGATAACTCTGCAAGGATATGCGACTGATATATCTTAAAGGGAGTAAGGCTATGAATGCAGACCGTGTAACGGATGGTCAAATAATGAAGTATTACATCTGAAAGCGCTTGACTCAAAAACAAAAAGGGCATCTTAAAACAAAAAAAAACCTTAATGCTGACACTCAGTCTTGTTATTGTCTTTCGATTCATTGTATAATACATGCATTATATTGCTTTCTAGCCTTTGAGTGTCAGTGGAGACGTAACCGAGAGTTCACTTCAGGTGAAACGAGCTTTCCAAGTTAAAAACCCCAACAAGCTGTGCGTGGCGGACGAACAAAACGAGAAGTCTTCACTGAACTGTCCTATGGTAAGATAAACTGTTCAAGGCTAAGCACAGGAAACCTTAACCGGAAACGTATTTCCTCTAAAACAACAACAGTAGAGACAATTCTTTCTATTACGTTGACTTGAACGACGTACTCCAAATTCTTTACCGTAACCAGAAATGTTATGAAAGATATTGTATTTTTCACATTTTGTAGACAAGGGATGCTTATTTGTCTTCGTGTACTAGCGACTTTGTCTTTCTGGTTTCAGGAGGCTGTAGAAAGTGTCTCACCTAAGATCACACACTTGACAATGAAGCAACAGACGGGCACTAGAAGAAAACAGAATCGCCCCTAATTACGTGACTTGCTCAAAATTTGGCCCATGCTCTTGTACACACTGCTTGTTGTGCGTTTTACAACGAACAATGTCAAGCGACGTTAGTTTTATTGGAACCATAAGAGAGACTTCAAAATAGTTTTTAAATACCTTCTATTAAGACGGTCCCGCTTCCGGATGGTAGCTAATAAGTACACTCGCGTATGTCGTATTATTTGTTGCATTTATAATTTTAATTAACATTGTTCGATTTAGTGTACAGCACTAGCCTGTTTACATCCGCCTTCTCCCCTCACAAAAATCGGGGAGAGACGTCTGTGTAATGGATTCGCTAATCGTGTTTCCAGGAATGTAGGGAAAGTACGCTGATTGTCTGTTATACTAATCTACATTACGTAAGGCATTTCTGTGTTTTAATTGGTTCATCCGCCAAATTCCTCGGGTACCAAGAAACGTGCTTGAAAATCCCCTCGTAAATCGCCGGGAAATCGCTAAAATCTTCAATTGTTTTTTTTTTTACTACGGCCTTTCAAAACAAGATGTATCCTCGATGATGTCAGTTGGATCACTCTTGAGTACACGTGTGCTATGTAGCATTGCTATCATAAAGATTGGAGACAAAAATCTGGTGGATGGTCGTACCCAATTTAACGCCAAATCGGAAATCTTGTCATTGGATTTTAGAGTGAATCTAAAATCTTCCCACATTTGCAAGTCTTGCTTCAGGAGAAAAGAAGAGCACTTCTTTCCACTTAGGGATGTGAATGCTTCTTTGCGACAGATTTACTCCAGTTCGTCGAATGGTACAATTCCTGAAGTGATACAAACGTGACAACAAAGACATGCTCTCGCGCCTTCTTTCAAAGCGATGTACGGCCTGCAGAGTGTTTTGTATTGCAGGATAGACGATCGCCAAGAACGTCCTCAGGTCTTCGGCAGAATTTCTCTCATGACATCTACTCCGCACAGGGAACAAGGAGGACAAGGGATTGATAACCCAACAATTGCTGTTTCCCCGATGGCACAATCAATCGATCGCGAATTCTTGATTAATGAGACGTGCGAAGATCAAAATGTCAACAAGGAAACATCCGTTTAAGTTCGAGTTGAATGGCCGAGCAAAAGTGAAGTGAACAATTTGCAGGAAGGCTTAGAGTCGCTCGGGAAAATGTTATGTCGTGGACGGAGCTGTGTGGAGAAACCCTATTTTAAAGAAACATGTCCAACAACTATTTTTGAAAGTAGCTGATAGCGAATGCAACTTGATCTTCCATTAACGTTTTCAGTGGAGATATAATAATAATTTTACTACTTCCACTTGGGCGCTCGAAGATTTGATCAAACACGATTGGAACAGCATAAAATATAAGGGACTTCCCATATCCTGTGGGGAGACTGGCATACACATCTTTTTTTTTCTTGAAAAATTGCTTTTAAACATTCTCCTTGTTCTGGATAGAGCGAAGAAACTCCAAAAGCCTCACGTACAATGTCAATCGCCCTGTGGAAATTTGCGTTCGACCACGCTTCCGACGCCATATTGGAATTCAAATGGGGCGAGCCCGCGCGTGTACGGTTTTGGTCAGCGGCAATTACTAGAATTTTAATTTATGCCAAATAATTCCGGAACAGGATTAGCGAACCCATTACATAGACGTCTCTCTCCGATTTTTTTGAGGGGGGAAGGCGGATGTACACAGGCAAGTTCATCACGAACACTGTACGTAATAGCCAGTATTATAAACTAAGGACGTGAGGACTGGGACCAGTGCAATGCAATGCAAAAGATACCTTTTATGTATACAGAAATCTACATTTATATAAGCAGTTGTAGTATTATCATATCACACTTTGTTGTAACAGTGACAGATGTCAGGCAAAAGCAACTGCTGTTAGGTATTGTTATTGCTTTTTTGTAACAAGCAAGTTTTGCAGTCCGAAACATGATTGCATAACTTTCTTGTTTTAGTAACAGTCTTGTAAACCACAACTGAGTTTCGCTGTTTGTTATAACAGGTATAAAATTGTTTCGTAGTTTTTGGAATGATACGTTTGATGATTTTTCTTATGTGTCCAGTGCAAATACCCGTGAAGGAAATGTAAATGAGTGGTCATCTGTTCCAACAATCATGTAGTGTTTGTTCCTTTGGAAGCAACGAACCATGAACACAATAAGAGAGTTAAAAGTAAAGAAGTCTTCAAAACTACAACTTGCTTATTGTGCCTGTCATTATTCAGTGGAGTAAGTCCTTCGTATGTAAATTGTCCGTTCTGCCTTACCAATCGAAAGACAGGATCACGTGAGATTGAGCGCGAGACCAGCAAACCACAAGGGCAACTAGCAAACCTGCGTTTGTTCTTTTGCGGGGTTCAGTTTTGAAACACTACACTTTTTTTGAAAACCGCCACCCCCCGGGACAAAATAAACGATCGGTCTTGTAATATAGTTCGATGAATGGTACTGTAGTACAGATGTAAGGTATGCAGCACAACAGACATAAGCTCCAGGCCCTACGCCAATATGTCAAACTCGCCCTTGGCTTTCTCGGTAAGTTGGGTCTGTTTTGTAAATGGAACACGCCATTCCCAAACGGAAATTTCAGTTGAGGACTTTTGCTTTCCATTTGCACAAACCGTCGACTAACCGGTTTCCCCGTGCAAATGGTAAACAACCTAAGCCAGTTCGGAGTTTCAAAAAACAGTTGAGCTCGTCGGGATAAAATCAAGCACATATTGAAAATACAAAAGATTTCGAATTCAAATTCGTGCAAGTATTTTGCAGGACAAAAGAAGAAAATTATATGCTTTCGTTTTGTCCTGACTTGCGCACGTGTTTTTTGTTTTTGAAGCTCCGCCGGAATTGGCTGTTGTGTTAAAGTGATGCTTATTAGTTGGCAGGAAAACAGTTAATTACATATGCGGGAAGACAGTTTATTACGTATGAGGGAAGTATACAGGAAGACCAACAATGGGCTCAATTTTTAACATAGTTTTAACTTTATTACTATTTGAAAATTGGATTATTCGCTCTCGATTTCTATCGCGTGATAGTTGTCGTTGATACTAGTCGTTGCGACTTTTGTCTTTTCTGGAACAGCCTCGACCAGTAAACTGTCTAAATTTTCTTCACGAACATTTCGAGAACGTGAAGAAGCGGCCGCCATTTTGTTCACAACCGCACTGCTACGCTGCTCACTATCTATCACAGATTATAGTTCACCACTAAATTTTCTCCGATTCTCATTGGTCTAAATTAAACACGTGACGCGATAGTGTTCATCCGCGGAGGGCACTATCAGCGCATAGTGCCTGTCCGAGGAAAATACCCGGATGGATAGTGCCCGTCCAAGAATTTTTTGTAAACAAGCCGGCTTTCGTTGAAAAAAAACATTAAAAGGCTATTTGAGTGATCTGCATTTAGAGGGTTTCTTGCCTGATTTTCGTTTATTCGTACATTTTGGCTTGCAGCAAAAACTCAAGAAGCTATTTTGTAAATCTGCTCGCGGAAGAAAATTTAGTGTTGAACAATAAAGACAATGGAGTGTTTATGTCTCGGAACTATCGGTCTGATAGTTGCCCCTTGGAAATTTGATGTTCTTAAAACTAGCATATTTGCCCTCGAAGCTTCGCTTCTCGGGCAAATATTTGTTTTAAGAACATCAAATGTCCGCGGGGAAACTATCAGCCGATAGTTCCTCGACAGAAACACTTTATTGTTTGAATAGATAGTGGATAGCGCAACCAATCAGAGATTCAAAGTCCTCTTTTCTCTCTGGAAATAAGCTTCTTTTGCATGAGAATGAAGATGCAGGTAAAACACATTTTAAGCAAAAGAGAACTCGGAAATGACCTAACGAATCAACTCACAGTTTCCACCGTTTTTACAACGTTCTGACAAAAACTCGGCTTCCCTACACGATAACCTTTCAATTTTTAAACTTCAAACCTTTCGGTCATTCCTTCAACCAGAAAATGTTTTCCAGACGACTCCATTTCTTCCTATCTAGAACCCATGTTCGCGCCGTAGGTACATACGTTAAAGTGAGGCCGATATAATGAAAGCGAGACAATTTGCTCAGGAACCACACAAAATTAGGAATGCGTTCTCCATCCGTCGAACGCAATAAGTCAGAAAGGATAACTAAAATATTCCGAAGTGCATCGCGTTACTCTTTCTTTCTTCCCAGACAGTCTTGGCTGCGATATTGGTGTACCCAATATACAAAGCTCTGTAATTTTCCAAATTTTTCCTAATGACTGGGATGCAGTGAACACTATCAAGTTAAAATTTGGGAAATATATTCCTTTCAACCGACTCCATATTCTCTAACCTTATTGATGTTTTTGGAGCAAGAAAAACGATCTATTATGCAAATTTAAATGATTTCAGCCTCGAAACTAAATTCAGGTAAGGAAGATTAATCATAGTAGTAAGGACCGGCCGTTTAGGCACTAGCCAAATCAGAAGCGAGGGGTTTGGGTCACAGAACCATGTTGCATATAGAATGAGAAAGGAGATAAAGCGTTTCAATAAAATGACGTCACAATGGGAATCAAAGTAATTGAGCATGCAAGAAACCTATCTGTAATCCGCCATTTTGTCACGCAAATAAAAATCACGCAAATCCGAATGCCGCTCGCTTTGATACGCTAATGAATGGTATACCTCATTTCCCTTTTCCATTCCATTACTCACAATATTTCGCACGCTTCGATACGTTAATGAATGGTATATTGTACTGAGAGGTCAGGAGGGGTATCCCCCACCTCTGACATGTGCCAGTTCTTGGTTCCTGGGAACGATTCACCCGGCTCTTATAAATAGCTGACTCAAATGGAATAAAAATAAGAAATGGAAAGCACAAGACATGATATTTTGTTAAACACTTTTTATTGGTTAATATTTAATCTTTCGATCAAGTGCACAGTCGTTATTTCCATCCGTTACAGTAACATCTCGGTTCACTTCTAAGTCCCGTGATCCTCGGTCCTCTTCCGGACTCGGGTCCACATGCATTTGGTCCTGCGCGACTGTCTGTCCTAGTCTTCCACGAAGTCTTTGATTGATCCGTTCCTTATTCTTTGCATAATAGCGTCGCCAATATTCGTTGATCCGTTCCCTGTTGTTTTGACATAATTTTCTTTGATAACTCCTGATGCGTTCCCTGTTCTTTTGGCAATATGCTATCTTGGCCCTGTTGATTTCTTCACGCTTTGTTTTAAGACGGTCTTTGATCATCTCCGCGTTCTCTGTACGCCATCGTTTTTGTCGAGCCAGGATTCGCTCCTTGTTTTCTCCGTAATATCTTTTATTGTAGGACCTCTTACACACGACCTTTCCATCACCCTCTGGTAAATGATTGGAGCAATTCTTCTTGACTGATGTCTTGTAAATAATGAGAATAACGCCTACAGTCACACATTCTTATAACAATCATATAGACACATCACATGAAGTTTTCAGCCACTTCTCCTTCGTCGTCACCATCAGGTTCGTCAGGGAGGACCTTTCTCGTCATTGTTCTGTTCAACAGGAATTTCCGTTTTTCTACTGCTGACTCAGCCGCTTCTTTGAAAACCATGCTGTCTTCGTCAATAAATCGTCGAAGAGTGCTCATAACTTTACGGCGTAGTGCGTCACGTTTGTTACGGTGGGACCATAATAGACGCTGCAAGTAGGTCCTTCGTAGCTTCCTTCTAATTAAAGGTAATAGGACACTGAAAGCAGCTTTCTCGGCGTAATCTTGGGTTTTACCCATATCAAGAAACCGTTTGACTTCATCAATGTATTTTTCTTCCACATCTTCCCTCACTTTCCTACGTAACGGAAGCCATGGATCATATTCTGGATCCTTGTCCTCTTCGGAGCTGCTACTATTCTCCTCCTCTTCATCCTGTTCCTCTTCAGGCTCCTCGTCAGGCTCCTCTACATGTTCTTCATTACTTCCGCCTTCTTCCACGGTGTCAAAAATGTCTGGTGAATGATCCATGGTCTCGTCAACCTTCAACCAAGACAGCGTGCTTCAAATGAACAAGGGGGAATTGAAGCGTTGAGTGATATATTTCAAAAATCTTCTCTGATTCTTCGATACCAACGCTGGTATCCTTCGTGCGTCAAGAGGTGACTAAACACACGCTCGGCCACCTTTTAATAGACTGCCATTATGTCTGACCAATAGGTAGGAAATGCTTGAAGCAGTAAATTCTTCATGGCTAGTTGATCCCTTGGATTCTTGAAGGCCACAATGTAATGTGCGTTCCTGGAAATACTTTTGGCATATTTACCTGTCGTGCCTTACTACTAATCATTTCTTATTCACATTCAATATCTGTTCAATATCTGTTGATGGCCATTTTTCGCACACATTGAACTGAGAAATCACGGGGATAGGTCTAGGAATCAGTTCAGAAGGTATACATTCATTTCAATCAGATTTTTACAAATTTCTCTTTGTCTGCGTTGGGTTGTGGACCTTATACTTACTTTCGATCCTTCGATTCAGTTGGACGAGCTGTCAGCGAGATCGTGAGTTGAATTTAGTAGGGCCTGCGGGTAATTTGCTGTTTCGTTTGTCCTTTAAGTGCCAGAGCAGGAACATCGTCAACTGCGGATCTCAAAAAACGGTGGCGGCATACGAAGCGTCGACCTAGCTGTTACTCAGGCGCTTTTGTTTCATTTACAAAGGTAAGCAGATCGCGTGTAAGCCTACTTGCTAATAAACTGTGCTATACAGCAAGCAAATGATCCCGAAAGAAATCTCGTTTGGAATGCATGATATTGTTACTGTTGATTGATTTATTGTGGTAATGAATTGCACATTCTCAAGGTTACAACACTGGTTTCTTACTTATGACAGGTTATTTATTGTGTCATAGACTGTCTAGTATTTTAATAAGTAGATATAGATATGATCACTTTGGCAAGCCTTTCGCTGGTTGTGATTGCATTTTCTACATGCATCTTTCCTTCTTTCTTATATTTGGGCCATTAACTGTTCCATCAGGTAGGTCTGCTATCAAAGTTTGATACTGTATGATTGAGCTTCTCTATCTATATACAATACTTAACACTGCCTTGACAAACAAGTTTGTAAAACTGCTGTTTACCGTCGAAGAATTTGTTGGCGGAATGTAAAACCCTGTAACAATTCTATGATGCTGACCCGTAAAAAAGATGCACAAATGACTTAAGAAAATGTATGTACCAGGACAAACTAAAAAATTAATGATGATAAGACTGAATTTCTTATTATCGGATCTAGACAGCAACTGTTGAAAATTAATCCTTACACAGTCCTTGTAAGTCTTTAGCGCGGCATTTTTCTGGCTCCACAATATCAAGCAAATAAGTAAATTCTTAGCAAGAGATAACTTAGAAATGGTTCATGTTTTCGTCACAAGCAGAATTAACTATTGCAATGGAGTTTTTTATGGCCTTCCAGATTGTGAAATAACTACACTGCCTAGAGTACAGAATACAGTTTGAAATTTTACTTTTAACTTTTAAAGCACTAAATGTTATGGCACCAGCTTCTATTAGCGATTTAATTAATGTAACAAAGCTGGCACACTGTTCAATGCGCTCTAATGCAGGCACTATTCTATTGCATCCATCAGGGAAAGTGAAAAATCTTTGTGACAGATCTTTAACTGTAGCCGTGCCTACACTTTGGAACGCGCTCCCAGCAATCCTACCCAATATTGACTCTATTTTAACTTTCAGTGATTTCTTAAAGCATAAGCATGCGAATATAAAAAGTTAAAAGTTGATTTGTTAGAAAATTTAGTAAGCACGTGAAAATGTTCTGAAAGACAAGGAGGTACTTTCGAGTAATACTCAAACGCGAGTGGCTCAATCTCGTTTCCAAAGTCCGCTTTTCTTTTAGCCAATACCGAGAACACAGACTTTGGCCACGACCGATGTTTGGAGCATGCGCATAGTGCATTGCTCTGATTCTTGGCAAATTATATTAAGCGAAAAAGTTCTGAGTTTGCGTAGAACGGCCGAAGTCCTTTAAATGCGGACTGCCGGGTTCGGTCCTGGCCAGAGGCCGTGTTTTTGGTGCTGACCAAAAGAAAAGCGGGCTCTGTGGACGAGATTGTGATTGGCTACTCTTGGAACAAGGCGATTCAGTTGTGTTTGTAATTTCCGTTTCATGAGTAGTTCCGCTGGCGGAACTCCTCTCGTACTGTGGGGTGTGGTTCGATAACTGAGGAGAGACCGGGACAACTTGGTTTGGACGCTGCCCTCCTCCATCTTCTAGTAGCCTTTTTTGAAAATTCGCACAGCTCTCTCTGCTAAGCCATTTGAGGCGGGATGGTATGGTGATATTTTGATATGTTTGATACCATTCCGTTTGATGAATTCCTGAAATTCTGAGCTATTGTCACTTACAAGTGTTGCTGGTAGGCCATGTGTAGCAAATATCTCAGATGACGTTGTTGCTACAAAATATTTTATGGTTTTCGTATTTCCTTTCTAGTCTTTAAATTTATTCATATTATTCCTATGACGCTTTCTGTAGTTATTTTGCGGACATGTTTTTCCCACGTACCGTATATGAAACAAAGCAATCTATTATCCTTTGTGTTAGTTAGCATTTTTACGAACGTGTTCAGGAAAGTTGTTCAGTTTAAGTCAGAATTTCGCCGTGTCAACACCAAGATTAACGCGGACACAGAAGTAAGTCTCTTACTTTGTGCATGCCATGCCATGTTATCGTTTTACTGCCTTTTAAGTTTGTAAATAGTTTTGTACTTAGTCTAATTTTAGTTTTTCTTCGCTATTTACTTTTTGGTTTTCGAAAACGTTTCGCTTCGATCGGCTTCGCTTTGATTCGCTACACATCGTTTCACTTCCAAGTATTGTGACGTCTCATCGCTTCGCTCCAATAAACTTCGTTTACACAAGCCATTGTAGCGTGGTGCACTTTGTTGCATCCAACCGTTTGAAGCGCGTAAAGAATTTGTTTTAAGATAACGTGGGATTAACCGATGTTCCAGTGGGTAACGTTCCGCTCTCACAGACGTGATGGACTTCATACGATGTACTTCCAACCACTTCGAGTATGCATCTGTAACAATAAGGAACATTTCTCCTTTGTAAGGCCCTGCATAGTCAATGTGAATCCTTGACCATGGAAGTCCCGGCCACTCCAAGGGGTGCAATGGCGCCTCCGCTGGTGAGCTTTGATTAGATTGACATTTGTCACAACTCTTCACTTTCTTCGCAATATCCTGATCCATGCTCGGCCATCCCACATAGCATTAGCCTCTTTGCTAGGGCTTTCATGCGAGACACTCCTGGGTGGGCTTCATGTAGTTTGGTGAGAACCTTTGATCTCCATTGTGGGGGTTTAAACACTCTGAAACCTCAAAGTACACAGTTGCCTCTTTAGATTTTTTCATTAAAAAATGCCGTCACGACATCAATAAACTTAATTTCAATCGTAACATCAAATTTTCCAACCTTTCTTCGGAAGAGAGGGCGGCGCCAAAAAACCTTAGTAAGTGCAAAGACATAATTATCAAAGCGGCCGACAAAGGCGGCGCTTTAGTTGTTTGGCGAGCCGACCTCTGCCAAAAAGAAGCATTGCGGCAACTTTCTGGCACCTCTTTTTATGCTAAAGTCGATAAAGATCTCACCTCCACTAACCAACAAATTGTCAAGAGCACTATTAACGACCTTATAGTCAAAGAAGAATTGCCGGCTACTGCTACCGATCTCATCATTACCACTCCCGGAACCTCGTGTATTTACTTTTTAGCTAAAATTCACAAACCTAACAACCCAGGTCGACCTATCTCTGTCTGTAGTTGCCCTACCGAACTCATTTCCAGCTAATTAAACAAAATTATGGCACCTATTGTAAGATCTTTACCGTCATACGTTAAAGACAGTCAATACGCACTTCCAATTTTTCGCGATTTCAATTTCCTGGGCGAAGACAAACTTATTTTCACTATGGATATTACATCTCTTTACACCGTCATCCCAAATGGCGAAGGTCTTCTAGCCCTCATCGTTTTTTTGATTTACGCACTGTTAAGCAACCAAGCTCGGAAACACTTCTCCGCCTGGCTGAGTTTTGTGTTAACACTCAACTGTTTTTCATTCGCGGACAATTATTACAAACAAAACAATGGCGTGGCCATGGGTACCAAAATGGGACCCAGCTACGCCAATCTTTTCGTAGGCTACATTGAACACCAATTTTTCAATCAATACAATGGCCCAAAACCTGAACTCTATCGTCGCTACATTGCCGACTGTATCGGCGCTACTTCTTCTACCAGAGAGGATCTCAATCAATTTATAACCGCTGTTAATTTGTTTCATCCTGCCCTTAAATATACCCGGGAAATTTCCGATACTTCCTTAGCATTCCTGGATATCAAAGTTTCTATCGAAGGCAACGGTTTATGCACCAGTGTGCACTACAAACCCACAGATTCTCAGAGTTATTTGTTGTTTTCATCTTCACATCCATCACATGTCAAGAATTCCATTCCTTATTCTCAGTTTCTCAGACTTCGCCGTCTTTGTAGTGACGACTCTTATTTTTCCTTAAAATCAGAGGAAATGTGCAATTTCTTCGACAAACGCGGCTATCCTGCTTCTGTTGTTCAAGCGGGTCATCATCGCACCCAACAAATTGATCGACAGTCAGCACTACAAACGTCACAGAGACAAACCCACGATAGAATTCCATTCACCCACACATTTCACCCTGAAAACCAAGCAGTAAAATCCATCATTCTCAAAAACTTTAAATTACTTCAAAATGATCCCGACACTGGTAGAATCCTTTCGCAACCTTCTTAATTTCATTCAAACACGACAAAAACATAGGTAACTTTTTAGTCAGAAGTGCATTCCAAACTAGTGATCAACCCGGAACTTTTAAATGCGCTCGCGCGCGATACAAAACATGCCCTTTCATTCACAACGTCGACAAAATATCGAGACCAAAGCGATCTATCAAGATCACTGATCATTTCATCTGTACCTCAGCCAATGTCATCTACTGCATTACTTGCACTCTTTGCAAAAAGTTATACATCGGCGAAACAGGGAGACGACTAGGCGACTGATTCCGAGAAAACGTTCGGGACGTAGAGAAAGACGACAAAAAAGCATTGAAACCGGTCGCGAGGCACTTCAATCTCCCAAATCATTCTAAGAAACATATGGCAGTCTGCGGTCTTTCCCTTCACCAAGGTAGCACGGAAAGTCCAGAAAAACTCTAGAACAAAAATTTATTTTTCAAATCGGCACTCTTTATCCTCACGGTATCAACGAACGCTTTCCATTCAACTAATTTATTCCGTTTTTTCACGTTACCAGGCACCAACCAAAAGCGAAGCTCCATCTTTCTGTATATAAAGAACACACGTTCCTTGATTCGCTGCGACGAAGGGCTAACGCTCGAAACGTCAGCTCTCGAATCTCTTTACGGTGGCCAATTCATATTATCAACCCAGTTGATAAAACCAAATTATATTGTTATACTTCCAACCGACGCAGCACCACAGTTTCTTTAGAAACTTAACCCCTCTATTCTAATGAAATAATGGTTTATCTCTCCAGTTCTTGTGTTGCTTTCACTTGACCCTTAAAGTTTATAACTCCAAAGTGTGGTTGTTATATGTGTGAAGGAATTTTAGCTCTGACCTAAAGGTCTTTAAGAGACTTGTCCTTCTTGTAAGCGACCATTGGAGAATATATTTCACCGAGTCTGTTATTCTCAGTTATTTTGTGATGCAATACCGGTTTCGGAAACTAAGCTGGCTTCCTTCGTCAGTTGCTTTTTTCCGTGCTGAAGTGGCCGTGAGCAGGTTTGCTGCCGGGTTCGCGAACGGGCTGCTTTTATACAATGGCTAGATTGGTTGTGTTGGACTGATTGTGTTCAAACTGACCAATTGGAAGCTAGGAAATTTGGATCCGTTACGCGTGATAAGAGTGTGTTCAACTTATCGTATGCAAATTTGGATCCAAGAAACAACTTCGCGTCAGTTTGATTCGGTTTGCTTTGCCACTCTTTGATGTGACCACTGTGAACAGGAGTACCTTCCAAATGTTCCATCAACAAGATTGTTTCACCTGGCACTGGAACTGAATCAGGCATCTCAGTTATGGCTCCCTTGGTGGCGGTTGACAACATCCTACGTTTTATCCTCGTTGCATGCCTATTGCCTCAGCAGTCGCGAACTCTTCCCATAACTTAACCTTATGCGATGAATGTGTAACCTTGTGCTCGAATGTGCCCTTGTCAGTTTTTTTATTACAGATCATTCGCCATTGCCTGATTTCAAACCGAGGGGGACAAGGTACGAGTCAACAAATTATGGGATTAGCAACTATTGATCCACATAGTCAGAAAGTGTACACCAAGCTTTACAAAATCCCCAAGTTTGGTGTTAATAGACCCAATATTAAGCGGGATACCGCCATTTAAAAACGTAAAATTTTACAAAGAAATGTACGGTATGGCCATCCTGACAGTACGTCCGAATGACCAAACATTTCTTTGTAAATGTGACGTATTTGATTGGCTGTATCTCAGCCAAAAACTTGTGTTCTCTTTCTAACTTTGTGGAACAATAGTTTCTAATCCTAAGTAGTAATCCCGGAATAAAATGAATACCACCTCGGAGCACAAAAGTTGTTGCTTAACCCAAGTGAAACAAGCTCGCTTTTTGCTCGCTTCTTTCACTTGGGTTAAGCAACAAATTTTGTGCTCCGAGGTTGTATTCATTTTACACCGGGATTACTACTTGTAGAAGAACACCCACTGTCAGGTTCGAGTCGCTCAACAGTTGTGACTTCGCCTTTTGCTTCACTTGGGCGAAGATGTGTAAATTTTTGAGCTCCGAGGTTGTAATCAGCCGGGGTTACTAGAAGAATACACCCTGTCAGGTTCTAACAATTAGACAGAAGTGGCGGAGTCCAAAAATGGCACACGGAGCAAACAACTGCGAGTGGTTGCTGCGAAATCGGAAAAAGAACTGCGCCAAAAAGTGCGACGGAAAATATTGCGCGCAGCACAACTGGCAACAGCCGGCGCGGAAAAGGGTGTGAACCCAAGATGTGTTCAAAGCGGACGATCAGAGCCCACCTCGGACATTGCCTCAACAACTTGCTGTGTTATCCGTCTGACCTCGCTCTGCCAAACGGGTGTTGAAAGTTCCTTTTAAATACAGAAAATCGTGTGGAAAAGCAGAATCATTCCACAAAGTTCTGCCAATCTTCAATTTCACCCACGTTGGGGGCAACCCGATGTTGATTTGTTAGCATTTGGGGTTGAAACACCAAGGGCTCGGACAACAACGCGCGGGTCCAAACCGCTCAAAAAGTCAATAAAGTTAGGGTCAACATAAAAGTCTTTGTAACTACAGAGATTAAACGAACCAGTGTAGTTATGGCTGGTAGTCTTTACTGGCAACAAACGGAAGCCGTAAAACTAAAAATAAATACAACAATTGCCCAAATGAACCGAAGCGAATATGACGAGCGGCATGCATACAAACACGAAAACAATATACGAGATAAATACAAAGACTAGCTTAAATCAGTAAAGAAAAATACACTTGCTAACCTTGTCCAGCCTTAGAATCGCAAAGGCAACGAAAATCCACGCTAAACAAGCGATAAATCTACTAATCTTGTACTGATCAACCACGCTAGCAAAAACACAGCTGTCCCGTGATATAAAGCGCGCGAATCTAAATTGCGCGAGGACTGGGCTGGCTGGCTACAGTCACAGTCTTGTTTCCGTAGAAGCGTTTTTCTTTTGGCAGGAAGATTTTTTTTTGCATATATTTGCCTTGGAAATTAACACACCGTTGCGTCCACTCCCCATTTTTCTTTAAAAAGGTGACCGTTCACTAGATGTCAGACGGAGGAAGAGTGGTGTTTGGAGGGACAACCAGCAGCTCTTCACGCACAAAACCGCGCCCTGGTCCGTCGCGCAAATAGTAGAGAACAGGTTGATTTGGTTTGATCCAAACTCTTTCAATGTTGAAAACTTTCAACGACCAGATCGGATCTGTGGTCCTTCTTGCGCCTCCTTCAAGCTCACCGGGTTGGTAGAGATAGCGAACTTGGGCAAGAGAGGGGAGGATTTTTTCGGCCTTCCCAACTGGCCGAAAATAAGGAGTGGCAGGATGCGCAGAAACAGCTTTTTCTTTGATTGCTTCCGCAGGTTTTTTCCCCGTCAGCCGGGTTTTTTCTTTGTTCAAAGCGGCAACAACTGCAGGAAGTCTTTTCACCCACGCAGTGGACCGCTGACCCTCAGGCAGACGCATTTCCACGGCATACTGATGTCCGAACAAGCGCTCGGCAAGGGTGCGGTTGAAACGTTCAACAATGGCCTGGTCGCGGTGAATCTCGGGGCGTCCGCGCCGGATGTTGGTTTTGTGCTTTTCCATGTCTTTCGACACGGCGCCCATGAATTCGCGCCCAGGGTCAACCTGCAGCAGTTGAGGGCCTGAAAGGCCCGCGCGACCTCATCAGAATTTTTCCAAGTCAAGGGTTCGGCCTCTTTGAAGCGGCTAGCCACGTCGACAACGGTCAGCGCGTATTTGTAAACTTTGCTGCCGCGGGGCAGTTTGTCGTGCAGCAAAAAAAGGAGGTCCGCCTGGTGGACCGCGTTGGGTGTGGGCACGTCGAATTTTGGCCGTGGAATGTGCCTCGGAGCGGGCAGGTAAATCTGCCAGAGGGCTTCCTTGGCCAGCCACTTTTTTGCAGCGTCTTCTGGCACCTTGGCGGCCTCGGATAATTTTTTAGCAGCGGCAAGGCCTTTCCAATAGCCACCCGGACCGTAGTATATCTTTGAGAGTTTTGCATCCATCACTATAAAGGAGTCAAAAGTTTAAAGGAACCGGAAGGCTGCCCAAGCCAGAGCGAGAGCCCCGGCGCCAACGAAAACAAGTTCACCATTTTTTTGCTGCTGGCTTGGCTGATAGAAATCGGAGAACTTGGGTTCTTTGGGAGGTGTCATCCGTTCTTCAGGGTGCAGTTGGGTGGGCTTTTTTACGTTTAATTATTGAACTTGTCATAAAATTCAAATCTAAAACATCTGTCAGAAATTCCAACGTCGTTATCTTGACAAACGTGACATAATTCCATTTTTTGTCCACATTTTAAACAAATAAATCGAGAATCAATACATCTATCTTAGAGAAAATGACCTTTCATACAAAAATCACATTCAATTCTAATTTCTTTTGTAAATTATGTAAAGAAGAAATTAATGATTATGCTTTTGATCATAATAAGAAATATCATTCTGAAAAATTAAAATTACTTTAAAAAAAAGAAACCGAAAAATTGCTCAATACATTTCAATTTGCGTATCAAGACTTATGTCAAGAAGCTGTTATAAAATCTTTTGACTTCTTTAGAAAATTAGATGATGAAAAAGATGAACTTAGAGAAACTTTTATAAAAACAACTTAAAGAAATCTCAATAAAAATTTGGATTATGGTAAAATATCAATTTCTGATTACAGAAAAAATATTTATAATTCTGCTTTTTCTTCTGTTCAATCTTTAAAACAAAAATATCCTAAGCATTTCTAAGGGTATACCTGTGACTTCAATAATTGGTGTTATTTCTTTCTGTAAGCTGTAATTCTTCTTTTATAAATGCTGCAATATTCTTCCATTGAATATTGTGGCATGGAGCCAGAAAAAGAGAAAAGAGAGAAGGTGGAAGGGCAGCCTAAAATGACCCTTACTATTGAACAGAAGAGAGAGAAAAATCGAGAAGCTTGTAGAAGGTGGAGAGAGAATAACAAAGAGTATATGAGGGAATATAATAAATTATACTATAAGAAGAATAATAAGCAGATGAATGAGCAGATGAAGGAATGGCGTGCTAAAAACCCAACTTATATGCGTGAGTGGAGTGCGTCTGTTAAGGGTAAAGAGGCAATAAATCGTTTTTATGAAAAATACCCCGAATACAAATTAGTATACAGAATTATAAATAAAGATAGGATTAAACAAAGGAAAAAACTTAGAAAACAAATTGATTCCTTTTTTGAAAATTATAACATCAAATACAAAATGGATTTCAACTTTTTTAGAGAGTGTCTAGTTAAAGATAAACATTGGATGTCTAGAAAAGAATATAACAAGCTCCCCGATTTTATCAAAGAGAATTGCCCATTGATGAAACCATTTGATGTAGAAATGTATTTTATCTTTAAATAAATTAATGCAAACAACTCATAACCCTATTCCTCTATAACCCCAAATAATTTTTTTAATTTTTTTTTTCTATAAATCATTCCTTTTTAAAAAGCTCATAAACATAACAGTCTTATCTTTATGGGCAATATGAAATATGTAATGACATGCTCTATGACACTCTTATCAAGATGTGTCATTCCTCAGAAAATAACACAACTCCCCAAAATTACAAATGTTGCTCAGAAATGGATATTTGTAATGATGAAGACACATTTGTTTTCACCTCAACCTGTCTTAAATCATTTTTTTCAACTTCTAAATTTAGTTGAGCGTAATTTCAATTCCTATTTCCCAGAAAGAAAGAGATTCATAAAGGCCAACTTTGTTTTTTATAAAATCCTTAAATATCTTAGAAGAAAGGAAAGAAGATATTTTCCTTTTATTCTAAAAAGGAAGTTAAAAAAGAAGTATAAATTTATATGGGCTAAAATATTTCCCTATTGATTTCAAATTTATTTTTCCCCAATAAAATAGACTTTTATGGCCTATTCATTTAAACAACTTAGCTGTGACATTTTTTCATTCATAAAAATCAGTAACTTTTTTATATTTATCATTTCTTTCTTTTCACATATTAATTCAGATTGTATTTTTGATAAGTACCTTATTTCATCCCATGACATTTTAAAATGTTTATAAATAAATTTAAACACATAATCATAAGATTTATTAAATTTATTTTTTCCTTCTTTATCAAAATCAAAGAAGTCTTCAGAGAATGTAACAATTTTTTTCATACAATTAGGTTATACAATTTGAACATTCATTTATTTTAACAACTAAATAAATTATTTCCAAGAGTAATTATTTTTTTCTATAAATTTCCACAATATCATTTTATCTTCGCTCTTTTATAGAAAAATATTTATTTTTATAAATTTATCTTTACTCTTTTATAGAAAAATATTTATTTTTATAATTTTATTTGTATTTCTTTTTATAATTTTATCTTTGCTCTTTTATAAATAAAAAAATATTTTTTTTTATTTATAATTTTATTTATAAAAGTAGTAACAATTATGAGGGCTCCCAAAAAAGACAGCTCTTAGAGTTTTTTTTTACACATCATAAAAGAAGTGTCAAATACATCAATAACATATTTATTATTGTATTATATTCTTCTCTTTTCAATGCATTATAAAGAAGTTATAAATATAAAGTTATCTTTTTTCCAATGGCGTTTTGTTAACATTTATTTTTTGGGCTCGTATCACCAAATTATAAATGTGGGTCAAGTGCCCGTGCCCTTATAATTGTTACTACTTACTTTGTGGAGCGGCTGGCAGACACAACCGGCAAAGTCCGAGTGGCGAAAAAAGGAAAAAAGACAATGTTCATGCTAACAAGGCGCTTCCGTTTCCTGGACATAATAAATTATCTTGGACCGGGGACAAGCTATGAAAAGTGGACCCAAGCATATGGGTGCACACTGCAGAAATCGTGGTTCCCCTATGAGTGGTTCGATTCGCCGGAGAAGCTCGACAATCCAGGACTCCCAGACTATCCAGAGTGGTTTTCCAGACTGAAGAACGAGCATGTGCTCACGAGAGAAGAATGGGAAGGATGTGTCAGTCTGTTCAAAGAAAAGGGAATGCGCACATTCGCGGACTGGCTTCGCTTTTACAACAATCTCCATGTGGCCCCAGGACTCGAGGCATTGGACAAGATGCGAGCCTTCTACACAGAAAAAGGCATCGACATCTTGAAAGACGCGGTCAGTGTCCCGGGAGTGAGTTTGCACTACTTACTCCGGGGAGCGGTCGAGAGAGGCGCGGATCTCTGGAGTCCAGGGAAAGAAGCATATCAAATGTTGAAAGGCGCTGTTGTCGGAGGCCCGAGCATCGTTTTCACACGCTACCACGAAGCCGGTGTGACAAAAATCAGATCGCACCAGCAGGAAGACGCGCGTCTGTGCAAAAAGATCTTGGGCTTTGACGCAAACGCCCTCTATCTGTCGACCATGCGGAAAGGAAAAGGTCGAGCACTTCTTCAACAGCCCAGAAGACGGAGCGTTTTTGATTTCGCACAGGCTCAAAAGAGGAACATGGTTCGGTTTCGCCGAAGTAGACATTGAAATTCCGGAAGCTCTGCATTCGAAGTTCGAAGAAATGTGTCCGTTCTTCTATAACAAAGAGGTGCCGGAAGCAGCTGTCCCGGAACACATGATCGAATACTTGCGCCACTGACGGGAAGAAACCGCGGAGACGGGAGAAAACTAGTTGCCGCACTGTCCGCAGAGAGACTGTTGCTCTATGCGCCTCTGCTGCGATGGTATTTGGACCAACGGAGCGCAGATCACAAAAGTCTGGAGAAAAATCGATTACAAACCAGGCAAGATCTTTCCATGGTTCGTGGAGCAGGTCACCGAGGCGCGGCGGACAGGTGACGTCGAAAAAAGGAGGGCGCTGCTGGCAGACGTTTTCAAACTGCTTGGGAACAGCGGCTATGGAAAGTTGATCAAAGCGTTGGAGCGGCAGACGAGCGTGCATTACACCAAAGACGAAAAAGTCGTTGATAGAGCCCTTCGAAGCGCCTTTTTCAGTGACCTTGATGAGATTGGGCAAGCCAAGAATCACGATCAAACGCCCGTTTCAGGTTGGAATCGCGGTCTACCAGCTGGCGAAGCTGCGGATGCTGGAATTCTATTTTGACTTCCTCGACAAGTATTTCGACCGGCGAGATTTTGAGCTGATCCAGATGGACACAGACAGCAACTACATGGCCATCTCCGCGGAGCGACTCGAGGATCTTGTCAAGCCGGAGCTGCGGGCGGAATTCGAGGCGCAGAAGCAGCAGTGGCTCGCTTGGGACAAATGGAGCGGCCGCACACCCGGGCTCTTCAAACTAGAATGTGAGGGGAGCCGGATGATCGCGCTCTGCTCAAAATGCTACTTTGTCGACGAAGCGGGGAAAAAAAAGAAGTTCAGCACGAAAGGAGTTTCGAAGAGGCAAAATGAAATTTCCTGGCAGCGTTTCAAAGCCGCATTGGAAGGAAACAAGGACATGGCCACCAACAGAGGTTTCAGGCAGCGGGGCGGAAAGATTGTCACATACGAGCAGCAGAAACTGGGGTTGAGCGCCTTTTGTGACAAAAGGTGGGTGCTGCCCGACGGAATCCACACAGAACCAATTGAATTTCACTCAGATGTTGATTTTGCAGGGGCCCCGAGGTCAGCCGGCGGGAGAACGGTGTTTGGAGGAACAACCAGCAGCTCTTCACGCACAAAACCGCGCCCAGGACCGTCGCGCAAATAGTAGAGAACGGGTTGATGCGGTTTCTGCAGAGCGCGTTCAATGTTGAAAACTTTCAACGACCAGATCGGATCTGTGGCCCTTCTTGCGCCGCCTTCCAACTCGCCGGGTTGAAAAAGATATCGAACTTGGGTGAAAGGAGGGAGGAATTTTTCGGCTTTCCCAACAGGCCGAAGAAAAGGAGTGGCAGGTTGCGCAAAAACAGTTTTTTCTTTGATAGCTTCTGCGGGTTTTTTCCCCGTCAGCCGGGTTTTTTCGTTATTCAGACCGGCGACAACGAGAGGAAGTCTTTCCACCCACGCAGTTGACCGCACACCCTCAGGCAGGCGCATTTCAACAGCATACTGATGTCCGAACAAACGCTCGGCGAGGGTGCGGTTGAAACGTTCGACAATGGCCTGGTCGCGGTGAATCTCGGGGCGTCCGCGCCGAACAGAGGTTTTATGATTCTCCATTTCTTTCAAGATGGCGCCCATGAATTCGCGCCCTGGGTCAACTTGCAACAGTTTCGGCCATTGGAGTGGCCCGCGCTTGTAAATTTTCTGAAAGGCTCGGGCAACCTCATCAGAATTTTTCGAAGTCAAAGGTTCTGCTTCTTTGAAGCGCCTCGCCACGTCCACGACGGTCAAAGCATATTTGAAAATTTTCCGGCCGCGGGGCGGTTTGTCGTGAGGTAAAAAAAGAAGGCCCGCCTGGTGGACCGCATTGGGTGTGGGAACATCGAATTTTGGCCGTGGAATGCGCCTCGGAGCGGGCAGAAAGACCTGCCAGAGAGCTTGTTTGACAAGCCATTTTTTTGCAACGTCTTCCGACACTTTGGCAGCCGCGGATAATTTTTTAACAGCGGCGAGGCCTTTCCAATATCCCTCCGGACCGTAAAAAATCTTTGCGAGTTTGTCTTCCATATAGAAGAGACAAAAAAAAGTTCAAAAGAACCGGAATGCTGCATAGCCCAGAGCGAGAGCCCCGGCGCCAACGAATGCGAGTTCGCCATTTTTCTGCTGCTGGCTCGGTTGATAGAAATCACAGAATTTGGGTTCTTTGGGAGGAATCATTCGTTCTTCAGGATGCGCTTGGTTGTAGAGTTTGAAAGCGTAATCGGTGTTGGTGAAGTTCTGTTTTGCTTCTGCCTTGATCTGCGCGTTTGTCGCAATCCAGTCGAGAAGTTTGGTGCGGTTGCGCGAATATTTTTGCCAGGCAGCTTAATATGCTTCGAGAGCTTTATCGTGCCGCACCTTTTCTTCAAGCGCAGCTTTGTCGCCGCCGCCAAAAGCTCTCGCGAGATAATTTCCGCCGATGAAAGCCGCTGCATTCAGCACAGCTCCGCCAACCATAATCGCGATACTTGCCTTTTTTTTTTCCTTTTTATTTTTTCAAAATGTTGGTCGAAAGGATTTTCAAATGTTGGGTGGAAGGATTTTCTGGTCCTCCAGATATTTTTTGAGCGCGATGCTCCCCGCCATCACAACTGTGAACAATCCATAGTTTTCGATGGAATTTGAAGGGTCAGCTGTAAAACTTTTCTTGAACATTTTTTTGGCCCCCCATCCAATGCCCGCAGAGAGGCCGACGAGGGTTGCGGAATCCATGACGATTTTGACGAGCTTGTTGTCAGACATGTTGATATGAAAGAGAGAAAATTATTAAATTGGAAATTTTAATCACTTTTTCAAGTAACTCAAACTTTTCTTCTTGACTGAGCTCTTTCACATTTTCCAATTTCCGAATTAGCTCTTCCTTTTCTTCCACACTTTGCACTTCCGCATTTTCCACAAAGATTTTTAACAATCTGCAAATTGTCTCTTCCACTTCTTCCACACTTTGCTCCTCCACAGTGAGATCAGGATTTTTGACAAGCCAAACGACTGTCTTAAGGTGGTACAATACCCTGAGACAACTTTTTCTTCAAAATCAAACTTTATCAGAGGTAATCACCATCATGCAACTTGTTGCCATGAATGACGGCAAACTTAATGATGTTTTGGCCCCTTGTTGCCATGGTAACGGTGCAAGCTTTGGTTAGGTTTGCCAGAGGGTGCTTTCCTTATAACGATAACTGAGAGAAATCCCCAAGTCACTGAGGCAAGACAACATTTTTTACAGATCAGGTTTATAATGGTCTATGCAATGAACCTAAAATGGCTGGCTGGCACTAATTATTTTCAGAGAAAAAAATCTGAGAAGTTGAAATTTTCAAAAAAAGGCCTTTTACACCACTGGCCAGCACCAGTGTTTTGCCTGCTGTGCAAGAAAAAAAAAAACAGAAAGGCAATAATTTAGGTTCATTGCATAGAAGGTTCAGGGCCCTTCAGCCTGAGCCCTGAGAAAGCTGGAAAAATAAAAATCTTGGGAAAACAGAAATGTTGCCATTTACCTTTTCCATGCAAGTGCAGACTGTCAAAGCTGCATAGGGTTAAGAAAAAAATTCCTAGAGCTAGGTTTTATCAGTTCTGTAGGAAATTCTTGTGCAGAAACATTCGTTTAACATTAAAATAACTCAGAAAAATAGATGGAAACACCATGCTTTTTTCTAAGAAAAGTTAGAGAATGGCAATTGTAGCTAAACACCACATCAGCTCCAAAACAATGAACATATTTCATACGAATCTTACCTCACAAGCAAACAGTCTAGACACATCTTTCTTGAACTCATCCATTTAATCACAGCCACACAATTACAAAACAACTCTTCTGCTTCCGAAATTAATCCAATGTTTGGCCAAAAAGTCAAGTCTGAGGGGCAAGTAGCTCCTTTTTGTCAGCCTACCTCCACAAAGCAGTCCACATGTAGAAATCTGACCGCACTGCATCCTGGGAAATTTGAATTTTTTTCGAGCGGGAAAGACCCCCTCCAACCGATTTCATAAAATTTTTATAAGTCTCTGACCAGGCTTTAATCACACGCTAAAAGTTTACCAGCCACTTTCATCGTTGCTTGAAACTTCCATATTTGCCATTGAAGCCTGGTGAGACTTAGGATCATTTGCTATATGGCCCCTTGTCCATGAATGCCCAAACTGCAAGCAGCTGTATCAAGTGTCTGGTCGAAGTTTGTCACATTCACAGTGCCAATAAACAGTTCTTTGGAATTGGAAAGGTTTAAGCCATCTCAGCTCTTGATGATGAGCTCCGGCACCAGCAAATGTCCCAAAACAATGTAATTTGGGGCAATATTTGCACAAGATTGCATTAGTTCTGCACACGATTCCGCCGAACCGAAAGTTAATTCAAACGAGCTGAGTATGGTCACGTGACCAGCTGCCATCATGCATTAAATATGCAAACCAGTCCCAGTCCCTCGATCAAAACATTTGCAAAAAAACAGGGACTTAAAATCCCCCCGCCCCCCTCTAGTTTTAAGAAAAACTGCATATTCCCATACATTCCCTTCAGGGTATCGTACCACCTTAAAGCAACACTTTGTGAAATACCACCAAAACAAGCCAACGCCTGCTGCTGCTGCGGTGGTTATCGCGAACGGGGTGATTTTCGGCATTTTATATTCTGCAAAATATATTCAAATGGATTAGTCCATATGGCGAATGCCTTTTTTGGGTTGCGGTGGAGATTCTTGCATCACCTGTGGCGCAGGTGCTGGCGGAGGTGCCGGCGCAGTTGGCCGAAAAAGGGCTTTGATGTCTTCACGCTTGACATAAGTCGTAACAAGTAATTCGCCAATTCCAAAGATAGAGATCCATTGGGTTGTGCTGAACCAATTTCCGTCTTTGGAATCATCTGCAGCGGGCTCTGATGGCGCAGGCGCGGGCGCAGGCGCAGGAGGATCAGGTGAAGATTTTTTTTCGTTGGCCATTTTCTCCAGAGCTTTTTTCTGCGCTTCGCGGGCCAACCGAGTTCTTTGAGCAACCAGTCTACCAGCGCCACTCGCTTGGGATTTTTGGGTGTCTTTGTGCCAGCGCTCAGAGTTTGTGAAGTTACTTGGCTTTCCATTCGAAGAGCGCTTGCTTTCGCGGACGTTTGTTCTTCAGCCATTATATTTAAGAAAACAAATTTTCAAAAGAATTTTTTGTTCGGAATTATTCAGCGGTTGCCGAGGAAAGCTCAGCGGTTGGTGAGGAAAGCTCAGCTGTTTAAGAGGAATCTTCCGATTTTTCCCAATCAATGTTTTTTATTGTGATCAGCGCCGCGTCGGCTGTTGAGAGAAAATGTCCGCACGTGAGTGCAATGCGGCCAGCAAGTTTTGTGAGATCTTTCTTGATCAAATAGGAGTTTCTGAGTTCTTTTTGATAAACTTCGTTGTCTTTGACTTTGGCGACCATTCCAGCCACTTTGGACACAAGAAAAATGAAGCCATCGATCAATCTATCATCTATCAGATGTCTTTGAGCCCTCAAAGGCTTCCAAACGTTTGATGTATTTCTCAACATCTTTGTCGGAGAGGCGCTTGACCTGATCGTGCGACAGTTGCACGCCGAGGGCTTCTTTGGCTTTTCCTGCCGAAACCAGCACGGCCAACTGCTCGCGAAGAGCGGGGACATCAGGCTGCAATCCAGAGACATCGCCGGGCGCGCTGGCTGGGTGGGCTTCAAGCAAGTTCAAAACGTCGGCCATCACGACGCCGCCGTCGAAATCAACATCAGCCATGTGGACGTCTTCGCAAGCACTCATTTTATGTTTGGTTTCTTTTTTTAATTACGAACAAATTTTATTCCGAAAGGGTGCCGAAGCGCGAACACCAGGAAGGAAAACTTATTTTTTTTCAACATCGAAACATATTCTTTCTTTTCATCTGGAGAAAGATCGCCGCCGAATTCTTCAAAAACCGTTTTCAAAGTCTTCTGTGAGGGCGTATAGAAAAGCACAAGCGCAGCCACGTTTTCGCGGAAAGAAGCTGTGATGCTGGTCATCTTCTGCGTCAGAACCCACACGCTTATGCCCATATGGCGGGCAGAAAAGGCGAGCTTGACCAGCGGGCCTGAGCGCTTTTTCACATCTTTCGTGTCTGCGCAGTCATCGAGGATCAACAGCGTGTTGGTGCCCTCGAAAAGCCAGGTTAACAGCTTCAACCAGGGCTCAACTTGGTCTTGTTCGAAAACGACAACCTCAAAGGTCGGGCAGACCAACACGATGTTGTCAAATTTGCCGCGGAAAGGGCCGTGGAGCTGGTCCACCACAAACTTGGATTTGCCTGAATTTGTCGGGCCCACGATGAGAGCGTTGAACGGCACGTTGTTTGGATCCATTCTTCTTCAGTATTCCACAGACTCAAATTGCCGCCCCAAAATATTCATTTGCGAGTCTCTGATCACGAAAATGTGGCAGCTCATTTTGCCTCCTCCGCTCGCCTTCCTCTCGAGCACGAGCAGAACCCCGTTTTGCGTGTTCACAAGCCGTGTGCCGCTGCCGTGCAGCGACGGATCTGTCATGGAGCGCAGATCGACCAGAAGCCCGAACTTGTCTTCGCTCCAGAACTTTGTCTTGTTCATGTGGGGTGTCATTTTCTGCGGAAAGAAGCGGCGGACCATCTCCCACATGTCCCTCTTTGTGATTCCGGTGTTGTAGAGCCTGTTGGGCTTGCCTTACACCGCGACGTTGACTTTCGAGAGGCCGGGGTTGATGAACTTTTCTGAATCTCTGGCCCCGGCGGCGTAAGGCTCGACGAACAGGAGAAGGATCGCTTTCAAGGACCGGCTCTGGGGGTTGATGCTGAGGTTGATCTTTTCATCGCTTTTGAGGAAGGTGTGCGTTTTCAGCAGATGGACGTCATCGAAGGCGAAGGGCTTCCCCTTGTGGTAAACACTGCACGCCTCGTCCGCCAGCGGCTTGCTGCTCATCATTTCGTACTCGATCCGGATGTTCGTCAGCCTGTATTTCAGTTTTTCCGGGTCTGAGCCTTTGACAACCTGCGAGGCCTGGGCGAGGATCAGGTGAAACATGAGTTCTTGGAAGAGCGCTTGGGGATAAAAGACACCGTGGTCGGTCAAAATTTGGTGGTCCAGCCGGATCCGATATTCGTTGCCATAAACTTCGGCGAGCGCGTTTTCCGCGTTAACGCCCGAGGTTTTCTTATCCCCACTGTTCGAGCGGATCTTGCAGAGATCCTCGCTTTGAATCCCGTCGAGCTGCATGTTGTCTCGCTCCTCCTGCGAGAGAAAAAGGTCCTCCCAGGTCTTCCAAATGTCATAACCGTTCTGCAGATCTGCGACCCCGAACTTCACAACCAGCCTGTCGACCAGAGCGCGCCCGACGTTTTGCACGAGGAAGTTGTTGGCGTCACCTCCAGAAAGATCTATGTTGAAAATCAGCGCCAGCGAGCCGGGCACGAGGACCTCGTTCTCACCCAGCTTGGGCACCCAGACATTCAGGGTATCGCCGGGGCTGGCCTCGCTCGGATTGAAGGTGAACCGCTGTGTTGAACGCTCGAATTTATCCTCGTTGAGAAATTTTTCTGTGTGTGTTGGTCGAAGGTTTGCTTGCACCGCCATATAAACAGAAAAAATATTTTTATTTAATAGACCATGGCGGAAGGTGGCGAACATCCCTTTGGACACGAAGACCCTGACCTTGACGATGCACTCGACAACGATGGCGATGACGATGAACAAGAGGTTAACCGCACCGGCCCTTTTGTGCCGGGCACCGCGTCTACACCCTATCATGGCGGCGAAGAAATTGAAATGGAGACAAGGCAACACGAACAGAGCCGGCTGCCTGACGAATCCTATGTCGAAACGCCTTTGTTGGGTGATTTTGTGAACGTTGACAAACCAACAATTCTTGAAAGAGCACGGGGCTTTATCAAAAATAGATTCCCTAAGGTGGACTTTGGAAAATTAGGGCCAATTGGTTTCTCCAAAAAGGCTGGAAATGAAACAACAATTGTTTCCTTTGGGCCAAAAGGTGGTGAGACTGAAATTTTCAGAAGAGATGGACGAAGTCTTCTCACAAAATTCACAGACAAGTTCAAAAAAGTCCTTGGCCAGAAGCTGATTCTCTGATTGCTCAAGAAAAAAAGAGCGAAAGAGAACAACAACAGGAGTTGAGAGAGGCCGAACAACAATTAAGAGAGGGTTAAAAAATTGGCGCAGAAAAGGAAAGAACAACAGAAGAGGTTCGAAATCTGGGAATCAGAATTGAGCACACTCAGGCACAAATTGATGCAATTCAGGATGAACATGGTTCAAATGTTGAAAGTGAGGCGGAACTGCGCAGATTGGAGCAACTGAAAAAAATCTTCAAACTGATCTCGAAAACGCAAAGAAAGAGGTTGCTTCACTCGAAAAACTTGCAAAAAATAAAGCGAAAGCACAACAAAAGGTTGACAAAATCAGAGCAGGCCTTGCTGAGACACAAAAAAGAAGAAACGCTCTTCAACAAAATCTGAACGAAACGCGAACGCTTCCAGAGTTGAATGAACAGGAGGCCGAGCTCCAGCGCCAAAATGAAGAATACAGGGCGGTCATCGGCGATGAGAACGCTTCATCCTCTGAAAAACAAGCCGCGGAAGCGCGAGTTGCAAAAAGAACCGAGGAGCTGCAAACGCAGATTGCGGAAAGAGAAAGAACCATGCCCCTTCGAGAACGCGTAAAAGAGATCTTCAAGAAATACGGCCTGACCGTCACGGCTGTTCTTCTTGCTGCTGGAGTCACGATCTGCGCCGTCGTCGGCGTCATAAACAACTCGCTGAAAGCCACCGCAAAAGGGTTGGGGAATGGTTTGAAAGAGATTGGCAAAAAACTTGCAGGAATCCTCCCCGGGCTGATCGGCTCGATTGTTTCTTTCCTTTAAAAGCGGCTGGGGAGGTCTTCTCTTTTCTGACGGAACACGTCTGGCTTTTGATTTTGGGTGTGGTCGCGTTTCTGGTCGAGCAGCGCCCTTAACGCAATGCAAAGAAAAGCAACCCCACAACCGCAACCGCGCCAACAGCGACAGCTATTTTGTTGTTTTGATGGCTGTCTGCCGCGGGTGTTTGCTCTGCAGCAATCACAGGCGCTGGCTCTTCTGTTTCTGGTGTTGCAGGTTCTTTTTTCGATTCAGGATGACTGTTTGGTGGGTTCAATCTCTCACCATCCATGTGCTGAATCCCAACTTTTATTGTGTCCTTGTGTGCCTCGTCGTTGACCCCCAGCTTCATACCCGGAATCGCCTGTTTCAATCGGTTGTTGTATCCAACCCTGCTTTCTGTGTTTATTTCCATCCGCGCGGGCATCAGCCAGGCTCCCGGACAAACAGCAAGGTTCAACCGCACATTTGCTTGGTCCACCGCTATACAGAAAGATACAGAAAGATGGAGCTTCGCTATTGGCTGGTGCCTGGTAACGTGAAAACTTCGGAATAAATTAGTTGAATGAAAAGCGTTCGTTGATACCGTGAGGATTAAGAGTGCCGATTTGAAAAATAAATTTTTGTTCTAGAGTTTTACGGCTTTCCGTGTTTCCTTGGTGAAGGGAAAGGCCGCAGACTGTCATATGTTGCTTAGAATGATTTGGGAGATTGAAGTGTCTCGCGACCGGTTTCGATGTACTTTTGTCGTGTTTCTCTACGTTACGAAGGTGTTCTCGGAATCGGTCGCCAAGTCGTCTCCCTGTTTAATGTATAACTTTTTGCAAAGAGTGCAAGTTATACAGTAGATGGCATTGGCTGAGGTACAGGTGAAATGATAAGTGATTTTGATAGATCGCTTGGGTCCCGATATTTTGTCAACGTTGTGAATGAAAGGGCATGTTTTGCATGTTTTTCTAGCCCTAATAGCCCTAAAACAATAGGGCTTTGGGCTAACAAGATCCAATGAAATTAAAGTTTTTGAAGGGCTTCGTGACAACTGAGAAGGGTAACCGGAGTTCTATGTAGGCTAACCGAAGGGCATAGTAGGCTAATCGGAGTGCTTAGTAGGCTAACCGGAGCCATATATAGCTAGAGTGCTACCCAGGCTAACCGAGTGCTAGAATTCATTATTATACTATGTGGTATAATTCATCACCAAGTGTCCACCTCCGGTAGGTCGATATGATATTGTTCTGACTTAAATAGT
>OX393561.1:28733330-28765830 GCA_947652115.1 Blastomussa wellsi
AACAAAGCTGCTGTGGCAGTATGTTAACTGACGCACTTGTAAACTATATTGCATTTGATAGAATTGTACTTTTATAATACTGTGTGTTACGTTTTTAGGTGAAGCATTTCAGTGTAGTTCGTTTCGTTGCTAAATTCGTTTAGCTGAGACGTACAATTAAGTAGTATGGTTTAGATGCAGGAATTAAAGCCAGTGAAGTGTTGGCCTGCGTTTAGTTACTGAACACTTCAAACTTTCAGTGGAGTCTTAAAAGTGACGTCATCGTAGTGACCTCCACGAAACGGACTAAAATATACTATGAGTATATCACCTGATGTATATATATTTTTGTAATGAGACTGGAATTGATCTCACTATTTTGTTTAATCTCATCCATCGAACAGATTTATCAACTAGTTGTGCGTTGTTCAAACTCAGTGTCCATCCATTCCTGACCACGTTCGTTATCGATCGCCGAACAAAGCGATAGAATTATTTTAAAATTAATTCATATTCAGCCGTAGAATGTTTGTTCATTTTATATGTTGGTCAGTTGTGTCACGCAAAGTGCAGGGATGCTTGTCGTTCTCAGCCTGTTCCAGGCGTTCGGTTATTCAATCCTCTCTCCCTATTTTTTTCGATTGCCGTTTCCTTCCCATTTACAAGTCGACGAATCCGAAATAAAAACGTCCCAGTTTGGTCATTTCTGCGGAGATTTTGAATCCGGAATTTAAAGTGGGAACCCGATAACTTTTGAATCCGGAAATTTTTGTCGTGTCATTGTAAACTTTTCCGCCTGCGATCTTTTGAGTTTGCGGTAGAACCAAAATGGTGGATCTAGTATAATGTAGTCGATTGAGTCACAGTCGTAGTCAAAATTGAAGGCCACTGACGGCGGTCGCTTGTTGCCTCATTCTGTCACAGCTCTAGAGCCAATCTTTTATTCCTCAGAAACCAGAATTATCGACGCAAACAATGTTCACGACCTCCACACTTTATCGCAGATGACGATGGCACGATCGATCGAAAACCTCGACGAGTTCAGGAAAAGAGGGGGTAAGTTTCTAAGGAAACTGTGGTGCTGCGTCGGTGGGAAGTATAACGATATAATTTGGTTTTATCAACTGGGTTGATAATGTGAATTGGCCACCGTAGAGAGATTCGAGAGCTAACGTTTCGAGCGTTAGCCCTTCGTCGGAGCACGATTGGCAACAATAGCATGGCAAGCAAGTGGAAAGAAAACTTCAGACTGTTTCGACCTAACCCTAACCTTTTTTGGCGGCATTTTGTTTCTCGTTATCGAGGCAACAAAGAGCTTGTTATCCATTTCATCGTGAATGTTCCCGAAATGTCGTTGTGTGTAAACGGTCAGGAATCCGAATATCCTCTCAGTGTAAACGCCTGCAAATCCGAATACTCTAAAATTGATGAATCCGGAAACATTTACGAAAACGGAAAAATCTCCTCTAATGTAAGCCTGGTATTAATCATTGGGTAAAAGGAGAGACCTGAAGGGTACCAATCCCATTTCCCATTAGCGTTCCAGTTAAGTTTTTTTGGCAAGGGTTCATGTAACTTTTCAGGGGGGTCACACAAGTCTGACATCTGTAGCTGCAGCGCTGTGTTAAGTGGTTAGGGGGAGTGGGTGGGGGACAGACAGGTAAAGGGTTTACTTCCCAGGGACCGTAGAGCATAGTTGTGATTGGGGGCTAATGCAAATGCTGTAGACATTTGTAGCAAGCGCTGCAGACGCAAGGCGTCTAGGTGGTCCGGGGGCATGCTACCCCGGAAAATTTTTAAAATAAATCCTCCCAGAACGGCTAAAAATGCATCCCAATACACCAGACACGGTGAATTATTTTCAGTTATTATCGCATATCTATGAGAGCAGTAAAACGGTAATATTTCAATTCGGTAAATGGCTCTTATTGGAGTTGTCAGCGGTTTGACATACAAACGAGGCTAACGGGTCATTGTGCATTGTGTTGTCCGATGTTTTGACCCTTTCGCCTCGTTCGCATGTTGTCTTTACAGAAGAATATATTATCGCAGGCTCAACTTCAATAACAGCTATTTCATATTTTTCCCATATAATCATTGCTTTTTAAAGAATCTATTTCTTTCAGATTAATAAAAGTAGTTTTAAGGGTTAAACAATGAATTTTCTGTAAGATTATCAATGATAGTCAGTGTGTTAGGCGTGTCAGAGTTTTCCTTTTGTCTCATTACAAGAGACACAATCCATAGGAATACATGAAGTAATGCAAGGTTTGCAAAGCATTCTAGGCGATTTCAAACTTCCAAGTCTTATGATGCGAGAGAAGCTTCATTCTCGTCCCCAGAGCCGCTTGTCCCTCTTAGCTGGCTGGGCCTGTGCACGAGAAACAAGTGGCTCTGGGGACACACGATTTGATTCGCTGAATTCAAACAAAGCGAGTCCAATCACGTCAGCCGTTTTAAAATCCTTTATCGTTAGCAGGATTAAAACGGCTGATGTGATTGGATTCCCTTTGTTTGATTTCAGCGAATCAAATCGTGTGTCCCCAGAGCCACGTGTTCCTCGTGCACAGGCCCAGCCGGCAAAGAGGGACAAGCGGCTATGGGGACGAGAATGGAGAAGCTTTCGAAGCAAAGCAAAAGAATGAAATGACTTCTCTTCTTATTTTGAATGCTTAGGAAACAAATGTCTTTCAATACAATTTTCTGGAGGGATACAATGTCTGAGAAAAGGGCCATTATGCATCATCAATACAAAGAAATGTAGTCGCCATTTTGACGACTAAACCGCCACTGAAATTTTGGTCGCAATTGGAACTCTGCTGATCGCCTTCGGATGATGTCTCGTATAACAGCTATTTTCTTAGAGTGTTTTCTTTTAGGAACTTCATTTTTTTATATGTTTCAGTCACAAAAGAAACTTTCTTTTGTATTTTATAATACTTTCGTCGATTTTCCCTTTTCATCAGTGTCGGGTCAGATAGCCGTTGTCGTCGGGTTTTTGACCCGAGACCCGTCTCTTATCTAGAACACTGTTTCTCATTTTCCAAATCCCACTTCCCAGTGTTCTAATCCCATTCCCACTAGCAGAATTCAGAAAAAAGTCCCACAATTATACACTGCATTCCGTCAAACTTACGGCTTAAAAATACGGCACAACAAAGAAGCAAAAATTCACGACGATTTGTGAAGATGTTCTCACGATAATAGGATCCTTTTAGACTGTACTTCGGATGATAACGCTTACCGAAATCTGGTGTCACTCCCGACTCCCATTTTTTCGTGGTCACGTGACCATGTGACTCGCGCTTGTTTTTTCGCCATGTGCTTTGCGGTGCCGGATTTGTTATTAATTTGTTGGGAGATTTACAGAGCTTATTCTAATTGTTTGTTTCGAGAGGCTATACAGTTCGGTTAGTTCAACACTGTGGACATTTGTAGGCCTTTTTTATAGGCCTTTTTTTAAGAGCGTATAAGACATTGCATCCTTGTATTTTTGAAGAAAACCACGCCAGGAGCGAGCCACGATAGTAATGAGTTTTCACTGTATTTCTTCGCGCCTTCGCGTCTATTTGTGCAGATTGTGCAATTGTGTCATTTTGCCGTCCGTGGCCGTGCGGACGAGTATCGGTGAATCTTGAATTGTGAATAAAGCAGTACGTAGTTGACATCTAGTTCGGTGGAAAACGAGGAGTGCCGAGTGTGGGATTTTTTTTTTGTTTTATTGATTTCTAAAGTTACAATTTTATTACATTCATTACACATACATACACTTACACACGCACAGACCTCAGTGCATGTTATCACTATTTAGATGCAGAACTGAAATCCAGTGCACCAACGGCACAATATTGTATATTAAACTATTTGAACTTGCACTTGCCCCATTTCATATAATGAGCTGGTAGCTTATTATTTGCTTTGGCGATCATTTCCTCAAGCCGGTTGACAAATCATGTTAAGATTAAATACTTCAAATGAAGGCAAAGATTTGTTTGTTCTTTTCTTCAACTGTTTTGCAACTAATAAACTATGGTTTACAAACAGTTCATCTGCACACCTTAAATACCGAACATTATATCTTTTTCAGAGAGGCGTTCAATCTTGCATCTTGATTATTGAACTTTTTTCTAACTTCAGCCCTAAATTTCTTAGATTAATTGCTCTAAGGAGCCGTTTATTTCACCCAAAAAGGAACACACTGGAGAGGAGGAGCTCTGAAGTCTGTTGAACCAGAATTTAGGAATCTGATGGCTTTCAGGACAGATGACTAAAAGGCGTTTGTTGGGGATTTTAACGAAAGCTTCGAAAGAGCGACTCATTTGCTTTGCGAAATCCACGATCGTATGAATATTGACTCCAAATTTTTGGCAATAGACATTAAAGGAGAGTGTAAGCAAAAAAAAATATCGACGATATTTTTGGAAGGAAGACAGGAAGCATTTTTGAGAGCGGACCGTCAGATGCAGGGAGTCGAGAAGAATTTATAGGCTTGCTTGAGAGCATTTTTTACACTCCGCATTTTCCACACTCCTCATTTTCTACACTTTTCATTTTCTACTCTCCTCATTTTCCACACTTCTCATTTTCTACACTCCGCACTTTCTGCACTCCGCACTCCGCGTTTTCCACTGAATCCCGAGATCTTGATTATTCCGGATACCACACAACACAAATGATCTGATAATTGCTTTATCATACATTACTGTTGTCAAGAAATAACGAGATTTCGCGCTTCCACATAAAATATTTTAACACTTATCCTATAATGCCTTTTTGTCCTCTGGCTCCTGAATGTATCCTCTCTCAAAGTATTTGTGGAACAGTTCCTCTGCAATTTTGTCTCAAGACATTGACGACATTGAGGCCAATAAGAAGACAGATATTTACTGCAATGTATAATAAATACGAACTGGAGCGCATTCCCTTGATCCGACTTGAGAGTATTCTTATTCTTCCAAGCCTGCTCGGACGGAATGTTGTTTCAAGAGCGCTTTCTACCTCTTCCCCAGAGTCACAGGCGCTGTCACCCCTTCAGGACGCTCTTATAGTTAGATAACCGGAAGGGATTTGTGTCTTAGATTTGCCATAGTGCCTCCTTTGGTGGGGGAGGGATGTTGATTTTCGAATTTTTAGGGAATGGCAATTATTACGGCCGATTTTAGCCCACTTCATTCACCCGTCGATCATTCTCCCAAGTGCAAAGGTGATAAATATACGTAGAAGACTTGAAATTGAAGTTGATGTCTCTGAAATTTTAAAAAGACTATGTTATATAAAAAAGTTAAATTTCTTGCTAGTTTTGTGATCGCCATGAGCGCATGATCGACGGGCAAATGATGTTTTGAAAAATCCGGCTCTTCACAGATCTGCACGCTGCACTGAAATCGACTTTAATGGTAAGCAGAAAGTAATGACATTTTTTTCTATTTTTCAGATTCATTTCTCCATGTCGCAATTTTAGTCTTGTAACTGGTACTCAGCCATCATGCTGAACCCCATGGCTTACTTACTTTGCGTCTCACTCGGTCTTTTATTTATACCCACCACAGGTAAATTGTTAAGCATTAATAACAATGAAAAGCTGCTGTTGCGTCACTTAGTTCAAACAAAATGTATGTAAATTATCCTGTCAAACACATATGGTCAACTGAACAAAATGACGGCAGTTTTTTATCATATGTCCTCTGGTATGTCCTGTTATTTTTAACGAATTTCGTCATCACATTGTCAAAGTATTTGTGGATCAATGAGGTGATAGCCGTGAGTTGATCCGCAGCCTACTTTCAAAGTGTATGACAAAATTCATTAAAAACTAGTAGTTCTTAAGGAGAAGTTGAGTGCTGCCTCTCTACTCTGGTAAGGTTAAGCAACAGTATGTGCGTTTGTATTCCCGTTTATTTATTTATTTATTTATTTATTTATTCAGCTTCAATTGCATAACAACTGAAAAAAAATTAAATCTTATACAGTGAGGTGGTCTACGACAGGCCGGAGGCCCTTCAAGATAGACCGCCCTAAAAAACCATGAAGTTAAATAATATTTCCATATTGTTACTATATTATTATTACTATATAACCTAAATAATAATGCCTTAGTTTTTTTCTGCCTTGGGTCAAAAATCGCCGTCTGGGCCCTAACAAGCATGCGTGCCTTCTTATTGTCTCTGCGTATGCGCTTGATTAGAGAGCACGCACAGACGCACATCGTTAAAAACATGAGGGATTTATATTAAGCGTCGTCCTTGAAAGGAAGCACGAATACTGTGATTTTTATCTCCGCTTAAGCCGCAGACCCACACTGAATGTTTTTGAGCGTTTTATGAAATGGTCGCTCCGCGGACTTTACGAGAGAGATCAATTTACGAGCGAACATTTCTGAGTGAACCTATCAAGAACCTCAAGAACCATGCTATATCAAATGAGCTATCCAATGTTAATCGTGTAGAGAAACATTTGCATAAGCGTTATCGTGTATTTAGCACATTGGATATTGGTTTTTGTGAGATTCTCAACCTGAGACATGCTCAGGTAGAAGCCCTGCTTCATTTTATTGAGCGAAAGATCAGTGTTTGTGGTCTGCGAACTGAATGCGTGAAGTCTTTGAGATTTCAATTTCTGTCAAAAGTTAATTTAATTTGCACCGATTTCACATTTTGCACAGTCAACTCGAACGTTTCAGCTATCCTGAGACTGACATCACAGTAGTTATATATCCCTTCATTACAAACGTACCTTGATTAATTCGCATATCAAAACCGTATACATATAATAACTTTACTTTCAAAAGCGATTATTCCCGAAAGCATACAAGGGACTTCACTGTGGGATGTTGTCGGCAAATTCTTTAACACCTTTTAACCCTTTTCGAAAGTCACTCGGACTCTCGGAGGGACTTGCATGCAGCGAATTATTGTAAATTTAACTTGATTTCAGACATAGAAAAGAACCCTGGTCCTACTCAGCACGAC
The DNA here is from genome assembly GCA_947652115.1 of Blastomussa wellsi. Classification (NCBI taxonomy): domain Eukaryota; kingdom Metazoa; phylum Cnidaria; class Anthozoa; order Scleractinia; family Plerogyridae; genus Blastomussa; species Blastomussa wellsi. The sequence goes on from OX393561.1 coordinate 28,740,278, forward strand.
AATGTGTAGCAATGAGTTTGTGTTCTTTAATTTACAATTCCAGACAAAGGATTAGTTCTGGTCATGATCTCATCAAGTTTGTCTCAATAAGCAAGACAGTCGTATTTAATGCAGACAGAATTGCCAACAATGTTAAATGTTGAGGCTGACTATCAACTAGAATACAGGGTAACATTTACACCAGGAATATACAATGCATAGTTGCTTGTGCTATGCTGGAGCTGTAAAACAATCAACAAAAGACAACGGAGATTTATTTCATCATGTCAAAATTCTGACGTTCACAGCTGGATATGCCACAAAAGAAGCCCAAGTTCACGCAGATATGTGTCTTGTTTAAATACAAAAGGCAGAGACCCACCCAAAATAATTTTACAGTAAAGCTTATCTAAAAGCAACAATGAACTGAAGACTTAAAGGTAGAGAAATGTGCTTATGGCAGGGACTACAGACACTACTCCATGCATGTACTAAAACGTTCCGTTCTGGAATACAGGCCTTCGTGCGAAAACTTCTGTCTACTTCCAAAAGCTTGGTTACTTGGCTGTTGTTTGAAGTTCACGATAAATGTAACCTAGGTGATCAACCTAGATAAAGCTGAAGACATAATCAGGTATTGTCCAAATTAGGGTTCTGAATCAATATTTTTACTGGTGGTACTTACACGTCACGTTAATTAGCACAGTTTGGTCTTTATGAAATTGTAGTATTGATATACAAACTAAGTATCTTGTTATGAATTTATACTTCAATTTTTGAAAAAAAAAACATGGACAGATATAATCTCAACTAAGCTTACATCCAGACAACAAGCTAAAGTTTCAAGATGATTTTGAAATTCATCCAGTTCAGTAAACTTGAAAACAATAGCAGTACCATTGTCATTGGGAATTCTCAGGCAATTTCTTGCATGTGAATCAATTAGACAAAAGGAATCTGACTTTTTTATAACAGCCATCTCATAACCATTAAGAACTAACATTGTATTTGGACTATTCGAAAATGCATTAATTAAAACCTGCCTCAGTGAGCAAAATGGCCTTTCGCCACAAAATGAGCGATCAATACGCCCCTGATAAAATTTACTGTAGTTTAAACAGTACTCAACATTGGTGTGCGAGGTTGCCACCTTCGGCATCTAGTTTATTTAAAGAGTGTCCGTATAATTAGAGCATGTAATTACATGCGATCTCCATGAAATAAGAAAGCATCGATATTTGTTTGCGTCCAAGAATCGACCGAATCGATCGATTGAAAAGCAATGAAAGTGACATATATGCACACTGTCGACCTCTTGAATGCTCACTGAAGGCCTCATGACCTTGATGAACTTTTCCTGGAATAGAAGTAATCATAACTTCGAATATAAGTAATCAAAAGAAATCGGCGAACGCGATCAGAGAGAACGAAAAAGCTGCAAAACTCACCTGAATAGATAGATCGCTTTCGCTTTCTTGTGAAACACGAGAGGGAAAATGGCAGAGCTCATGTGAGTTTCACTGATCGATTGTAAGGGAACTGTTGACTGGCTGTACTGCTTGCTAGTATTTTAAAGGGGATTGTTGGTTGGCTGTTTCTCGATCCGAGCCATCGAACGTACCAAACATCTCGAATCCTTTTAAGAATATGTGTGCTGCCTGTGCTAATGCTCCGGCAGCAATAACAGGACATACGATGAAAAACTGCAATTAATTTGCTTTGTACCATAACAAAAACGAAGCCGAAAGGGTTAGGCGTAGTCACGCCTTCGCTAAGGATACGGTTTGATCTTACAGAACTATCATCAACTATCATGCGCGTAATCAAACGGGAAAAAACTACAATCGACTATCATGATAGTAATGATATGATAGTTGATGATAGTTTGTGTTGAAACGCACATGATACCTGGAACTATCAAGAGCGGCCCATTGTATGTATGTGATTTACGTGACATAATGTAAGAGAATGTATGAGAAAGGTTCGAAAATTGCTTAAATTCTACGTGTGGAAAAGAATGGAAATAAAAATGACTTACCTTGTGTTTTACTTGCGCTATTTTGATGTCTCTGTTTTCCTGGAGTCGAAATTTAGGCGAGTTTCAAGCGAGTTTTACTTTCTGATGTTTGCCTACGAGTAAAGCGACGCGAAAGGCTGGCAACCTAGTCCACCAACGGTCCACACTCGAAGCTCCATAAATCCCACGAAAATGGCCTAATCTCGCCAAAACTGCCTCACGGAAGCCGTCGATAATTTTTCTTTCTATATTCTTTGCCTCGGGTTTCAAGGTTTATCCTAACCTTTCGAGAAACACTACTTTTCGGACTCTAGGTTTCAAATTCTGCTTTCGTAACGTTGGATCCGCAATTCGTGATCTTGGCTGCCAAATTCAGACCGTCAGCTTGGCGACCGCACCATCGTGACAAAATCGCTCTAAACCGAGGAGAGACACAGGACAATTGTTATCATGCAAACTTTACCGTGTTACGGCCCCTGGAGAAACCACACACCAACTAAATATAAATGACGCGCTTGAGAGTAAACACAACACGCGGTGTTTAACAAACTAACGTGAGCTTGTTGTGGTACGTCCTGGAATCGACCACGAATTTGGCTCATTTCCTCTTTTATAGGAGTCCCTTTGGATGCAATTTGTTGCTTACTTCTGAGAGCTAACAGCACCAAAGACTGTAAACAGTTTTAGCGATTGAAGTTGTTGAAAGATTTCAACAAGCGCGCGTGATGACGTCATACTACGTCGTCATGTTTCGATGCATTTTTCGACCGTGAATATTAGCCAATGAGCGCGCGAGAATTTCTGCAGTTATGGTAAAATTCTTTATTTCCCGCCGTTTCTGGTGAAACTTCCCTAGGGGCCGTAGCATGGTAAAACTTGCATGATAAGAATTGTCCTGTGCGTCTCCACGGTTGAGAGCAATTTTGTCAAGATGGCGCGGCCGCCAAGCTGACAGTTTGAATTTGGCGGCCATGATAACTGATTGCGGATCCTTACGAAAGCAGAATTTCAAAAGTGGTCTTTCTCGAAATGGTAAAACTCGCCTAAATGTCTTTAAATCGACTCCAAGACCACAGAGACATCAAAATAACACAAGTAAAACACAAGTTAAGTCATTTTTATTTACCTTCTGTTCCAAACGTAGAATTTAGGGCAATTTTCGAACTTTTCTCATACATTCTCCTACTTCTCCTCCTGTCACGTAAATCACATACAACGTATGGGCTGCCTGTGGAATTATCATAAACTATTATGAACGTTTGATCGGGGCTGAAAAGTGTGGGCGAATCCTAAGTTTATAGCATCGCAATCTTCAAATTACGAAAACTAAGCCAAAGACAAAATGTAGAAAAAAAATTTCAGTATCTAAATATAACCTTTATTCCATTCTTGGAAACCCACTGAATTGAACCAATGTCCAATCCACTCAGAGTACACGCCAGAACACGACAAAAATTAACTGTTCCAACGTCAAACTTTGGCGTTTTCTCCTTTATAGTTAAATTCAACCCGGATTAATGCCCCTCTCAAAAGCGAAGTTGATGATTTTCCCTTTAAAGGAGCCCGTTTCGATACAACTACCAGCGTTCAACTGTAAAAAATTTGACAGAGTTTTCAACAAATGCGCACGATTGCGTGATCCGATTGCTGGTTTTCACGTGACGTCATAAAATTTTGAAATCAAAATTCGCTTGGCCTGCTAAATTTTTTTGTCACCACATGAGAGACATCCTAAAAATATATCTTTTCACAGATTTCCAGCTAGATAATAATTATCCTTTGTGTTTGAAATATAGCATGTTGAATTTTCGAGATTTCCACCGCACGTGACACGTGACACGACAAAGCTGTCGTGCTTGAAGAAAAGGTCTTTTTCAAGATTTTTGTAGTTTAAACAGTTCAAGTATTAGGAAAGATGTTTATGTGTGTATACACTACCTCGGAAGGAAAGAGTAATCGCTTTCACAGCAAAAGTGAGCGCCAGATGTTTCCTTGATTTCCGGCCGCGTCTCAAGAATGGTGTACCGCACAGGCCTGAAACTTGTATGCTCAAAGTTCGAGCAATAAGTGCAAAAATTTCTTACCAAATATCTACTCACAACACGGTAACTTTTTGAATACTATTTCAAACATCGCACTGTAATTCATTTCTCTAGGTGACCCCGCGATTAAATCCCCACGCATTCTCGAGAAATTTAATGTCAAACCTCGTAAGAATGCTCAAAGCGTGTGTTATTGTGTTTTCAACTAACGCGAAAGGTCCCTTTTAAGTAAGCTTGAGAGCTTAAGTCTTGATAAGATCTTCTTACCTTTAGTTAAAACATTACCATGCCATGAGATTTTTTTTGCGTTGGAAGAACGCCTACTAATCGTGTCAGTCTCGCGGAATGTCTTGCAGGTGTGATCACAGGTAGCCCAAGCTCGATATATGAGCAGCTCTAGGTAAAATGACCCTGACGGCCACTGGTAGAATGACTCCGTCGGCCACTGGGTGAGTGAGAAATTTTACCTTTAGGCCGGGTCGCTAAGCCATTTTTCAAACGGCCGTGCACGAACTTCAAGAGGGAAGGCGCTTTTCCAGGAGCTCAACGGGCGAGATTGTGGTACTCGAAAAATAGGCACTGATATGTTTGGCGACTACCTCCCGAGGGACACGTGAAGTTTTGAGGCGATCGAAGCCTTTGGAAGGAATTTCTGGCCGTTTTCCTTCAGTGGATTCGGTCGCAGTTCGAGCTCAGAGGAGAACTCAGAGGCTTTTCATTGGAGATCCAACTTCTATCCGCGTACAGTGTTGTGACGCTCCACTGTTCAAGTCAGCCTTATTGTTATCCAAGAACCTTGTAGCAAAGATTGTACAACTTCTGGTGCGAATATATAACAGCAGATTTCGATCAGCGCCGTGACAGTCTTTGTAATCATGAATTTTATGTTTGCATTTTAGCCTGCCTTTGTTCCCTTGGCAGCGTTGATTTGTTTACATTTGGCGTCTTGAGGTTTGCTACTTGCCGATTGTTAAATGTTTTGGCTGACAATTAATCAGTGCAGTCCACAGTCTGCGGTTTTATGTAGACGGTCTGCAACTTTGTATCGAAGTGTATCGAAGGCGTCGAATGCACTCCTAATCTTTGATTATTACAAGTTGGTAACTTTATTTTTGCGATTATTGCTCGAATGTTCTGCGGAAATCATCTTAATATCTTATAACATTTGAATTTATCAGCTTTTCTCATTGAATGGTTTTGGATTTATTTTTTGATGGCGTGACAGTGAAAGCTAGCAATACGTTATTCAGTTATGTCTGTGTCCTCTAACATAAAACAACGACTGGACAACGATCACGCGAGAATTTCTGCAGTTATGGTATAAAAATTATTGTCCAATTATTATTTATTGGGCCGCTTTGAATCCTGCATTGCCTTTCGTCGTATATGATATACCATATTCATCAATTGGATCTAGTGGTTCTAGGACCATCTGGTTAACTATTGTAAAGGATCGCAATGTCTACCTTTGTCGCCTGATTGCACCCTTCTAATAATGTTGACGCTAAAATGAAAATTATTATTTAAAATATTGGCCTCAAAAGAATACTCGCCCCCTCTCCCCCTCTTTAACTCTTTTAACTATTTTTATTAATAGCATTTCTGGAGGTTGGAGTTTCCAGTTATCTTGAGAACACAGTCTATCACGTGTCTGAAGCCAACTGGACTTTGGTAAGACCATGGAGTACGACTCCTACGAATGGCTTCTTCGAGGCCATTCCCTCGGGAGGAAACGGATTCCATGACAAGTTTATCACACCCGAGTCGGGAATATACTTTGTTGCGCTCAACCTACAGATGACAAATGCAACCTCTGGCTTTTTGAAAGCAAGTTTGGTGATTAATGGTGAGTTGGGGGAGGCAAATGGATTCGAAGGTGTGTATGGGAGGTCGACTTTAAGAGAAACTATAAGTCTCTCAGGGTTTTTGCGCCTGTATGAAAACGATGTTATAGCCCTCTATCTTCATGGTTCCCAGGGATCTCTGCTGCATTACAGCACTTTTTCAGTTATGCAGGTATCCCGTATCGGTTCTGTGCCTGGTTTTCACGCCGTATTATCACGTGACCAGATTATTCAACCGCAAATTATGAGCCGTCTTGAGAGCTGGAGAACCAGTGCCACCAAAGGGCTATTTTCGATGCACAGCGGCATTTCAACGTCCGTTGGATTGTTTTGTGCAATTCTTCAGGGTATTTACCAATTTTCTTCCAACTTGAATGCTGAAGCTAATAACCAGTCTACCCACTGTATTGTTGCGATTGTTTTGAATTCAAAAACCACTTTAGTCGAGAGGTACTCGTCTGGAGGAATGAAATATTCCACTAGCGTGTCTGGTATGTTTCATTTGAATCGCGGGGATTGTGTTGAATTGAAGATTAAGTCCTCGAGTGGAGGCCATGTTAAAGTTTTATCAGGCAGCAGTTTTTCAGGCCTTTTCCTTGGACTGAAACGAGAAGTTACTCAGACATTCTCGGCCATTAGGCTTGCAGAGACTCAAGTAGGCACAAATCTTGGATGGAACGCGGTAGCGAACTGGACCATAAACAGTGCAAGGCGAAATTTCAAGTCAGAAGGAAAGATTTTGTGGAGAAACCGTAGCACGTTCATTGCTAATGATAATGGATTGTTTTTAGTGACAGCCCTACTAAATATAAATTCTTCAAGTAGGAGCTCAAAGAATATGCTTGTAGCAGTGAACGACCCTCCATCAGGTTTGATTGGCAACAATGGACTGACGGCGGGAAAGACATTTGCGTCTATTCCAGGTTCATTATCTGTCATTGGTGTTGTTCGGCTTGGAAAAGATGACAAATTAGCTGTTTATGTTCATACTGATCCTCACAACAGGGAAATAATCGATGGCCTGTTTTGTGTTTCGGCGATTTCCTTCGACTGGCCAGGTGTTGCAGCCACACTTACAGAAAACATACCTCTTAATTCGTCAGGATGGACGAGGCTTACAGCCTGGAAAGCAAATAGCATTCCTGGATTGTTCTCCTTTGACAACGCATTCTTTCCAACCAGTGGAGTTTATCGCCCACACCAACAAGGTACCTACTTTTTGTCCAGTAACGTGATTCTTAGAGGTGGTATTGGCAAAGGGAAATTGTCAGTTGTAATAGCCATAGACGACGTTATAGATACTGGAAATGGGCTGTACTCGCTGAATGAAAATCCGAAAAAAGTCGTCACCCTTAACGTAGCTGGTTCCTTAAGACTTGAAACAAATCAAACTGTATCCATTTACGTAAAAGCCACTACACCATCATCTTGGGACGTTTCTAAGGAAACAGGCTTCTCTGTGGTGTTAATTGGAGCTGATTCCCTTTCTACGCCGGGATTTTTTGCAGGTAAGGTTATTGAATATCAAAATTGAAATGCTCGTTCACTTACTTTCTTGTAATCTCTCTCGCTTCCTCTTTCACGTTTTGTCATTTTTGTTTGAATTAAATTCCAGAGAACGTCCTTTCTGCCACATGGGGAAGCAATAGTGGTGGTAGCAGTGGTTAGTAGCAGTAGCAAAGGTAGTGGTAGTGGCAGTAGCAGCAGTAGCAGTGGTGTGATAGCAATACCAGCAGCAGCAATAGTAGCGCTACATGTGGTAGCAGTAGCTCCACCAGCAGTAGCGGTAGTGGTAGTACTGGGATGGTATCAGCAGCAGTAGTGGTAGTGGTAGAAGTGGCGTGGTAGCAGTAGTTACAGCAACAGTAGCGGTAGTTGTAGCAGTGGAGTGGTAGCAGTAGCTGTAGCAGCAGTAGCAGTAGTAGTAGCAGTGGAGTGGTATCAGTAGCTACAGCAGCAGTAGCGGCAGTGGTAGACTAGTGGTAGCAGTGGAGTGATAGACGTACCTGCAACAGCAGCAGCGGTACCGGTAGTATTGGCAGCAGTAGGGTGGTAGCAGTTTCTGCAGCAGCAGTAGTAGCAGTAGTGGTAGAAGAGGAGTTTTAGCAGTAGCTGCAGCAGCAGCAGTAGCAGTAGTGGTAGAAGAGGAGTTTTAGCAGTAGCTGCAGCAGCAGCAGTAGCGTTAGTAGCAGCAGTAGGGTGGTAGCAGTAGCTGCAGCAGCAGCAATAGTGGTAGTGGTAGCAGTAGAGGGGTAGCACTAGCTGCAGCAGTAGCAGTAGCAGTAGTGGCAGCAGTAGAGTGGTAGCAGTAGTTGCTGGAGCAGTTTGGATTCTCCTGATCGCAAAATGATAAAACTACTAACTACTACGAAATTCACATTGAAACTCGTACTGGCGAAAACAAGTTATCAAAACGTCAGCAGTTTTATCATTTTGCAATCAGGAGAATCCTAACTATCTTCAATAAGAATGACCGTTCTAACTTTGCTGCTGATAAAAGGAAAATGGTGAGGCTATTTTGTTAGTACGCGCGAGAAAACTTCAAGTCCAATTTCGTACTCGTGGTCGTCCTCGTTGTAGAATCTAAAGGTCTTTAATAACAGAGATCGAAGCGTGGTTTTCTTCTTTCATTTTGAAATCATTCAGAGAGTTTTCCTGTGTTTCTTCCTCCTTAGGCAACTACACTGTTCCGTAACACAGTTTTGCTTTTACTTAAACTTAGTTTGCAATAGTTGGTACTGGCACGATGCACGATGCAACGTCGACAAAATATCGGGACCCAAGCGATCTATCAAGATCACTGATCATTTCACCTGTACCTCAGCCAATGTTATCTACTGCATAACTTGCACTCTTTGCAAAAAGTTACATCGGCGAAACAGGGAGACGACTAGGCGACCGATTCTGAGAACACCTTCGGGACGTAGAGAAAGACGGCAAAAATGCATCGAAACCGGTCGCGAGACACTTCAATCTCCCCGATCATTCTAAGCAACATATGGCAGTCTGCGGCCTTTCCCTTCACCAAGGAAGCACGGAAAGTCGCAAAACTCTAGAACAAAAATTTATTTTTCAAATCGGCACTCTTAATCCTCACGGTATCAACGAACGCTTTTCATTTAACTAATTTATTCCGTTGTTTTCACGTTACCAGGCACCAACCAATAGCGAAGCTCCATCTTTCTGTATATAAACAACACACGACTGACAATTCTTTGATTCGCTCCGACGAAGGGCTAACGCTCGAAACGTCAGCTCTTGAATCTCTTTACGGTGGCCAATTCACATTGTCAACCCAGTTGATAAAACTAAATTATAATGGTAATTGCGCTCGTCTCCAGATCGAGCGGTCCAGGTTCGAGCCCTGGCTGGGGACATTGTGTTGTGTTCTTGGGCAAGACGTTTAACTCTCACAGTGCCTCTCTCCACCCAGGTGTATAAATGGGTACCGGCGAATTTACTGCTGGGGGGTAACCCTTCGATGGACTAGCATCCCATCCAGGGGGAAATACTCCTATTCCCTTTATGCTACGGAAACCGGAGATAAGTACCGGCCTGATGAGCCACTTAGGCTCGAGTGCAGACTTTACCTTACCTTTACCCTCCCCTTTGGACACCTGCCACGCGGGCTATGCTTATTGGGAACACTGTAAATTAGAAAAAATATGGCAAATTACACAGAAAGTTGTTAAAAATCCCAACTGGCAAAAAGCAGGCCTGTTGGCTTTTTACAAAGCGTGGAGGAGTTGAATTCGGGACCACCGAAGACAAATCCTTTTTACTGGCAGGGAGGAGGATTTTAACCCGGCACCTTCGGGTTACGGGTCCGGCGCACTTGGCCACGCTCGCCTCCTTATAAGGGGTGTATATCTGTAGTTACCTGACGAAAAAGAAAGTATACCATAAATTATGTAGTTAACTGTTTTAAAAATATATTCATTTACCACAGTTAAACAGGAGGAAACCAATCAAAGTTCTTCGTGTGGAGAAATTGGGGGATGGAGATCCGTCCAAACAGCATTTAACTCTGTTTCCAAGAACATTGCCCAATTTGATTCACTCTCAGGACGGTTTAATGCTAAGGAAGAAGGCTTTTACCTTGCAAGTGCAAATATCTTAATCCGCCATTCAGGATTATCTCGACTCACCATGAAAATAGTCCTAGAAGGACTGGGAGGGCAGTCAAGCAAAACTGTAGGGTCTACATTTCAGCCCACACCTTCGACTGTTCCAGGCGGTGACTTCGTTACCACTTTGACACTTGTGAGTGCAGTACGCCTTGTTGTAGATCAGTATGTTTCTATCTTTTTAGAGGTACAGTGTCAAAGTGGTTCACCCTGGAAGTTGTTGGCAAATAGCAGTTTTTCCGTTGTTTTGGTTTCTCGTTGGGAAAGTGATTATACTGCTGGATTTGTGACAGAAAATACAGGTGCTGAAGCTGGTGACACCCGTTTTAATCAAGTATACTTCTGGGCTTATCCCAATTTGTTCTCTAAAAACCTAAAAGTACCAGAATTTGCTCCGGTAACTATAAATTACAGCGGTCTGTACTTTCTGCAGAGCGTTGTTCATTTGGATGACGAAAGAGTCGACATGATCTTTAACAGTGGAGTTTGTATTGACGGCGACATTGTTTTCAATGGTATCACTGCTTTTAAAGTTAGCGAGGGAGTTGGTGGTGAATTTGTTGTTAGTGCATTTGGTGTGCTGTACCTGAGAAAAGGGCAGAACGTTTATTTATGCGTGGCATCTGAAAATCGCAATAGAGACTATGCAAAGAAAGCGGGTTCTTGGTTTTCTATGGTACGATTTCTCCCATTTCGCCGACCACCTGGCTTTCATCAAATCCTTCAGGATGTTCATAATACATCAGTGTCTTGTGAAAGGTCTGTGATACGATCTATGTCAACTGGTGGAGCCCCGCTAGCCTACATAAATAACAACATTGTCAATACAAACCATTCGACATTGCCATGTGACAGAGGCGATTTTATCGCACCTTTAAATGGGACTTATTTGATATCTGTAATGTTTACCCTTAAAGGTAGCGGCCCGGAAAATGTTACTGCTTGTGTTGGAATACAAAAGTGTGCAGAGTGTTACATTGATGTTTCCAGTACTTTAAAACCGCACAATCATACGTTTGGATTTGTAGGACTGGTAGACCTAAAAAAGGGCCACCTTATTTCCATGTGCCTAAAATCAAAAGACAAGACATTCTCTCTTGTGGCAGCCATTCGCTCCGTCCAATTTTTGGGTGGTGTTGAACTGAACAGAACAGTTCAACTAAAACACCGATCTGTTGGTTTGAGTTCTAGTGGATGGCACAAGTTAGTAGAATGGGAGACACGTAGCGGCAAAACTTTGCAGACTTTTTCCGCGATGGAGAGCGGCCTTTATATTCTTTCAATTAACGTGCAGCTGGGAGTAGATGTGGAAGGACTTGTCGGAGTAAAGTTAGAAGGGACAGGATTGCTAAATCGCTATATTCTGTCTATTTCTTCAAACTCGGAAACAGATTCTACTGTCTCATATAGTGTGGCTGTTGTTGCTCGTCTGAATGCATCGGAAGCCATTTCTGCTTCAGTTTACTCCAGTTCACAATACCTGGGAACCATAAATGTAATGTTTTTTGCTGCACTGTTGACGAATGATGACAGACTTCCATGTTTATCGTTGCGATCTAGAACAAGTAACTACAAAAGTGGAGAACGGTGGAGAGGCATCGAGCAATGGGAAAACGTCGACACAAAGTGCGAGTCTCCACTCTCAGATTTCAACAAAGGAATATTTGTTGCCGATGTACCTGGTGTTTACTTTCTTGCTGTTGTAGTTATAGTGAAGACTTCAACTGTTGCTCATCAAACAAGGTAAACAAGCCCTGCCACTTTGTTTCATATGTTTATGCCACTTGTTTATACCCTTTCTTTTCAGGCGGCGATGCACCTGTCCGTTTCGTAAACGGTCGATGCCATTTTTTCGACACTAAGAATTTTTTGGCGATCATCGAATTTTTTTCCCACCAAAAAGAAAGAAAAATTGTTCGTCAATGACCTGAATCGAACCCTGGACCTCTAACATGCCAACATGCCTATCTCACCACTACACCACCATTACACTATCAGAGTGATCCGCCAAATCTTATAGTATTGCCCTACCCAACAAATAAAGCTAACCAGTGTGAAATTGAACAATTGAGCATTTTGTAATTGTGGATTAGTCTATCACCAAACTATAACCAGTTTTGACCTAGTCCACCCGTCTCGGATCGTCGCGATCCGCCAACTTGTCCAGGGGTAGGTCTCTTGACGATATCCCATCTGGTGCAGCAAGTTCACTTCCGCTTAGCGTTGTCACGAAATGACTTCCGGTGTGACGGGTCGGGACAATGATGACGACTGGTACATTTACCTATAACGCTTTGCGCGCGAAAACCCTTACATCTATTTTTATGTAACCCTTACATGAGCAGACGTAATGACGCATTGAAACCTGATTGACATTGCTATACTCCGTCACACACTTCACGAACAGTATTCTACATGTTGGATAATATAGTTAACAAACTTTATTTCTCTCTCGTCGAGATTTGTGACCATAAGTTCATACAGTATTACAAAATCACACAACTTTACGAAAAGAAATAACAATGCAAATGGCACCTGATGTTTTAGATCAGTCAAAAGAAGCAACACGGCGTTGAAAGTAAAAGTTTTGATATGTAATCTGTGACATTTCAGATTGATAGAACTATTGCTATCGGTCAATGGAGATACGATAAACACCAATGGCCTAACGGCTACAAAAGGTGTCATCGATGGTTTGTCAGTTGTTCTCAGTTTGTCTGCAACTGCTTATCTGGAGAAATGGCAAAGTTTGTATCTGATGATTAGAAGCACTGGTGTGGGTACATTTGAAGTAGTCAACGGAAGCACATTCAGTGTGACTCTGTTAGGTAAGAAAGAAAATGGCATTTTTCCATCAGGTAATAATAGCGTTTCGACTAAAACACCTGTGGCCCTCGAATTCCCGATCGAATTGGAATTTAGAAGTGTTGGTTTTTGCAGAGGGACGAAAACTCTCGGGGCAAGGACGAGAACCAACAACAAACTCAACCCACATATGACGCCGGGTCCAGGAATGGAACCCATGCCACATTGGTGGAAGGCGAGTGCTCTCACCACTGTGCCATCCCTGCCACGGTGGTCGGTTGCTAGAACTTTTGCTCCTGCACCTTCCAAAACTGAGAATTTTAGGTTATAGACAGAAGTAGAATGCATCGAACGTAACGAAACTTGGCAGAGTAGTTGATTTATAAATTTCCTATTTATTGGAGTTAATGTCCAAATTTGGCATCTGAAAGAAAATTCGGGAAAGAAATGGTAAAAATTTGATATAATTTCCTGAAAAGAATTCTATTATTTCTGGTGAAAACCCCATCTCAACCGAATAAAAAGGTGTGCAGTTACATTTAGCTAAAGAAATTCAAATTTCTCGCCAAATGACCATATATGGTCAAACTTTAGGTGTAGTTTAAAGCAAAAACAATAAATATAGGCGCCACAGAAAAGAGACAAAGTTGCATAAAAACACAATTTTAGTTTTTGAATTTAGGATGTTTTGTCTATTAGGCGTATTTCGTCACGAATTACGCCATTGATTTGTGACGTCATTATGACACAATTTGTGACGAAATACGCGTCATAGCACCACATGCTAAATTGAAAAATCTACAATTTTGATTTTATGCAGCTTTGTCTTTTCTCCGTTATGAATACATTGATTGCTTTCGCATTTAAACACCCCTAAAGTTTGACCATATATTTGATAACCTGTAACTTTACGCCATTTTATCCGATTGAGATGGGTTTTCGCTGTAAATTTTCTTTTTCTGTAGCAAAAATGCCTGTAACGTTTTGAACTCTGCTATTCGAATTTTTAATGTAGTTACTCAAAATAGGTGTCATTTACGTCATCACATTTTCAAGAAAAGTGAAAAAATACCTTTGCAATGGTAAAAATTTCAAGAAAAATTTCCTCCAATTAAGATTTTCTGATGTCTTGCTTCATTTAAAATATAAACTTCTCTTTGAGTCAAAACTGAAATTTAAGAACCTTCCTGGAGCAAAAGCCCTAGTAACCGACCATCGTGGCTCCCCTTTTGCAGCACGTGCCTTATATTAGCAAGTTTCTAAGTGATGGGTTGTTAAGTCATAATTGCTGCAATTCATGTATAGCCATTTTTATTTTTTTAGTGAGAAGTGCATGTTTGTTTACATTTGCCCTGAAAAGTGGTCAATTAGTATAGGTAATCACATTAACAATTATTCTATGAGCCCGTGTTGGATATGTAATAATGCGGACATTTCAGTTTGACATAAACAAAGCGATTGTATGAAAAGGCGGCAAAATCAGTGGTGCGTTGTTCGCTCTGTAAGTTGAATGAAACACACGAAGAAAGCGAGCGAGATGAAAACAACTTCGAAAATATTCCTTGCACAATCTCCTCTAAAATTGTCTTTATCATTGAACATCTGGACAAACAATGTTGGTTAACGGGAAGATACGAAATATTGCGAAGCTGAACATTGCATTACTTGTACAAAACAAATCGAGCTTAATGTTTACATCTGTCTACCGATCTCGCGGTTGATCAAGACTGATTCCAAATTAACCGTGTTGAAACACAGATGATTAGTTCGGAACTGCTTAATTCCTCTGAAGAAAAGGATAAAGCAATCTGTCACTGAACTGCTGCAAGGATGAAAAGGGAGAGAGAGATTGATCTTCGAAGATAATGTCACTGTTGGAAGCCGATGTTGTTTGTAGAAATTTTATGTCGTCGCAAAGAAATTGCCGCTTCGTCTGCCACATTCATTTACCTGTTTGCTTTCACGGCTAAGTCATCGTTTGTAAGTATTTCTTCTCCTGGCGAGCAAAATTGTAAGCACATAAACTGTCCATTTTCCATATAAGGTAAAACCTCAGTTATTCGCTATTAACCGAGGTTTTGTGAGCCAATCAGAAAGCTGGAAATGCAATAACCGAGGTTGAGAATTTACTAATTATTATTATTCAATTAAATTTCGTTGTACTGGTACAAATCGTCCATCTTAATCTATTTATTTTATCTCAATCTGTCTACTAATAGTCATCAACAACAACAGAGGGTTGTTTTCGTCGAGAATCCTTAACCCGACATAAAAGGCAGCCGTTAATTTGTCACGATTAACACACAGGTTTCTTGTTTAGAGAAAACAAAGTTCTACAAAACAGTGGCGTCGAATATCACTAACTTTGACTATGGCCCTCGTGTCATACGACAGCCACCACCGTCAGTGAGCCTCGGTGAGGATCTGGGATTGAATGTTTCGTGGACTTGCGATGCGGTTGCCAGAGGCAATGTGTCTTATAGCTGGTTAAAAGATGATCAGGTAATTTTAGGGGTGCACTGACGTAGTAGTAGCACCGTAAAGCAGTGATTCTTGTAGCCTGTGAAAAGGCTCCGGGGGTGGGCCGGGGACGGTAGGGGACGTACACCGTCACCCCCGACCCACCCCGTCTAGCCGGAGCCTGCTGGCAGGCTGTGATCCTTGTAACAATATAATTTTTTTTATCAACTGGGTTGATAATGTGAATTGGCCACCGTAAAGAGATCCGAGAGCTGACGTTTCGAGCGTTGGCCCGTCGTCGGAGCGAATCCGCTCCGACGAAGGGCTGACGCTCGAAACGTCAGCTCTCGGATCTCTTTACGATGGCCAATTCACATTATCAACCCAGTTGATAAAACCAAATTATATTGTTATACTTCCCACCGATGCAGCACCACAGTTTCTTTATAAACTTACCCCCTCTATGATTCTTGTAAATTCCTCCATTCGGACTATAGCTACTGACTTTTCAATAGATTTTTAAAACGTTGTATGGAATTCAGTTTGTCTTATGACTTTTTTCATATTAGAACATCACCTCCTCTCAAGATCTGTCTCTTGAAAATGTTCAAATGTCCGACTCGGGTCGATACGTATGTCTGGCGGAATACGACAACATCAAAGTATTCTCACAGGCCGCTGAACTTGACATATTTGGTAAATATAACATTGAGAGTACCCTGTTGAACATATTTTATACTTCTTTTTATTTTTTTCTTTTAATGTCAATGACCGCAAACGTTTTGTAAACAGTTGATCATTTTAAAAGTAATGGTGTTTCCTTTACAGTTACCATTTTAAAGCAAGGTTTGCAGATTGACTTGAACCTTTTTTCAACTTTTTCCATCTTAGCGGCTGACCAAACCGGCGACTGCACAAAGCAGGGAATAACTTGAAACATCGCTGTTACTCCTAGATAGGAACTAGTGTTATTCCGCCATATTTTGTCAACGGGTTCCTTCAACAATTTCCAAACCTTGCCTCCGCTTCACACCTATGGTGGTAATTGTATATCGGAAATTTATAGAATGCGTTAAACTAATTGAGGTTGTTTTTTCTTTGTGTAGACACCACTCCATCGTCTCAGAACTGGGTGTTTACCGCCCTTGAAAACAGCAATGCGTCATTTGAGCTGACTTTCAGTGCTTTGGATAAGCAACGTGAACCTGCCAACATTTCTGTTGACATCATCAAAGGTTGGGAAAGCAAAATAAGATTAAGGTGGCTGAACACAGTATTGGAAGATTTGAGTACCTGTACTTCATGATGATCTCGCAATTAATTGCTAACAGCTGATGAGCCCATATTTGGCATACATATTATACAATACCACTGAAGTCTATTTCTGAAGTTGCTTTATTAAAGTGGCCCGTTTCCATGGCAACAGAAGAGATCAAATGCGGCCTTAAAAATCTATTTTTTTTCCATTTTGCGGAAAAGCCACTGATTAGATTTTGGCTTAAAATTGCCCATATGTTAATGGACTGTGGTATCTCTATGACAGGAACTTTACACGATTCTGATAGACAGCTGTTTATTTATTTACAAAAGTTATGTTCTATTTAATTCTAAGCGTATTGCTGATTTCTTCTGACACATTTCCATGTTTATACTTTAGGTGTGTGTCATAATATTTTCTGAAAGCATGCAATAAATCATCAATTTCTAATGACTAGATTTCGAGAAAATTCAAGTTGTTTACGTAATGATCCGCTCACAATTTTTGAACACACTGCGCATGCGCCGGCATGTTGTTCGAGTAACGATTTGTAACACGCTTGCCAATACTGCACTTGCTGCATCATTTTTTTCACTTCTTTCTTCCAATCAGGTCGTGCGTCGCTACACGCTCTACACGCCGTGATCGTTTTTCCGTCAGGGGTACTGGCACGGCTCTCTTGACAACTGTCACACAAGTTGTCGTTGTCATACTTTAAAACCAAATAATCTTGTAGGATCTGCTCGTGGGCCTTATGCCAATGATCCACACTTCGCTGCAACTCTTCTTCCCTCTCGTTGGCTTCCTGTTAACAACTTGACCAAGCGTGTGTTGCTCTCTTTATACAACTTCAGCCTCCGCTCTTGCAGTGACATGCCTTGAACACGTCCTGTAAGCCTTGCCAGAATCCAGCACCCTTTTGTTTTTGCAGATGTTCTCGTCGTCTCTTCACTGAGTTTTTGCGTCTCCCCACTTCGCGTAGCATGGTCGTATAGCGGTGCAGTTTGGCCATCGTGATCGGATGAACAGGAATTCCGTTTCTTAATAGGTTGAGAACCATTTCGCTCACAGCGTTGATCTGATCAACATTAGCGTGTTCCGTATTTTACCCTCTTGGCAATATGCAAAACTGTTAACCACATATTACGAGCTGGTGAGGCCTTTTTAAAGATATATGTTTGCTTTTATGATTAAAGCCACGCTAAGTTGGGTAAGACCGTTGACCAGCCAGAGAAACTGTGTTCAGCCATCTTAAATAGCAATAGATGTCGACATGTTTCCTTTTTTAATAGTTTAGTGCAATTGAAGCGTAATAATTTGGTTTGTATTTAGCTGTTCTATTTTACTTTATGTGACATACAGCTAGGCCATCACGTGACGTACTTCACAAAAAGTTTGGGCTTTCGCCAGAGCATGTCAAGAAAAAACCAAAATGGCTAAGTTTGAGGCCCATGGCACCAAAGAATGAAATTTGTATGACAGTTCCTCAAACTTGGCCATATGATTATTTTTGCATCTCTCCTTAATATAAAACTTTTTTAGCAAGAATGTGGTCACGTGATCCCAGCTGCAAAAGGCCTGCTAACATGTGGTACAGTAAAATCCGATATATAAGAACTTAACATTAAAAAACCCGTCTGGCTAACATTGTCCTTTATACCCCCTTATTTATGAACTTGTTTTAGCCTAAAATGTAAAACCGGTTCTTATGTCATTAATTATTGTAAAACAGGTCGTGTGGTAGGAGTAGTAAAGGTGGCTCATATGCGGAGTAGCCAATCAGAATCGAGTATTTCGCCCACATGATCGCTGTCAACCAATCAGATTGCAAGATTCAATCCGAGATGGCCGAATGAGAAAAACAATGGGAAAATTATGCAAAAAAGGTGACGTTACATGAAAAATCGGAAGTCACGCTATAGTAGGGTCACGCTAGGTCACGTGGGTCGCGTGGGGTTCTACTGTAGCGCTCATAGTATAATTAAATTCAAGATGGCGCGCCCATGGAAAGTTGGCCATGTTGGAAAACAGCCCACCAGCCTCAACAGAGGACTGGGACCGGTCTCACAGATTTCCGTGGCCAATTGCATAAATGAATAGGTAAGGTAAATGGATAATTTCATATATGAATAAGTAATCGGTACTTACAGTGGCATGAGGTGCAGGGAGACAGTTGTTCAAGGAACTAAGGAGAGGGAGTGGAGATTTGCATTGAGAAATGTGAAGGCGCGGAAGAGTTGTTATCAACAACAACAAAAAATGTGATACAAGTGAACATTTTATTTCCAGTAACAAGTGATTAAGTTACAACTTCAGTTTTTTCTTGGCTTGTATAATTCTTTTGACAATCCTTTCCGTCTTAGTTTTACTTCCAGGTAACTTCTCGATAGCCTTGATCGTCTTTTCGTCGGCTTTCCACTTGTCTCTCAAATTCTTAGCGTGACTGTAATCGATATCGTGTTGTTTCTTGTCCAGTCAATTGATGACCGGGTCGCCTCGTTTCAGTCTCTTGGTCAATTCAGTCCCAGGTCCCATGTACTGATAACCAGGCCAATGTAATTCCATCCCGGTCTTTGCCAACAGCTTTTGAAGATCAAGTCCGCTGTCTTGATAGATCTTTCGTCTCTTAGCCGTCTTCCTCGTCGGTTTCGTCATAGTCTAGCTGTCTACGCAGTTTTTTCTTCTGTGCCCAATCTTCCCAGCCGGGTTGAGGTTTCAAACTTTCAGCCTCGTTCCTACGCTTGCCTCTGCCTTTTGCTTTTTTCCCGTTGTCTTTACCCAGGAGGGTGTCAGCCTTTCTTAGAAGTGTTGCTAGTTCCGAGTCAGGTGGAATGGGTGATTTGGTGGGAGGTGGTTTCTTTTTAACACCTGACGTGGAGGGTTCCTCTTTGATCTTTGGTTTCTTCGTATCTCGAGAAGTGTTCTTGATCAATTGCTTTAACAGGGTTTACAATGGACCACTCACCAATGCCCCTTCTTCTTCTTCTTACTCCTCGTCTTCACTGATACCAGCACTACTGCTGGACAAAGGAACAACTTGTCTGATACGTTTGGTCAAACGACCTCTCTCCTGTGCCAAAGGTTTGATTCTCTTTACGGCTAAAGCAGCGGGGATCGATTTTTCTTTTAGTAACACGTGGCTTTCGGCGGCCAAACGACCTGCTTTGTTCAACAATGCATTGTCCGTGATTTCTCTTTGTAATACTGAACCAATTGGTCAAACTCTTTCGTGGGCACCATCATCACCTCTTCTGTCATGCTTGAAATGTTGTTCGAGTAACGATTTGTAACACGCTTGCCAATACTGCACTTGCTGCATCAATTTTTTCACTTCTTTCTTCCAATCAGGTCGTGCGTCGCTACACGCTCTACACGCCGTGATCGTTTTTCCGTCAGGGGTACTGGCACGGCTCTCTTGACAACTGTCACACAAGTTGTCGTCGTCATACTTTAAAACCAAATAATCTTGTAGGATCTGCTCGTGGGCCTTATGCCAATGATCCACACTTCGCTGCAACTCTTCTTCCCTCTCGTTGGCTTCCTGTTAACAACTTGACCAAGCGTGTGTTGCTCTCTTTATACAACTTCAGCCTCCGCTCTTGCAGTGACATGCCTTGAACACGTCCTGTAAACCTTGCCAGAATCCAGCACCCTTTTGTTTTTGCAGATGTTCTCGTCGTCTCTTCACTGAGTTTTTGCGTCTCCCCACTTCGCGTAGCATGGTCGTATAGCGGTGCAGTTTGGCCATCGTGATCGGATGAACAGGAATTCCGTTTCTTAATAGGTTGAGAACCATTTCGCTCACAGCGTTGATCTGATCAACATTAGCGTGTTCTAACATCTCCTGTCTTCTGTTCCTATTGGCCTCTTTGAGAATAGCCTCCAAGAGAGGACGTTGTCTGAGTAATCGAATCATACTTCCCACGGAGCAGGACGTCTGTTGTAACTTCCCGTGACACCATTTGCACCCATTCGTTTATACCTCTCTTCCTTTCCAAGTTTGTACCCGATCGTGGCAGCGTTCTTGAGCATACTGAGCAGTGCACCACCCCGTTGTCTTCACCTTCGGCGATCTCGTCGACTAATCTGACTTTGCGCCGAGCTAAAGCCCCACCTTTTTGAAATCGTTCCATCCCTTGATCACAGTTCCAACTGCAGTTAAACAGGCAATCAGGATGCTGTTTTCCAAGACGGATCCCACCACGATGCCTGCTGCCACAATGAGTAAAGCTAACGCGTTCAAACAACCGTGGCACCACTTGAAGTGGTAAAACATTTGACGATGACACCACCAATGGCGGTGGTAAAAAGCAAACAACCCATCCAATCGGTACAGCAAATCTGGCTTTACCATCTGGGCGCTTTTCTTGAAACCATTCAATAGGGATACGATGGTGACGGAATGTTGGAAAGAACTCAACATGATGTCTCGATCAATTTGTGACACCACATTCCTCGTCTTTTAAAAGGTGGCTGAGAATCCGACGATTGTTGGGTTGCTGGGTGTAAATCCAAGACCATGTACCCAAACGGACGTTCTGTCAAGCGTTGAAACGTGTCTTGTAAAACTTGCTATTGGGTGGGAAACGCCTGTAAGAGTAAATTTCTCATGCCCAATTGATCTCGTGAATTGTTGAAGGCCACGATGTAATGTGCATTCCTGGAAATACTTTTGGCTTATTTCCCTGGTAGGAACATATCCTGGCACAAATATAACACTGTCACGTTCTGATGATGAGAATGTTTGGTGAACAGATCCAGCACACGTTTATCGTTTCCTCCTTCTTCCATTAAATCGTCCAACACCAGCAAACCTCCTTTCGGAAAACACTTTTTCAATTGGTCTGTATCGAGTAACCCCTCGTGAAGCGTTATGCCATTCTCCTTCATGGGCTGGATTCCCGGCTGTTATGCTCCATAACAATAATGGATTTTTGAGGGTGGAGTATGAAACAAATCGAGATTGTTCAGTAAGAGTTTGGTCGTGAACACCGTTTTGCCGCAACCCGACGGTCCGACAATCATCACACTAGAGGGTGTGTGAAATCGAAACGCTTCTACGCGCTCCATCGTGTCTCCCAAAAAACTGAATTGAAACAAAATGGAACAACCCAATTTATTGAGTAACAACAATCAATTACACTGATGATAAGATAATTTGTACACACGTTGCCAGCTCAACTCGTTTACAATCAGTTTCTTTAACATCTGCCCTACTTTGTGATCGTTGTCTACATAATCATGTTTTTTTTTCAATCGACTCAAGTAGTCGTTCATGCTTTGGCCTCTCATTCTGTCTTTTAAATAGAACAAGGCGTAATCGCCACAACTTTTACTGTAAATCGATTGGAGAGACTGTCCATTCATGACTAAGTATTTCCAGTGGGTCTTCAACCAGTCTTGCAAGGGTTCTGTTGTCTCGTAGGAGTCCAAAGGTAAGGCGTAACTGTCCATCACTTCACACACGTTACCACTATGAGTCCAAAGCGCCAGCCAGTGTTTTCCCGGTCAGTTGTGCGGGTCCGTGTTCACAATGTAACCTCGGGGTTTCAAGATGACGTCCTCTTGCGCCAAATGATCCAGTTACACGTTATTCAAAGGTACTTTCTCCATTAGCGTTGATAAATGCCGTACAACACAGCTTTGTTCTTGTCAATCTCCAAAAGGTTCTCAAACTCTCCGTATAGGATGACGGTGATGTTGTTGCCTGGTGGTACACCAAAATTCAGCACAATCTGTAACTCCCCTACCTGCTTGGGGTTCAGCACTGGACTGTCCAAACACACATTGACCGCGTTGTCAAATACAAACAGTGTGCAATTGTTGCCTTGACCCCAATCTTTGCTTCTCACCATGTTTCCTTGGTGTTTGCACAAACATCCCGTGGCTTGTAAGAACCGATAGTGACCTCTCAGATCTTGGGTGGCATCATTATGTACCAGCCCCAGGGTTTCGTATGGGTACTCCTCTCCTCTCGCAAGCTGCCTGATGTTACTCACACCAAACTTCTGAAAACAGAACGGGTCACGTGCCACATTACCATTGAATGCTTCTGACAGCACGATTTCACTTCTCACGGTTGGGTAAGTCACTATGTTTCTGTTGACGTTCATTTTCGTCATCAGCTCTCGGTAGACGCTGGGGTTGAGTCTTACTTGACACAGATACATTCTCACTTTGACATCTTCATGAGTCAACTGTCCAGCCACATTCACACCGTTCACGAACAAATTGGGAGAATTGATGTACATCTGGATCCCGATCTGTACACCAGGTACCAACAATTTGTGTCGTTTTCCATCCGTGTAATTGCTTTGTTCAGCTTTCATGAGTTTCACCGAGGTTTGTTGATTGGAGGACAATGCTTGGAAAGCCTCATGCCCGGCACCATCATTGTCATTTGTGTTTGTGTTGTTAACAGTCAATGGCGTTGGCACGTCCAGGGCATTGTACCAGCCTTGAGGTTTCAACACGGTTTCTCCATCATTTCTGTCTAGTTGAGCAATGTTTCCAGGTATGCTTTGTAGTGATACGTGTCGGTCTAAGGACTGATCAAGGTACCGTTGGGTCTCACACTGATCTGTTTGAAGAGGGTGTGGGCCAAATTTTTCACGGGCCACAGGTTGGTGGCATCAACCACATTATCACCATTCGCCAGTTTGAGCGTCAACTCAATCTCGAAGGAACTTCGACTGAGATCCACATAATCTTCTTGAGGGTCCACTTGGAATTCCACAGGGTTGATGCCTGTCGTGTAGGTCTCAATGGGAACGATGCGATAGCTGGACATGCTGAGATCAGTGGGTGGAACGGTGAATAGGTTCAGGTGAGAATTCAGGACTGGCTTTGAACGCGGATGCAATGTCCCACTGTCTACCATGGTATCCGTCATTTTCGTCTTTTTCTTCTCCTTTGTCTTCTCGCTAAGATGTGATCCCACTCGTAGCCAAAAGATTTACTGACCTCAGGACCAATCCATCCGCCTTTTTGTACCTTTCCTCTACGCTTCATGGTTAATCCGTTGGTAAATTGCATTGCTAGCCCTCTTCTAGATTTGAACGTCTCGAACTTCTTGAGTAGATATGATTTATTCGTCGAAGATTTCGCTGAGTTTCTTGACGTTTGACGTTTCTATCTATGACTTCGTAAGCTTTACGTTTCACCACTTGTTTAGCACTTCGTTTTGCACCCTCTTTCGCCTTTTGAATGCGATCTCGAACGCCTCGACCACTTTTAAACCCCTCCAGTCCTCCCATAACACTTGTTTTCATCAGTTCGTGAAAGAATCCACCTCCATCTTGTGGGTCGGGTCTGAATCGTGTCAAACTTCCGCCTTTCATGTTTGCGTGCCAGAGGGATATTTCATGATCCAATTCATAGTAAACAGGATTTCGTTTGCATTGGTCGACTTGGGGAGTTGAACTTTGACATCGGGTAGCGAGATGCTACTCAGTCCCACTTTCCAACCTGATCCTTGCAACCAAATAAAATTGGGTAATCGAATCTTGAAATGATTGGTTTGGTTCTGCGGAAACTCCGCGCGGTTGCTATGACTTGGCAAGGTGATGTAAAACTCCTCATTCATCTTCAAAGCTTTTCTAAAGCACTCTTCTCGATCCAACTGTCGTACTTGTCTGACCAGTCTTTCCAACATACCAGGACTTTACTGCCTTTGCGTTTCAAGATTTTTTCCATTCGAAACAAATCGTCGTCTTTCACTTTCACTTTTTGTAAGTCTTGACTGTAAAAGGTACCTTTGAGGGGTGTGTCGTCGAATTCTTCCAACTTGTACATGGGAACGACTCCCGGTACACTCGTACTGTAAACACTTCCTCCATCCAACCTGGCAGATACCCTTTCTTAAATGGCCGGATCTTTTGTTGAGTCTCTCCCAATCGTTGGGTTTCAATGCTCACACAAACACTTCATCCACTATAACCACGAGTGTAAAAAAAGATGAACGCGTTACTGTCACGCTTGGCGTTGTGTGATGTTGTGTGACGGTTTCTGTCATGCGTGGCATTGCCTGACAGGGCACAAAAAGGGACAAAACCCTTGTCGGGGGTGCTCGGTTGGCTGTTCGTTGCCTGGCCCCGGCCAGGACTTTCCCGCCGCTGACAAGGCGGCTGTCAGTTCCCATTTTACCTCTGGGAGCGAGGTTTGAAATCCCGCGTTATCTAACACTCGGAGAGATTTTTGTGTTTTCTCTCTCGAAGTTTACTTCAAATTTGTGCTGGACGCCGCCAGTTTTTTTCAAAACTGGTTTTTTATCTTTTCAGGATCCGGCTGACGTAAATCGGTCTGTTTCTTAGCAAAGTTTGATCGTAAAGTCTCTTTGATTTCACAATATTTCTGCATTTCACGTGTTATTTGTTTGAATTCTGAGTCGGAAACATTGTTATCATCAAGAGCTTGAGAGAAAGAGCTTTTTATTGAGGCATGCTTTGCAAGTGCCAGAGCTTGAATTTTCGTGTGTTTATTAACTTTCCTTTCAAGCTTCTTGTTAATAACTGACAGGCCTGTGGAAGCAAAACCTGAAAGGGCTGCTATTCCTGCTATAGGCGCTCCGACCACAATTCCGACACCAGTGAATAAAGTTGCAACGGCCCCGGAAGTACAGAGCGGCTGTCACAGCGCCAAGAGAGACCACGGAATAGTGAATCACTTTCCTAGCTTTTTTATATTTTTTCAACACAAGCCTGTAATGTTCTGCCTCATCGGCTATTTCTTTTTCAATTTTCCTGATCTCAGTTAGCCGGAAATTTTCTGGGGTTCTAGAGATGGGTAGCTCTGGATAAATATTATAAGGCGGTGCACTTGGCAAGACATTCACTAAAGACATGGTATATTATAACATTTCAATTTATCTCTAAAATATAATGGATTGGGTACCCGTGAAAGTCAAACAGTTCGCCATGTTCATTTTTTACCGAGATGTTCAAACTTGACATTTCTTTGCCTGTATTTGTGTCCCTCAGAACATGTTGCTCCCCGCTCTGATATAAACTTTTTCATAAGGCT
>OX393561.1:28773330-28788330 GCA_947652115.1 Blastomussa wellsi
CCTGAGCGTGCAGTAATCGCCTTTGATCGTAGCGACGCCAGCCCCAGAGATACCCTGTATGTTACGGTGCCCAAGCTGAATTAGAATGAGGTCCTCGTGCCCGGCTCGCTCGCCCTGCTCTTCAACATCGACTTGTCTGGAGGGCGCGCCAACAACTTCCTCGTTCAAAACGTCGCGCACGCTCTGGTCGACAAGCTGGTTGTGAAGTACGTTGGCACCATACTGCAGGACGCGGTGGGGTATAACATCTTCAAGATCTGGGAGGACCTTTTCCTCTCACAGGAGGAGCGGGACAACATGCTGCTGGACGGCATTCAGAGTGAGGACCTTTGCAAGATCCGCTCAAACGCTGGGGATAAGAAAACTTCGGGTATTGCCACGGAAAAAGCGCTGAACAATGTTTTCGGAACGAAATACCGAATCAGACTGGACCACCAGATTCTGACCGACCACGGAGTCTTTTACCCCCAAGCTCTTTACAACAACCTCGTGTTTGAGTTGACACTTGCGCCAGCCTCACAGGTTGTCAAAGGCTCTGACCCAACAAAACTGGCTGGCAAAACTGTGTGACTCTGGCGGACAACGCACATAGTGTTTATTCCGCTGGCAAGGAATTCATGTACGATCACGTGATGCGGGCTGAGGTGGTCACCTTCGCAAAAGGCACGGAAACAAGGATTAACCTCAGAGTCAACCCCCAGAGAAGGTCCCTTAAAGGCATCCTTCTCCTCTTTGTTGAGCCATATCTCGCTGGCACCAGGGTTTCAGAAAAGTACCTCAACGCTGACCTGACGAGAGTCAGCGTTACGGTGAACGGCTCACCCAACATGCTGTACAACAACGGCATCGAAGGCAAGGACATTTGGGAGGAAGTCAGCCGCTTCTTTGTCAAGACAAAAACGCCGCACATGAATCTGACAAAGTTCTACACCAATGACAAGTTCGGGCTTTTGATCGATTTGCGCTCAATTGCAGATCAGTCGATGCACGGCAGTGGCACGCGCCTCGTGAACACCAAAGACGGGGTCCAGCTTAAGCTCGAGAGGAACGCCAGTGGATCAGGCAATGTGAACTGCCACGTCTTTGTTATCAGTGACTCGCAGATGAACATATTGGGGCAGCAATTAGAATCTGTGCAATACTGCTATAGAAATGAACCCGAGAAACATCCCGTTCAACGCTATCATTGTTGGTCCGACGAATTCAGGCAAATCAAGGTTTGTGGTGGACCAGATCTATGGCCCTTTTCGTGGCAAGTTTGACTACATCGTGCTCATCTGCCCGACATTCGCGCACAACAAAACCTACCACCGAATTGGTGAAGATGATCCAGGAATGTTTGTGATAATATGCGTGCAACACGAGGTGGAAATTTGGTTTGAAGCTAGCGAGGGCACCAACACGCTCATAATCCTGTGCAGCCTCGAAAGATGTTAAAGGGCCCACAGGCCAGCTGGTAAATCTTGCCTTTTCTGCTCGACATATCGGCATCAGCGTTTGGCTGTTGACATAGAAGATGACCAGCATAATAGCCTCCTTCCGGGAAAACGTGGCGGCGATCGTTCTCTTTTACACCCCCGCGGCCAAGACCACATAATGACGGGGAGCGTTGCGCTCAAACAGTATCTTGAGGACCAGAAAATCCTTCCCACCAACGCCTAAAATTCTGTATTTGAAAATACCTCTGATAAAATATAATCACGAAGCATGGCAAGTATCGCAATTGTAGTTGGCGGGGCTGTGTTGAACGCAGCGGCTTTTATCGGCGGTAATTATCTCGCGAGGGCCTTTAGGGGCGGTGACAAAGCAGCGCAAGAAGAAAAAGTGCGCCATGATAAAGCTCTCGAGGCGTATAAAGCTGCGTTCGCAAAATACACACTTGGCCGCACCAAACGTCTCGACTGGATTGCGACAAACACGCAAATAAAGGAGGAGGCCAAGCAGAACTTCACCAACACTGACTACGCCTTCCAACTCTACAACCAGGCACATCCTGAAGAACGAATGATACCTCCCAAGAGCCCAAGTTCTCTTATTTCTATCAGCCAAGCGAGCAGCAGAAAAATGGTGAACTCGTGTTTGTGGGCGCCGGGGCACTCGCTCTGGGCTACGCAGCCTTCCGGTTCCTTTAAACTTTTTAACTCCTTACTTATATAGCGCGATGAACGCCAAACTCGCAAAGATATACTACGGCCCTGGGGGTATTGGAAAGGCATTGCCGAGGCCGCCAAGGTACCAGAAGACACCACAAAAAAAGTGGCTGGTCAAGCAAGCCCTCTGGCAGATATACCTGCCCGCTCCGAGGCACATTTCTCGACCAAAATTCAACGTGTCCACACCCAACGCGGTCCACCAAGCGGACCTTCTTTTTCTGCCACACGACCAACTGCCTAGCCTGCGTGCAGCCGTCTCCTATTTCCTAAAGCGGAAAAGTGAGGTCTGCGAATCGGCGTCGCTAATCGTGTTCCCGTATCCTGATGTTCGAGATTAAATTTAGCATAAATTATAGCTTTAATTCAAGAATTTCGCTCAATCAAATAGAATCAATTTAGAGGGCTTAAGCAATAGAAATAAAACAGAAAAACAGTACTAGCAAAGACAGTGAGTAGCAAAACATATGGCAAATTACAGCTAATGATCTGCCAAGTGTCAAAAAAAATTCACAGGGTGAAAGAAATGGTGAAGACCTGTGACCTGAGCTAAATTTTTGCTGAATTACTGAGTCGGACGGGACTGTTTGAGTTGAAGCTCCCCCTAATTATACAGAATATAAAGCGAAATAGCTCGAAAACGTGTTTAATCTGAGACAAATGTCAGGAACCGCAAGAGTTATATACGGCATCCTGTTAACTCCTTTACTAACTTTTAGTACACGATCACGAAAGCGATTCATCCAAAAGTAATCGCCCTTCGAGGATTCCACACTGTTTATTCCTTATTCACTAGCTTATTGTGAACTCCTTATTCACTAGCAGCTCAGCCTTGAAAGATTTATAACCGCTTTCATGTAAGATTTCGTCTTCGATCTTTCATAATAATCCCCGCGGGTCACTTCCGTAGCTTTCCAACGCATCGATTGCTTGATGCACAGGGATCTTGAGTATACAGCAAACTGTACAGAGCGGACTTTGTCACCTTGAAATTCTCCTCTACCTTGAACCAGACTTCTGTAGTTGTGATTCACAGCAAGCGAAATAAACTGCACAAAATCACTCGTGAGTTACGGTTAATGTTTTCCTCTTGCATGTTAATGAAAACACAACGCATAATTATGTTGAGTATTTTACGATGACAGCCAATCAGGGTTGATTCTAACAATGCCTACTGTCAAAGCAACCAATGAGAGAGCGGTCCCCAGATTCTGGAGAAACAGCAGGAT
This sequence comes from Blastomussa wellsi, assembly GCA_947652115.1. Lineage (NCBI taxonomy): Eukaryota > Metazoa > Cnidaria > Anthozoa > Scleractinia > Plerogyridae > Blastomussa > Blastomussa wellsi. Next base: position 28,776,710 of record OX393561.1, read on the forward strand.
ACTGGAACACGATTAACGACGCCGTTTCGCAGACGTCACTTTTCCGCTTTAGGAAATAGGAGACGGCTGCACGCAGGCTACCAACTGCCCCGCGGGCGCAAAGTTTTCAAATACGCGCTGACCATTGTCGACGTGGCCAGCCGCAACCAAGAGGCCGAACCCTTGACTTCGAAAAATTCTGATGAGGTCGCCCAGGCCTTTCAGAAGATTTACAAGCGCGCCCCTCTCAAATGGCCTCAACTGCTGCAGGTTGACCCCGGGTGCGAATTCATGGGCGCCGTTACAAAAGACATGGAAATTCGCAAAACCTCTATCCGGCGCGGGCGCGTTGACATTCACCGCGACAAGGCCATTGTTGAACGTTTCAACCGCACCCTTGCCGAGCGCTTGTTCGGGAACCAGTACGCCGTGGAACTGCGACTCCCTGAGGGTCAGCGGTCCACTGCGTGGGTGAAATGACTTCCAGAAGTTGTTTTGGCTTTGAACAACGAAGTACCCGTAACAAGCCTTACTGGCAAGAAATCCGCCGTTGCCATCAAAGAAAAAGCTGTTTATGCAAGGCCATCGACATTTTATTCAAGGCCTGTTGGAAAAAGCAAAAAAATCCTCCCCTCTCTTGTCCAAGTTCGTTATCTCTACCAACCGGGCGAGCTTGAAGGTTGTGTAAAAAGAGCCACAGATCCAATCTGGTCGTTGAAAGTTTACAACATTGAAAGATCTTTTACCAAACCAAATCAACCCGTTCTCTACTATTTGCACGATGGGCCCAAGCACGGCTTTGTGCGTGAAGAGCTGCTGGTTGTCCCTCCAAACACGTAGTTACCCCCCGAGCAACTCTAACAAAATGCTGACAAATCAACATCTGCCAATAAAGCTTCCATTTCAGCTGCTGACACCCCGTCTGTCAAAGCATCTAACTCCCCGGGCAACTCTGGCATTTCTTTGATTTCAACATCTGTCAAAGCATCTAACTCCCCGGGCAACTCTGGCATTTCTTTGATTTCAACATCTGTTAACAAAGGCCTGATGTGCCCGTACGCATTTGTATGGATCCCATCATCTACTATCCAGCGTTTTGAATCAAACGCGGACAGCGAAATCTTGTTTACGTGCATGCCATAGATCTCATGCCCCTCACTTCGAAGAATGTTCATTCCGTGCCATAACTGTTTCGCACCTAAAAGCGTTTCCTTGTACTGTTCATGCATTATTTGTTTCTTGACAACGCACTTTTTTACGCCCTTCGCTTTTTTTTTTTTTGTTTTTTTCGTCCGCCCTCAGAATTGAGTACATTTTCGACCTCAGACACACGCACTCTGCTATCGGCGTTCCGGCACATTCATCTTTCATCTTGCCCAAGTCCTTTTTGTTGGCGTTTGAGTGTAGTGGATGCTCCTTCGGGTAATCGCTCGTATCATAAAGAAATTTGTTTTTTTTCGATGTCTTTGTAGATGTCATCCGTTTCTATCTCAAGCAGAAGGCTGTCGGTGTCTGTGTACAAGAGCTCGCACTTCTCACCCTATTGCTTTTTCAGATTGTTGTAGAAAAAGTCGTACATCAGGATCTTGCTGTTGTCAAGGGTCGTCATGCCCCTGTAAACAGGTTTATTTAGCAGTAGCTTGCTTTTATGCATGTGGATCCCCGCCATGTCGTTTGTAAATTCGGCAAACCAATTTCCTTATTTTGTCCTTCTCGTTGCTGCGCACGATTTTATGTCAACACGGTTGCGCAGGTTTTCCATTGTTATGCATAAAACTGAGTTGTTCATGAGCTTGTAAAAGTTCTTTTCAAAGTCGCTCTTTGCGTTTTTCCTGAACTCAGTATTCATCCTGATGTACGGCTCAATCCAGCATTCTTGTTCGAACTTGAGCACCCTGTGCACGCGTTTCAGTTTCATGCCCTGCTTCAGATAAAACTGAAGGTTTCTGTAATGCACGACGTAGTTGTTTTTGTCTTCGAGGGTCAGCAGCAGCTTCTTGCTCTCCGGTGAGGTTAAATCCAGGTCTTTCATTAAATTCTTTTGGTAGTCCGGCATCCATTCGTTTTTCAATACTTTTTTCTCCGTTGCCAGGGGATAGCTGTTGTGTACCTCGTGCAGTCCTGTGGATATTCAAGATCAACCTCGAGAATCCACCCATTCTTTGCTTTCTCTTTTTTCTTGAGGATCTCCTGCTCTGTGGGCATAACACGTTTCCATTTGAAATCTCTTTTGGGGAGTGGCGTGCTCATTGCCCATCCGTAAAGGTTGTTTGCGTCGAGATACATAATATATTTTTTCGGTTTGCTGGGGTCGTAGTCAGGCAGCAAGGGGTTGTTTGCCTTGGCGTACCTCTTGCTTACCATCGAGATTCCACCACGCATTCCACTTTCCACGAAGAGATACATTTCAAGGTCTGTGAATAACTCCAGCTCGACTCCCGTCTTTTTCAAGAGCGAGTCCCAGCTAAGGCCTGGCGAAGTGTAATAATGTGCCGGATCTAACCCGTACTTCTCTTGGCATTGGTTTCGGAAGTTCTCGAAAACATCAGCCAGCAGGGCGACATCCGTTTTCACGTAAAGATCGTGATAGTCGCCCAGCGTTTTGCATTCGTAAGCCTCCCAGACCCTCTGCGCGTGCGCGTACTCTTCGTCCGTTGTGTGCTCGTCATTCAGTTTGCTGTAAAACATCTGCTTGTCCGGCAGCCTTGTCTCGCTGAATCTTTCCCATGAGTCCATGTACTCGTAAGGGTAAATACCCTTTTTGTAAAGCAGTTCGCTGCCTTCTGAGATGTTTGATGTTATTTTTAATGACTCCTTTTGGGTTGCGCTTACAAGTGAATCAAGGCTTCCTTGCAGCAAGTTCAAGCTGTCAATGAAATGCAGATTCCCAACTGAAAATGTGATGTACTTTTCCATGTTGTTGGCGATGCATTTCACTTCTTTCTGCTGCTGAGACATCGCTTGCATAAGGTGGTGCGCGTCGTAGCTCCTCAGGTTGTTGAATACAACTGGTATTGGGGCCGTCTTGGGGTTTATTCGCAGTTTCAAATTGCATGCGTTGTGCGCGGCGCCGCGGAACCTGCCCGTTGTCTGGCAGTGGTCTTTTATCGCGTCTCTGAAGTTTCTCTGAAGCACAGGCTTTGCGCAGAATAAACAGTTTTCCTGATTTTTTTGCCGCTTCTTTGTCCTCTTTTTCTGACAATCTTTTCTTGCCTTGTCAAACAGCAAAGCGCTCACCCGTTTTACATAACAATAGTGCTGTATTTCCCCTGACTCTATTAGCATGAGGCTTATCCGCTCCACATTCGCTTCTTTTCTGCTTAACCTGTGTATTATCACACAGTTGTTTTCCCAGCCAAAGACATTTATTGCGAGGCCTTTGTTTTGCGCCTCAAGCTTGTCTATCTGTTTCACCGGTGTTGGGAAATCGATGCCATTGTAGTTGATACCATCGTTAACCGGATGTTTGCTTGGTCTTTGTGGGTCTTTTGATGCAGGAAATAAAGCAGCTCTGAGTCTCTGAGTGCCCACTTAAAACATTAATTGTCCCTGTTTTGTACGTTTTTGATTGCTTTCTTGTTTGCCAGATTGGCTGGAAGAGGAAAATAAGTTCCTCCGCGCAGTGGTTGATAGCGTGCGACATTCACGAACGCAGTCTTTATCATTTCAACTTCCCATCCTGATCCCTTCACAGACCAGTTTTCTATTTCTCCCTTTGTTCTTTCAATGAATTCATCGAATTTTTGTTTTATCAGTTCTTCATCATCCCTGTTAAAAACGTGCGGTTCTTTTTCTTGAAAATAATGTTTCATGTGTTGCGTTTCACCGTTTCTTTCTCTTGAAAACTTTACTTCTAACCCGAAACTTACTTTCACGCTTTTTAACTTTTGAATTTCTTGTTCAACCAAATCAGTGAACCTTGCTTTATTTTCTCTTGCAAACACTAATAAATCTTTGTTGTTTGGATTTCTTTCGGATACATCCATTCTCCAAACACGAAGCCATTTACGGAAATTATTTTGTGATAATAGAAACCCGTCATATAATACAACCAGTTGTGGTTTGTAATGGTTGACGTAGGTTTCTGTTTTCCTGCCTCGTTATTTGACCGTAAAACATTTGCAAAACAACGGATGAAAACCTTGCGGCAGCCATCTGGACAATAATTCTGACGCAAATTCGTATATAAGAGTGCCTGTATTTCTTCAACAGGGGAATATTTTATGTGGCACATCCGCTCGCTTGGTTGGGGTCACGCTCTTTTGTTTACCTCTGTGTTTGCGTATTATTTGCTTTTTCACACACAAGAAAGTACTGGTTCTGGACACAGCAAGTTCGACATTTTTCTTTTAATTGTGAATAGCGAACTAAAATTGCCTGGTTCAAATTCTTTTTACGTATATCTCATCGTAGTCGCTTTCATCGAAAGAAGGGTCGCCTAAAAAATGCTCCACTCCATTTTTATAACACGTAAAGCATAATCCATTTCGCCTGCATAGCACGCATTTTCTACAAACAATAACGTTTACAAACTGTTCACATCTGTCGCAAAAAGGGGCTTCCAATAACTCGTTTTCCATTCGCTCCAATAACTCGTTTTGCACAACGTCAAAACCAAGATCCAATCGCTCCTTGATTTTGATGGCGATGTATTCCTTACAAATACGCTACCGGAGCTCTGGAGGGAGGTTTTGAATTGACTCGGAAAGTTTACAGTTGTTTCCTCCCCGAACCATTATGTGAGTTTTTTTATATATATAATGGTGTTCAAATCTCTGGCATTTGCTCATGCAAAACGAGTTCATCGTAAAATAAAAAGCAAAGAAATACAGAAGATTGTGTGGAAAAGCAGTAGCATTTTGGACTTCAGAAGCTGTATATATGTGAGTTATCAAAGATTTGCCACTCTTTAATTTATTCTTACATCATCCGTGCCCCCAAAGCGCATGCGTATGTACCCAAATATTGGGGATGTTTTGGCAAGGGACATAGAAAGAACACCACAATAGAAGGAAATGCCAGACTGATGGTAATATATAAGCGTACTTGACTTTAACTTGTTTGCTCACATATTCTGGTGAAGCTCTGTAGGTGAAAGTTGGCCACTTTCTGAATCCGCCTTGTCAGCGGCGGGAAACTGGTTTGACAGCGTCGGTACAAGGTCCATTGACCATATTTGGGTAAAAAAGGTGGGAAAAACCAGATTGAAAACTGGTTTGACGGCGACAGGTACAAGGGTCAATGACCCTATTTGGTCATGACAGACGATTGAGAATTGCCATGCACGCACAGGAGACTCTGCAACGCGTTAACCGTTGATTTTAAGGTACAAAGTTCATCGACCCTATTTTAGACATGAAACACTGATTAGCGGTCTATTTATCTGGGTCGGATAGAAAAGTGCTCATCGTTGATTGGCGTATTTCGATCCTCCGTTTTCGTATTTAAGTCCAACACTCCCTAAAATCATTTCACTCGCAAACATAGTTTGGTCTGAGCGTCTTATGATCTCTTTGTTGAGGATGTCTCGTCGTAGTCAATCCCTTTCACCAAAACGTACGTCGCCTCCAACCCAGATCCCCTTATGTAGAAGTTCTTCCTTGGGACGACTTCCACCAGTTCGTTCCTCGTCCAAGCGCACCTACGCACCTACAAAGAGGCTTTCCCTGACGATGATGATGATGATGATGTTGATGATGGCTATTTTGCTGCGGTCCCTATGACTGGTGGTGGTGTGGCTTCACCATTGCTGGACTTTGACCTGCACCCTACAAGTCATCGCCGTACGTGGCATAACGTTCTCAACAGATGTACCTACAACGCCAAACTACGTCAACATCGCGATGCCACAGCTAGAGACAATCTCGTACGAGAAGTGACCGAAGCGCTTCGCCGTACCATCCAGAGACAGATCGACATGGATTCAACTCTCATGCCTCCCTCAACCGTCCATTTCGCGATGCAATCGAACGCCTTCAACCATGCCTTCCAGTCTACCACGTTCAGAGTCTCTGAGTTTCAAGAGGGGGGTGACAGGCTAAACGAAGAAGTCTACCTGAGGGTTAATATCCTACACCTACAGGACGTTGCGACCGATGCAACCGTGACTTCTACGGGGATAACTGTTATTCTGATCATCTCATCATCCAAAAAGCGATCCTTGTGTGATGTCAAGAAAAAATGTAGGATCTGTTTCAAAGTTTATGATCACGCTTCACGACAAGTAAAAATCCGTAAAAAATTCACAAAGCACAAGTGCGGTTGGGACGAGTGCCCATTTTGTGAAAAGCAAGTGGAACTCACCACACATCAATGCAATCGAACGCCTTCAACCATGCCTTCCAGTCTACCACGTTCAGAGTCTCTGAGTTTCAAGAGGGGGGTGACAGGCTAAACGTCTACCTTCAATCCTTGGCCCAGAAACTCAACTCCAACGAACAGTTCTCCTTGATCCATACGCCTGGGCCTGGTAGTGGTCATGGCAACAAACTGAAGCCCGGTAAAAAGCTGGCCAGACTCGTCCATCATAAACGTTCCAAGAATACCGATCAACTCTGTTGTGCCAGAGCCATTGTCACAATGAAAGCGCGAGCAGATGAAGGAGCCTGAGGTCAAACGTATGGTAATTTACAGAGGGGTTTACCTCTACAAGAACGAATGGCCAAAGAACTGCATCGCGTGGCAAATGTCCCCGAAGGACCGTGTGGGATGCCAGAACTAAAGAAGTTTCAAGCAGTGCTGCAGGGTTACCAGATCAAGGTCCTCACCTTCGATTTGCCTCATCAAGTTATCTTCTGTTGCGACACCAATCCCACCAAATTCATCTTGCTTTCATGTCGAAATCCTACTTTTGCCATGATTGCAATCGCGGTTACAACCAAGACGACTACGAACATCTTGGTGCCATTCTTGTGACCGCAAAGATTGCCCCGACTTTAAGAGACTCAAAGCAAGTCTACCTGAGGGTTAATATCCTACACCTACAGGACGTTGCGATCGATGCAACCGTGACTTCTACGGGGATAACTGCTATTCTGATCATCTCATCTCATCATCCAAAAAGCGATCCTTGTGTGATGTCAAAAAATGTAGGATCTGTTTCAAAGTTTATGATCACGCTTCACGACAAGTAAAAATCCGTAAAAAATTCACAAAGCACAAGTGCGGTTGGGACGAGTGCCCATTTTGTGAAAAGCAAGTGGTACTCGCCACACATTGCTACATTCAACCCATCAAGAAGGAAGACGACGAACCAAAATTACAAAAGATCTCAGCCTCTGAAGTGGGTAGCCGTGCCATCGTATATGTAGATGAAGGCGGAGGTATGTGGGTGGAAAAACCGAAACCTCTCTTCGTGTACGCCGCCTTCGAGGCTGTCACCGATGAAGGAGTGCAGACTCCCATTATGTTGTGTATGGAGACAGCTGAAACTGACATCACTGACGTGAACTATGGAAGGAACTGTGTCATTAAAATGTTTGACTGTCTCGATGAACTCACCGTGGACGAGCATGGTGACGATCGTGAAGTCATTATCGTCTTCCATAACTTCAAAGCGTACGATGGTATGTTCGTGGTGCGCCATCTCTACTAAGACCCATCGTGAAGTCTGTGACCAGATCACTCAAGGCACCAAAATCTTGTCTCTCACATCTGGTGACCTCAAGTCCATCGATTCCCTCTGCTTTCTTCCTTATCCACTTTCAGCCTTTCCTACCACCTTCGGAATCACCGAACTCTGTAAAGGCTTCTTCCCACACAAGTTCAACACTTTAGAAAACCAAAAGTACGTGGGATCCATGCCGCCAGCCGAAATGTATGACCCCGAAGGAATGCGTGAAAAGAAGAAGAAAGAGTTTGAAAAGTGGTATGCTGACAAAGTCAAGAATAACTACGTCTTCAACATGAGGAAAGGAATGGAAGCTTATTGCATCTTAGATGTTAAACTTCTCAAAGAGGGGTGCGAAAAGTTCCATCAAGAATTTGAGCAGCATGCAGACTTCAACCCAATGGAGAAATGCATAACCATCGCCTCGGCGTGTCATCGATTCTGGCGTAAGAAGCTTCTCCCTCCACAAACCATCGCCGTGGAACCTCCCCGCGGTTGGCACGGGGCTCGCACCAATCAATCTGAGAAAGCCCATCGATGGATCGCCTACAACGAGAGTTTATTGAGAGGTGAGCACACCGTCACCGAGGCCATCATCAAGCATGCCGAGAACGGAGGAGAACAGACCGTCCACACCACAACCCGTTCGTACCTCGTGGACGGTTACGATCCTACCACCAAGACCGTGTACGAGTTCATGGGCTGCTTGTGGCACGGTTGTCCACGTTGTTACCCCGAACGCACCCAGATGTCGAAACTCCATCCGGACCATACTTTTCAGGAATTGTACGAAGCGACCTTGGCTAAATTGGACGACTTGGCTGACCACGGCTACAACATCGAAGTCATCTGGGAATGCGACTGGGACAAAGAGGCCAAGACCGACCAGGATCTCCAGACGTTTCTCCAACACTACGATCGCGTAGAACCGTTAAATCCTCGTCATTCTTTCTTCAGGGGTCATACCAATGCCGTCGTGATGCACCACAGAGTAGACCAGAAGTTGGGAGGGCAGATCCGTTACGTCGATGTCACGTCGTTATATCCTTGGGTCAATAAGACCGCCCTCTACCCTGTGGGTCACCCCAAGATCCTGACAGACGTTGACCACACAGGCATCTCACAGTACTTTGGTATCGCCAAAGTGGACGTGCTTCCACCAGACAACCTCTACCATCCCATATTACCGGTGCGTCACTTCAAGTTGGTCTTTGCCCTCTGTCGCTCGTGCATGGAGACCGATATGGCTAAACCCATGGTTGAGCGCTCTTACTATGCTGCGCGTGTGCTTCGTGGCACGTGGTGCACCCCAGAATTGGAGAAAGCAGTCGAACTTGGGTACGTGATCGTCAAAATCCACGAGGTGTGGCACTTTGAAGAATCACAGCGTGGTCTCTTCGCCAACTACGTAAACAAGTGGCTCAAAATCAAACAGAATCTGCTGGCTACCCACGCTGGGCCACCACCGACGAAACCAAAGGCCGCTATGTACGACAGTACCAGGAACGTGAAGGTATTGCTCTCGACCCAACCAGGATCATCAAGAACCCAGGTCGAAAATCCACTGCCAAGCTCATGTTAAACAGCTTCTGGGGAAAGTTTGGCGAAAATCTAGACAAGACCACCACCGTCGACATTTCTACTCCTGCTGCTCTCTTTGACGCTGTTTCCAATCCGTTGCGGGAAATTCGTGCCATTCAGATCTGCATGGACGAGAAATTGGAAATCGTTTACAAAGACATCGCGGTCTACCACATCGACAACGGCAAGCGTGACATATTCATTGCTGCTTCAACCTGTTGGGCTCGTTTGAAGTTGTACTCGTATCTTGAGAAGTTGCAGAAACAGGTAATGTACTTTGACACCGATTCGGTCATTTACCGGTGGCAGCCTAGTGAACCCGAAATAGAGCTCGGCGACTTCTGGGCGACATGACAGACGAGTTCGACGATCCACCTGACCATCCAGATGACTATGGTCTCGAGTTTGTGACGGCTGGTCCCAAGAACTACGTGTACCGTACAGCTGACGGTGTTGTCAAATGCAAAGTGCGGGGCTTCACACTCAATTTCCGCGGCTCACAAGTCTTGAACTTCGAGACAATGAAGCGAAACGTGTTGAGCGAGATCACTGATCCCTTGCATCGCTGTGACCAACCCAAACTTCTTCACCCGCGATCCTGCCACCAAACGCCTCAAGGTGGGTCCGCGCACCAAACAGTACGGGTTGGTGTTCGACAAGAGGGTCATTGATCCCAACATCTTGATGTCTTACCCGTACGGGTATCGTCGTCTCACTTGTGAAAAAGACCTTGATGAAATGAACATTCAAAACCTGATGGACTTAGCCACTGACAAGATGAATCTTTAGAATCTTCTTTCTCTCCGTTCACTTTTCCTATTGTTGTACATAGTCCAACAGCAAGACTTTTTGTCGGGCGCGAGATCACTCAGATCCCGCAGACGTTCCCGAACTCCTTGTGTAAAATATAGGTAATAAATTCATTTTCCACTTTTATATTTTTGTTCTTTATTATTCGCTACAGTAGAACCCCACGCGACCCATGTGACCTAGCGTGACCCAGCGTGACCCTTCTATAGTGTGACTTCCGATTTTTCGTGTAACGTCACCTTTTTTTGCGTCATTCGCTCCGGCGAAGGACTAAAGCTCGAAACGTCAGCTCTTGAATCTCTTTACGGTGGCCAATTGACATTATCAACCCAGTTGATAAAACCAAATTATATTGTTATACTTCCCACCGACGCAGCACCACAGTTTCTTTAGAAACTTACCCCCTCTATTCACAGTTTATTTAACTTGGCCGCACAGTTAGCTATGGTAACGGTGCGTCCCATAGATTTGATAAGCAGAGTCTACAGGACGCACCAGCTAGTTTACAGGTCAGTGATCTGGTCTTATAACAATCCAAAAGATTATGAGCCAGTGATAAACATTTGTTGGCTTCAGTAAGCAGTGCATGGCGGAGCTAGGGGAGGAGCCCGGGGGGCCCGCTCCCACCCCCCTCCCCTTTATGGGAGAGGTGGAGGGTAATACATGTAAACGGTGAATGTCGAGTTAAACAAAAGTAACAGAACTACGCCTGGCAACCATGTAGTATATCCTTTATCTTCTCTTTTCATTTTTTTTAATTTTCAGGGAACACTAACAACACGTTTCTACTTTCCCGCACAGTATCAAAAGACAATTTCACCTTAAAAAATCAAATGCCATTAGATCGCGAGACCATAAATTTGTATGTTCTGACCCTTATCGCCACCAACCAGGACACCAATAAAGCAACTGCAGTAAACGTAACAGTTATCATATCTGACGTCAATGATAATCCACCGATATTCACCAGCAGGTAAGATATGACTAGAACAGTAGCACTCAAAGTGCATATTAACAAGAGAAGTTTTACACTTTTCCCTTGCTTTGTACACTTCGAATTTTCTAATTATACTAAAATAAAATAAATATAAATAAATAAATAACTTTATTTAAGTGTCGATGTATTTAGCACTGCCGTGCTAATTGGGGATGCTGTAAGTAAGGAAACAAATATTGTAAATGAAACAGAAAGTTATTAAGAATCCCAACTGACAGGAGGCAGGCCAGTTGACAGGCCACATACTTAGACGGTTTATTGTAACAATAAAAGCTCCCGTAAGTGGAAGTCCTCAAGTCCCAAGGTGCTCCACAAAGAGTGTCCCGCTTGGAAGAAATGTGACTAATTGTCAGCCTATTGAGGGTGTACTGGTATTTTGATGCAAGTATAGTAAGCTACGAAATATGGAAATAACTATGACCGATTTTATGATAGGTTAAGACGATGTGTAAACCGTAAGTAACTATATCCAGGAGACCCCGAGAGAGTCGAGGTCATGATTTGCGGCACGCCAATACAGTGGAACTTCGATTTAATGAACCTCTATATAACGTGACCCTCGTGACCCTAAAGAGCGATATTCTTCAACAGGCCAAAGTTACATGTAAAATGTATGGAACAGAACCTCAATATAACGAAATCCTC
>OX393561.1:28793330-28805830 GCA_947652115.1 Blastomussa wellsi
CCCACGACTGTGCTTTGCTCTTTCGAGCGTCTCGATTCTAAGTTGTTCGATATTGCTCTGTCAATAAATAAATTATTCCCATTGAATGGAGAGACAGCCAACTTGCTCCTGTTGTCAGTGTAACAGCCATAATAATTGGCATTTTCATTTTTGGCGATGTTGTAGTCTCGTAGAGCATAAAAGAAGATCGACGGCATTCAACGATCGTGAAACAAGTGAATGTTATCTCCGGAGAGCTTCTCCAGATTTACAACGGAGCAAAATTGTCCCATATCATAGGGGCGCGCGGATCCCACTACTTACGGTCTCCAACCTCCAATGGCTCCTGTTACTGTCTTTGATTGCTGTTATGAATGCCCTCTGCAATGATTGTAAATAGAGCCTTTGTCGGGCCAAAAACATATTTACGCCCGCGAACATCAACTCTATTGTTATATTAACTATACCTCGATATAACGAAATTTTGGTTACTTTTTTCCGCAAATTCCTTATATCGAGGTTTTCGATTTAACAAACCCTCGATATAGCGAACCAATTTTTCCATTCCCTTGGCACTTCGTTAAATCGTGGTTCCCCTGTAACCACTCAGCTTTTTTCTTTGTCTCATGTCTTTGGCAAACTGAATACGGCTGGGTATTTAAATAGATAAAATTGTTCCATGATGGAGTCAACAATTGACGTTTTTTCTAGTAATCCAAGAAGATCTAAAACCTTTTTTTTATTTTACTCACAATAACAGAACTTTTAGCGTCTCTGTTGAGGAAAACGTACCAAATGGAACTGTCATATTCCAAGCAAAAGCAACTGATGAAGACTCTGGAAACAACTCTGTAATAACATATGCATTGTTGTCTAGCGAGTGCGAGAAGACATTTTTCGTTGATGCTTCATCCGGGAATGTCACTGTAACTGGAAAACTGGATCGTGAATCCAGGAGTGAGGTGACTCTATGTATCCAAGCAACGGATGGAAAGTTTCGAACAGTCACTAAGTTAGTGATTACAGTAACGGACGTGAACGAATTTGCTCCTGTTTTTATTCCACAGTATTACCAAATACGAGTTTCAGAAACGGCTCTGGTCGGCCAACCCGTCATTCAAGTGTTTGCTATCGATAAGGACTCCGGGAAGGACTCTAAAATCTTTTACAATATCGCCAGCGGTAATGTTAATGAAACGTTTAGTATCGATTCAGAGAATGGAAGTGTTTTACTCGAGAAACCTTTGGATTACGAAACATTGAAGCTTTACAAGCTTTATGTAGAGGCTTCTGATAGCAAATTTAGTTCAGGCGCAAACGTTTCAATTCAAGTTGTTGACTACAACGACAACAGTCCCAAATTTTCTCAATCAAGCTTTTCGTTTTCCGTTCTAGAAAATGTTAGCATTGGTCATCTTGTTGGAAGCGTAAACGCCAGTGATAGGGACTCTTACGATAATGCGGACATTCAATTTTCAATTTCGCTTGTCGGAAACTACGATAAATTTTCCATCAACTCGTCAACTGGCGATATCTTCACCGCCAGCAATCTCGATACTGAAACTGTTATAAACTACATTATATTGGTAAACGCTAATGACAGCGGTAATCCCTCGAGAATATCTACTGCTTTGGTAACCATAACTGCAACGGATGTCAATGACAACACCCCAGAATTTGTTCAAGGGAATTTTACAGTCAATATCTCTGAGGCGTCTTTATTAGGAACAAGCATTGTGTGTCTATCCACCACTGATCGGGATTCTAAGCAACACTCGAAGACTACTTATTCAATTGCAAAAGGGAACATGAATGACACTTTCAAGGTTACAGATGATGGCGTGGTTGTTTTACAGAAACAACTCGATAGGGAATCGGTTCAGCTTTATAACTTGACGATATTTACAAAAAACAGTGGAGCCATCGTTCCCCAATCGCGTGTTCCAGCCATTGTTGTTATTAACATTGTTGACGTAAATGACAACAGCCCAGTATTCGAACAGTTAAACTATTCGTTTTCGGTCGCAGAAAATGCCACTTCGAAGTACTTCATGGGGAGTGTAACCGCAAGTGACAGAGATTCTCACGAGAATGCACGAATATCTTATTCCATCCCAAATTTGCGCGACCGCGATACATTTTGGGTAAACACGTCAACCGGCGAACTGTTCACTAATGGCGCTCTTGACTATGAAACGGTTCAAAACTATGTTATTCTTGTTGAGGCTCATGATAATGGAGATCCACCAAGAATAGCAGTTACTTTAGTCAACATAACTATAACGGATGTCAATGACAATTCTCCAGAATTTGCTCAGAAGCATTTTGAGGTGAACATATCTGAAGCCTCTACACCAGGAGCACAGATCGTGTGCCTGTCCACCAATGATCGAGATTCCATGCAACACGCACAGATTTCTTTCAACATTTCCAAAGGCAATGTCAACGATACTTTTAGTGTTACCCATGAAGGTGTGGTCATTTTGCAAAGGCGTCTTGATTCGGAAAAGGTTTCTATTTACAACTTAATCATTGATGCTATGAACACAAATTCCAGTCTGCTGAAGTCAAAGACGCCAGCTATTGTTATTGTACATGTCGAAGACATAAATGACAATGTGCCGCAATTCACCAATAAATCATATTCAGCCAGGGTGTTAGAAAATGTTGCTATAGGACATACCGTGGTTAGTGTAACAGCACGTGATAACGACAAAGGTTCTAATGGACACGTGACCTACTCGTTACAAGAAAGTCCTTGGCCGAAAGACAACTTGGCTAGCGGTATATTTAGGGTCAATGCTACAAGTGGAGATATTACAACGTTCAAAAACCTCACATTGGACGCACCCCAAATAGAATATATATTTCAAGTCAAGGCGAGTGACAATGGAATTCCGAGCTTAGAATCGTTCACGAACGTTCTGATAACAGTGGAGGATGTCAACGATTCACCTCCTGTGTTCACAGTCTGCCCCAAAATAAAAAAATTAGAGCCACCCGAACAAGCAACCGAGGTGTTTCGTGTTTCAACATCCGATGCAGACCACGGATCTAATGCCAACGTCACGTATTCTATTGATGAAACGTCTGAACCTTGCGCTTCAGCACACAGTTTTGGAATAACTAACGGAAGTATCTACACCACGGGAGAACTATACGGGGGCTGTACGTATAACATTAACATCACTGCTACGGATGGAGTGCAATTTGATTTCTGTTACGTTGAAGTCCGTGTAACGAGACCTGGTACACGAAGTCAAACAGGTTAGTTGCATTTCGCTTGATTGCTGTTCATGTCATTTCAACATTAATTTTCATGATAACAGCGCTATCATTTTCAATGGCAATAAGAAGCCCAAAGGCTCTCAAGCGGGATACTGTGGTCGATGTACTAATGCATTAACTTTGAATGGGTATCCGTGTAGAAATGGAACAAAAATGGAAATGCGAACATTCAGTGTAGCTTTACAAAACATGCTAGTTGTACTTTCTTCAAGACAAAGATGACAGAATGGCTTGCGTTAATTAAAATTTGCACTGATAGTAAGAAAAAGTGGCACAAAATGGCTCTCTTTCTGTTCCATGGTCTGTTCAATACCCGCATACCCGCTCGACTCTTGCGAGCTTAAATTCCTATATTTAGCCGGTGACGAGGGAAAGCAATGGTTGGGGCAACTATGGGGAAACCTCGAAGCCGGCGATGGGAGCTTTGAAGCGAATTTATGGGTACGAATTTATGGCTGCGTTCCTTCGCCCCCAGCAACGTGATTCAACTTTGCATACTTGCTCGCGAAACAGACACAGAGACCACTTGGTCCCGCGTGATACGGGGCACTTAAAAAATCGTGCCGAGTTGTGGCTAGGAAGAAAACAAAACCATCAACCGAACCAGTCTGTCCCAGGCATCCCGCGTAAAAGCTCATATTCCTAGCCCCAGGACTCCACGCCATGGCTGGCCGGTCATTGACTGGCGCGTGACTGTAACATGATCGTTTTGTTTGTTTCGTAAGATCGTCTCGATTGCTTTCTTCGCCCTCCCTCCCGCCCTGGGGGTGGCCTCAAGCCCTCTGGGGCCTTTTCTTTGCTATTAAAGATTCCCAAACAGATCCTCTGTCTTGTTTGTCCTTGCGTGTTGCGAGAGGCGTGTGACGGAGGACACTTTTCTGTATTCAGACCATGGGCATCGCATGTTTATGGGACTACTCTTTTGCGTTCGTGTATTGTATTCGAGAGATGAGACCATGCGGGAATTATTCACTTGGTTGTGTTTTTTATTGTCAGGTGGGTTTCCAGAGGAAGGAAAAATTGCTCTCATTACTGTTCTTATCATCCTGTTCCTGGTGATCGTATGTCTTGCCATCATTTGGTTCTATCGAACGAGAAAACGACGGTGAGCCTGAATGTTTCCTAAACAAGATAACATTTCATAAACGGTCCATTGTACAATTCCATATTCTAACTGGAGAAATTTATGTTTTGGTAATTAGGAGGGAATATGAAACGAAATCACCCAGTGGCCAATCAATCCGGGTAAGTGAAACTAGTTTTATTATAATGAATAAGACTTTCATTATATGTCTTAACGGACTCTTTATTTTTTCAACTAAGTGCACGCATGTTTACAGCTGAGCTGATAGTTTTATAAGGGGTCAGTACATCAACACCTAGTATTAAAAATAAAAATAATTAATTATTGGACGAGGTTGAGCAAAACATCGTGATTTGTCAGTGGCGAGCAGATCAGCCGAGGCAAATAATTGATCTGCGAGACACTGACAAATCAAGATGTTTTGAGAAAACCGAGTTCAATAATTGTTTTATCATTCGATAACTTAATTTGTTTAAGTTTTGCACAATTACCTTCGGGAACTTTGAACCGTTTGCGTTCTTGATAAAGTAATAGAGACAAAACCATAACTTCACATTCGATAATACGAGCTACTAGTAGTACTTTACCTAATTCTCCTTCTTTCAAATAATGCCAAAGGGACATTTTCGTCTTCTTTGTATTTCCGCTGTTTTTTAGTCTAGTAAACAATACAAGTTCTCACACCTCTGGAAAAAAAGCTGACATTGTTCTCGGAATCGGACACAGTTGCGCATGAGCAGATTATTATTCGTAGAAAAATCAATATTGGACGCTAATGCGCTTGAGCAGACCATTATTCTTAGGCAGTTATTTGTAGGTCACCTGTTAGGGTTTGGGCCAATGAAAAGGAGGGAAAAATGAATCGAATGATAAATCACTTTATTTAAGTGTCAATGTATTTACCACTGCTGTGATAATTGGGGACATGGTAAAACAAGGAAACAAATATCGTAAATGAAAGAAAGTTGTTAAAAATCGCAACTGGCAGGAGGCAGACCAGTTGGCTATTTACAAAGCGTGGAGAAGTTGAAGTCAGGACCACCGAAGAGAAATCCTTTTTGAGTTATTTTTTTTTTTTTTTTCAAAAAAAAAAACTCATAATCGGCGTACGGACGTATGTCGCTACTCCGTGGATGGATGGATGGATGGGTGGATGGATGGATGACGAGCGATGTATTTCACACCAATCAGAATTAGGATACTATCGATCGATAACCAATGAAATTACCGCTTGCATGTATCGTTTAATTTTGTATCAATATTTGTTTCGGATTCAAGGGACGGCCATCTTTATTTTCGTATAAACTTGGCCTTATTGGGCGGTGTTGGCATGATGTCTCTATTTCCAGCACTCGGTGTTTATGTAGCTCTGGTGTACAACGTTGTGTGTGGGTTTTAAGCGGAAAACTGTTCGGAAATTTTCATGGTGGTGAAGAATGTACGAGGATGTGAAATTGTACATGCTGCGGGCAGTCTGTTTTGACGGCTTTGGTTTAGGGATTGTTTTTTGATTGCGGTTAGTTGTGAATAAGAGCCATGTTGAATTTTAAAATGTTTCTGACTGAAGTAACGATAGCTTTAATTTTGATTAAATTTGAAGTTGCGGATGTACGCAGCTTGCTATTTCTCGGAGATGAGTTGTTTGAAATCAGTTGAGGTGAGAGATCAGACATGATCAGAGATTTTGCTTCAAGACATAGTAGATGTCATAGAGCATTTAAGAATTTAAAGTTAGGGAGGCCACATACTCAAGAACGCAGGGTACAGTAATTCCGGAGAAACAGCTTTCATTGCAGACGTACCAGCTCTGGTAAATATTTCACAAACCGTTCGTTATTAAATATGCAAAATCTTTCACCAGGATTTTCG
Source organism: Blastomussa wellsi (assembly GCA_947652115.1). Lineage (NCBI taxonomy): Eukaryota > Metazoa > Cnidaria > Anthozoa > Scleractinia > Plerogyridae > Blastomussa > Blastomussa wellsi. The sequence continues at coordinate 28,799,551 of OX393561.1, forward strand.
GCACAAATTTCGTAACAACCAGAGAACAGTGTTCTAACTGTACTACGTTTTAAAAACCCTTTGGAAAGATATATTTTTTTCCATTTGATCCGTTTATTGTTTTTCGATAAAGTACTTTGATGCGTGTTTAATAAATCACAAAATATGACGCTTGTGTTGAAAATCAGCGATGCAGAAAAACAAAGTATCATGTTTCAACATTTCGAAGAAAAACAAAAGTATCATATTACAAATAATTAAAAGTATCGTGTTACCGCTGTCAAGAATCACGTTTGGTGTTGCATTCTGCACTGTCCTTTGAGTCTCTGAGTTTTTCATTTTCAGGTAGAAATAGCTTTGTTAATTAGAATTGACATTTAGTTTACTGGCAGGAAGGAGGACTTGATCTCGGGACTACGCTTGCCTCCAGCTCCGACGTTTTTGTACCAAACTAGAACATTGTAACTTTTAACAAACACCAGCTCCAGAATTATTGAACTGCAGGCTTCCAGACAAGTTTAACGTCGGCTACATGCATAACGTCGACTAAATTGATTAAAACTTTTAGTGGTCCATACGAAAGACAGACTTTTGCGGAACTTTTATTAGACTATGGATGCCACGGCTGTAACTTCTGCAACAATTAGGATCTCAATCAGCTAAAGACGCTTTTTGTCACATAAATAAAGTTATTATTGTGTGCCTGAGAAAGGCCCGCAGCAGGCTACCCGCAACACAAATCTTGACAGTGACCAGCAGATCACGTATCACGCGTGAGCACCGCGTTTATAACAGGGACGTTCAAACCAGAAGTTCTTCTTCCACCAAGAACGATCAGGTTTCCCACTTGAGCGCCAAGTTTATAATTGGATGGACAGCAATGAAAACAAAGCGGATAAATAAACAACGAAGAAGTAAAATCTCCGCAAGATGCGTATCGGATAACACCAAGTGCGTCTCAAATCTGTTTGCTTCCAAAACATAAAATTCTGAGCCAAAGATTGAAAAATACAACAAACGTGAGGGAAACTTCCTTTCGAACTGAATTTTATTTAAAATGAAACCAAAACTTGTATTCAAAAGCGTCAAAAATTTTAAAGCCGTGCAATTCTACATGCAATAATTAAATTAATTCACGTACTACGCTACCGCGAAAGTTTTAATTTCAGCCGACGTCTTTTGCATTCTCGTCCCCATAGTCGTTTTCGTTTCTCTTAGCCGGCTGGGCCTTGGCACGAAAACGAAGGGCTCTGGGTAAGGTTGGTAGATTATAATATCGACCTACCAGAGCTTTTCTTGTGCGAGACTTACATTGTCATACGTGAGGTAGGAATCTCATTTACCTTTTATTTTTTAAGGTAAAAAAAATCTGACCCCAAGAAGTCTCGATCCCGGAACGATGGATCACCAAACGGGAATAATCCCCACTACACCACCGAGACCAGTTACCAAATTTCCAATTTTTTTGGCTACAAGTCCCTAACCCTAATATTAAGGCTAACCGCAAGCAACCTAAAGTTAATTTAGGCTAACCGTAATTCTATGTAGACCAACCGAAGTGCTTAGAAGTGGGTCGCCACGAAGCTCTTCGGAACGTCTCACAGGATTGGCTGAGAAAATGATAACAACAGCAACAATGGACCCTAGCCCTAAAACGATAGAGTTTCGTGCTAACAAGATCCAATGAAATTAGAGGTTCCGAAGGACTTCAGGGCCCTTCGTTTCTCGTACCAAGGCCCCGCCGGCTAAAACGAACGAAAAGGGCTATGGGGACGAGAATGCGGCTTTTGCAGTCAATTGTTCACTCAATGGTTTTATCAATCGTTATAAAAATTCCATTAAAATTTGAAGAATTATTGTATATTACCATTTTGTATTCAGAAAACCTGAGAAGCCGCATTAAGTCCGATTTAAAGTCTGTGATCGGAAGCCAAACACATTCAAAAACCGCCATGACAGCGTGTCTTTGCTGGCGTCGAACTAAAGATGACTCTCCTTCGTTCGCAAGGTTTTAGCTCTTTACTCCATGGTTGATTGCTGTTTTACTTTTCATTTTTCGCCCCAAAGATGGACGTTTCTCTGATGAGAATAAAAAACAAGGCCTTGGAATTTTGTAAACAAGTGCCGCGACTTGCCAAGACGCACCATGATTTTCTTGTACATGTTGCACGCCCGGATTAAGGCGGGATTTTACCTGAATTTGAATGAAATTTGGAGAGGTTTAGAGTAGGTATAAAAGGAAGAAAATTAGTTTTGAAACACCCACAGACAGTTGACCCCCACCCAAGAGCAACAAGCTTAGTAGGGGACTGTCTGGGTGTGCATATTCTAATTTTAAACTCAAAATTCTAATTTTCAAACCCCATCAAATCTTCACTATTTCCAAGAGAGGATAAAGGGTAAGAAAGGTAATCCCCCATATGGGCCCTATTCCTAAGGTAATCCGTCTCAAGTTTTTCTTAGATCACCCCTATCCAAAAGGGATCAGTAAACAGCCATTCATATGGCGCGAACTTTGGTTACGTAGATAGCCCACGCAGATCATCCACGCAAAACCCTCGCGCATTGTGCGAGGCGACCTCAAATAAAATGGCGGAAGACGTGGAGATATGTTTTGTAGACGAAAACGATTACAAAAAAGTATCTACACCAAATGACACTGGAAAACGACGATGGAAAAAGAGTCGTCCGTCGTGGAAATATTATACGCGCGAGAATGAGTGCGTTCTAAAAGGGCCCATACCTCTCTTACTCTTTATCCTCTCTTGCTATTTCATATTCCTCCCAGTTTTCCTCCTCCTTTAAGAAAAACTCCCTCCTCCCAAATATACCCAATAATCATCCAAAAATTTACAAAACATCACAAAACCTTCACTAGTGAGATGAATGAATGGTTTTGGCATTCCTGGAAACGCAAACGACATAGGCGCTTTAAACCCACTTTAAATGACGGAAAAACGGCTTTCAGGTAGAATCCCGACTTAACGAAAAATCCTGTTTGTAGGACCCCAAGTGTTCACTGATTGGTTTATTGGCCCTAATTTACTGGAGAAAATGGGAAAACTAAGATGTCTTCGGGGAGGAAGGGAAGGGGTATTTGTCAGCACGTGCTATTCCCGGTCGGTTTTGGCCGGAATGGAAATTCCAGGAGTGGTTTTAGCCAGGGCAGTTTCGGGTGGAACGGGAGCCAATGGATTAAGTGCATCGAGGCCCGCACTTTCTAACCTGTGGTTACCACTAATTATTATTGTTAAACACACAGTGACCATTGTCTGTGACCAGACGACGACGACAACAACAGCAACAATAATTTTAATGCATATATAGTAGATAAGCAGCATGTACAGTTGTATTACAAATCTGCGAGTCTGTTTGATTTTTTCCATTACATTGTTTTCCATTTTCCGCCGAACAGAATCGCACCCTTATTGCTCTGAAAGTAGAAAAGTATATTTGTGTTTTGGCTTGAAATTGCATAAAAAACAGGTCCTGCACTTTTTACAGTTTGTACTTAGACAATTGTTTCAGTATGTGAGAGAGAAATCAACAAAGACGGTTGTAGTAGGCCAATTTCGATATTTTAAATTTCAGCCTAAAACAACAGACTTCAGCACTCGGCTCTGAGGAATTAACTGTAGAGTTTAAGGGTTTTATTCCCTACAGCCTCGTAGTGGTGTCTATTGTTTTAGGTTTAATTTAAATATATCGAAATTGGCCTTGGAACAATCCCAAAAGATTATAAATTTATTTTAAGAATTTTGGACGTTCACTAAAAGTAGATCTATTGCAGACGACTGCCTTGCTAGGTACTGGCCATGGGACAATTCTACGCAAAATCTCCCCTTCCCCACCCATGGGAGCACGAAACTTAATCTCCTTTTTGTTTGAGAAAGGAGTAATCTTTACATCAGGGTATTTTCTGTTGAGCTCATGGGTCCACCATCGCTAAGGGCTTGCGGGTGCCTCAAGGAGCCAGATTAGTACAGGATATATACTGTTTGCTGCCTTGCTTGGTTATCTCTAACACGTGTCAATGATATCGTTGTTTGAAAACATAACGAAGGCTAATGATAGTTTTGGGCTTGAAATTCAAACACAAAATAAAAGATTAATTATTTGTTCCACAGGGAGAGGGCCACCTATCAGTCACCAAAGAAGAAGATTTGCTGGGCAGTACAACCAACGAAACTGAAATGTGACACTTTTTTACACACTTTTTTCTACTGCGATGAAAAAGTGTTGTTCTTGTTCTCTTGTTCTTTGCAAGAATGCATGCCAATTATTGCGCCTCAATTTTCAAAATAAGTCCGTTTTTTTAAGCGACGATTTCTTGTTTAAACTGTCCGCCATTACCAGATTCGGCTTCAGTCGAGTTGCATTTAGAGAGCTGGATCGAGAGAGAAAATGACGTCATCGACGCACTAGTTTATTTTTGCAATTAGCCATTTTCTAAACGAGCAGGAGACTGGCACGTGAAAGGTCATCCAAAATGATCTTAGTTTACAAAATTTCAGCGTTATTGGTTAAAACGCACATATCCTGTACACCAAACCATAAAAAGCTCTCTAAAATTTCAACTTTTCAAAAGTGTATATATATTTGCGTTTAAGCCAATGACGCTGAAATTTAGCATTTTTACATTATTTTGGATGATCTTTTACGTGCTTGGTTCAATTTTTCGTTTCAATCGATTTTAAATACTTGTACCCAGTCCCCTACTCGTTTAGAAAATAGCTAATGTGTGAACCCAGCTGATTAGTATGTAGAACGAGCTTTTAGAAGCAAGTTGCTTTTTTGCATACCAAATATGCTGGTTCACACAGTGAAAAATTAAACGGGTAAGTCGAACCGTCATTTTCTCTCTCGATCCAGCTCTCTCAATGCAACTCGACTGAAGCCGAATCCTGTAATGGCGGACAGTTAAAACAAGAAATCGTCGCTTAAAAAACGGACTTATTTTTGAAATTGAGGCACAAATCAAATCGGAATCGAAAGAGAACAAGAACAACATTTTTTCATTGAAGAAGTACTTCAGGGTAGTGGCGGATCTAGGCGAGGGGCCCGGGTGAAAATTTTAAGGCCCGAAGGCTGGGAAAATTTTTTGCCAGTGGACGAGGGAAAGTTGAAACTGCGGGTAAAGGAAATGGTATACAAAGGGTTTTTCTACCGAATCTGTTGGGGCTGGTTACATATAACCTTTTTATTTTTTGATATTGCACGATTAGATACATAACCTTTTTATTTTTTGATATTGCACGATTAGACAACATACAATAATAAGATTACTAGAAAAAGCATCACATAAATAAAACTATTGACTGAACGGAAGTTACAAACATTGCAGTACATTACAGATAGCTACAACAAAGGGTGGTTTCTACGCAATTTACTGTATAGGATAAGAAACAATAAAACGAAGGATCAATCATCTCAGCGAGCGATCGCAGTTATAATCAGAATATATGAGAAATGCATACAAAATGGAGATTCTGCGTGGAGAGACCAGAATGCACTGCACGGCGACTAGAATGCATTGGTGGTACTTCGTTGGCAAAGAGGCAAAACATGAAGGGCAACCGGGCATCGACCTTCTTTTCAGCGATCTTAGAAATTCAGGACCTTCAGTGGCAGTGTTTTCACGGGCGATTTTTGAAGTGACAACCGGAAATATACTGGTGTAGCCCAAGGATGTGAAATCGCTGCGGTTATTTTGGTCTATTTTGCCTGTCGGTCAACGTTTTATTGCATGCGATTTCAGTGCAAACGTATGGATCCAGTGCGGTAATTTTATTAAAGTTTTCAGAATGCTTGTAGAATTTCAGTGCGAATACGTGAGAACTTGTCAAAGCCGCACCGGCGCCGCCGAAGTGAGAATATTACAAGTAGGAATCAACAAAGGCATCAGAAAATGCACTTCTAGGCTAACAGTGCTGACGTTTAACGTTCAATCTAGCTCCTGCCATGACGCACAAAATAACGATATTTTGTTTGAGGTGCGAGAAGCACATGGCAGCTGCTGCACAAGTGTCATTAAAACGACAAAACTATCGGAAAACGCACTTTCAGCCTTACAGTGTAACTTGTTTAAACTGCTGTTCGCTCGCTCCGCAGCAAGATGGCCAACGAGGTTTTGTAGGTTCTCTTTTTCTCTCTTCAGACACACGTGGAAACAAGGTTTGTTTTAGCCACACTGAATTTTAGAATAATATTCAAACAGAAAGCCATGTAGCAGAAAGAGTGTTAGCGTTAGGAACCTAGGCTGACTTCACCGAATGGTGGTCTGGATAATTGCTGGAAATTT
>OX393561.1:28815830-28865830 GCA_947652115.1 Blastomussa wellsi
ATTCAGCGGAGTGATGTGATTACTTCCTACAATTTACGTGATTCTGAGAATAAGCTTGCTATTCCCTTACCACGTACTAACTATTACAAAAATAGCTTTGGCTATAGTGGTGCAGTCCTCTGGAACAGTCTACCCTCAGTCGCCAGAAAAGCAACATGTCTAACTAATTTCCAACGATTACTAGTTAATTCCGACACGGCATTCATGTAAAACAGGCCTTTTTTTTTGTATACATAGTCTTTTACAGTAATTCATAGTTTTTAGCTTATTAGAATTTTTATGCCTGATGTATATACCGTGATTAAATAAAGATGATGATGATGATGATGATGATACAGGTGTTATGGAATCATTGGTGTTCTCCTTACTGTCACAAATACAAGAATATTCATCATTCAAGTCTAGCGCTTTACATAACTGTTTTACTTTATTAGAATTTCGTTTGACTTTTTTTTCGGTTTCCGTTGTCCGCCGTTTAGGTGTCATGTTTCCCACCCAGCCCCCCCCCCTACCCCCCCGGGGGGTTCAACTGAGTAAACATTTCATTTTGGTAAAAGTTGAACCATATACACAAAAATAGATTCCTTTCTGAAGGCCACTAGGGAACAAGTGCCGGTTTCCAGAAACACAAGTCCTCGTAAAGGCAAGGTAAGGTAAGGTCTGCATATATACGAGCCTAGTGGCCCATCAGGCCGGAGCTTATCCTGGTTTTCTTAACATGAAGCGACAGAGAGTATTTCTTCTCCCCCCTGGATGGGATGCTAGTCCATCGCAGGCAGAAAACTACCAGTATATAAACTATTTTTTCACCTTTTATCATTATTACGGAGCAAAAGTTTGCTCATTGAACTCTCAAATGATCCCAGTCAAAAGGTCCCTGCTTTCCGAAATGACGTGCCGTCTGATTAGTTTTTGGTTTGATGCTAACAGAGTCCGCCTTCTTCCAGCTCATCCTCTTGGTTGAGTTGTTCTGTTTCACCCGTTTTAGTTGACACCGGCTCGGGAGTCACTTGTGTGTCAGTCTTGACAAAGTCATTGAGGTTTTGAACAGGTTTTCTTTCGGTCAACCCACTGCCGCCGCCGCCAGCATCACCGGGAACACGTAAATTGCGAGACAACTTCGCAATCTAAAGTGAAAATTGAAACAAGACTGGTCACGTCAAACATTGGTACAGTTTTAAGCTTTGCTCACTTATAAATGTGTTTAAGACGTCAGAGAAATGAACTTGAAACTGAAATTAGCGTAAAAAATAAGAAAGAGTCGTCGGCATAGAGAGGGGTGTAGCACTGCTTGCCAAAATTCCCTGCACTTGTAATTTCATAGAATGAAAACCGTATCTATTCGATTAAGCGCCCAACCTCGAATAAGCGCCCAAAGTTCCCTTATTGAGCTGGTCGCCGATAACATTGAAGTGGATTGAGAATTAAGATAGCTAAAGAGACTTCTGCGAAGACCGAACAATGAGTTGTTAGTCCTGGGCATAAACCGAACGATGAACAGTTACAATTTATATGCTTTAATAAGTTGTCATGTTCCACAAAATAACTTTTTCTTTGCTGTATTTCTAAATGCATTTTAATAGCTAACCTCATTGTCCAAGTAGGTGAAGAGTGCTTGTGATGTGCAGGTTTTCATTCCCTCAGCATCGCCCTGATCAAAACAGTCTAGAACTTTTTCTGCTGCCATTGCTTCATCTGAACTACCAAACCCAGGAATTCTGTTAGAAGAGGAATGGTCACTACATTAACATCTCCCAAGAACGTCAACGGACTGGAGCAAACTCCTGGCCGAAGCAACTGCATCCCCATCGCTGGCAACGTTGAAGAAGAAAGTGACTGCTTTATGAAGTAAATTAGCCTGCCTTATTTTTATTTGTGAAGAGCGGCTTTACTCACCAGCTTGGCTAACATGACGTAGCTTTACTAACTCGATAAAGGTTTATTTAACAATTAGACCCATAGCACGCAAAGGCCACGGGTCAATAGCCCATGAGGCGAAGCCGAATGGACTATTGACCCGTGGCCCTTGAGGGCGAAGGGTCTAATTGTTTGTCGGACAGAAAAGGCAATAACAAAGTTAGCAAATGCAAGTTGAAGAAATATTTATTTGGGAATAAAACGGAAGAAAGTTTCACGCTCGATTGCGACTTGTAATAGTCCTCTAGTAGGCTAATGCAGGATTTGCATTAGTCCACTAGTTGGGCGATCAATATATGTTATGTAATATGTAATATATGTTATGTAATATGTTTGTTGTGATTTAGTCGTCTTGTACTTTTCTTATATTTTCTTTATTATTAATTGTTGTAAATGTTTATGTAATGGAAAAAAATAAATAAAAGGTAATGATTGTACAGATTAGGTTACACACAGCATTGTATAAGAAAGCAGTTGACTTGTTTCCCCTTACTTTTTCACTTGAAAACAATATTTTACCTTATATAATAAGCCCAATTATTAACACATTTTGATTGGTTCTAATCTATGATCTGTTAAAGGACACACGCACTGATGACGTCATCATTACATATTTTGTTTCTTTAGTATATAAAACAGATTCCATGTTGCCCTGTGTCGGTTTTGTTCAGTAATAGATCACAGGAGACATCAAAATGTGGTACGAACATCTGTGACACACTCGGGAATCACTTTGTGTGCCACTTTTTGTTCTTGCCACATTTTGACGTCATCAGTAATCTGTTACTGAAAGGATGACCAACATGGAATCTATTTGTTAACCAGATTAACAAATAGATTCCATATTGGTCACGTTTTTTTTTTTTGAAGTAATGTAGAGTTTGACCTAGCAGTCAACCACAATGAACCAAGGACGCCTTTTCAGGAACTATATTTTGGTTCACCTTAAATACCTCAATGTAAACTAAACTAGTCTTGACTAGCGTTTTTCAACGTTGTTCTAAGTTTGCAGGAGACTACTCAAATAGAATAGAGGGGGTAAGTTTCTAAAGAAATTGTGGTGCTGCGTCGGTGGGAAGTATAAGTTTCTAAAGAAACTGTGGTGCTGCGTCGGTGGGAAGTATAAGTTTCTAAAGAAACTGTGGTGCTGCGTCGGTGGGAAGTATAAGTTTCTAAAGAAACTGTGGTGCTGCGTCGGTGGGAAGTATAAGTTTCTAAAGAAACTGTGGTGCTGCGTCGGTGGGAAGTATAAGTTTCTAAAGAAACTGTGGTGCTGCGTCGGTGGGAAGTATAAGTTTCTAAAGAAACTGTGGTGCTGCGTCGGTGGAATGTATAAGTTTCTAAAGAAACTGTGGTGCTGCGTCGGTGGGAAGTATAAGTTTCTAAAGAAACTGTGGTGCTGCGTCGGTGGGAAGTATAAGTTTCTAAAGAAACTGTGGCGCTGCGTCGCTCCGACGAAGGGCTAACGCTCGAAACGTCAGCTCTTGAATGTCTTTACGGTGGCCAATTGACATTATCAACCCAGTTGATAAAACCAAATTATACTCAAATAGAAGTCTCCCTTGTGGGAAAAAATATTGTAAAGTTCTTCCAAATATTATGTCCATTCAAATAAATTATTGCCTTCTTATGCCACGTACTGACCAGTTTATAAAATAGTTCAATGCTGGTGAAAAACTCTTTAAGTTAAAATAATTCTAAGAACACAAACAATCTGTTCAATTGAACTTACTCAAACGAGTCCTTGTAACAGTTATCTGCAGCTACATAGTCACTCTCATGAAGATGAACAACTACCATGCTGAGAATAACCTGAAAATTAGTGAGCAACAATCAAGAGACGATCACCAGAACCAAAGCAATCACATACGTTTGGCTAGCAAAAGTAGCATCAAGAATGGATCTTGGCAAACATTTTCAGCCAGGTCTTCGTTCAGGTGGCCATTATAGAACAAGTAAGAGATACCTTAGACATCATCTGGAAATTCTCAACTTGTTCATAAAGTTTGATCTGTTGTCTCATAACATTTAGAGCTTCCTGAAATCTACAAAATAACGAGAAAATCACCAAACACAATGATAAGGAATGTGTATGAGATAACCGACACGATAACAATGAGAAATTCTCCCAAGGCCAGTAACTAAATACTCTCCAAAAATTAAAGGGCCTCTTCAGTATTTTGCTATGGAAACATGGTTAGAATTATTAGACTGTGAAGTGCACAGAAAATGAGATCACAAGATATATTTTATCTAGTTTTGATGTCACATCAAATTCAGGTAGCTACGAATGGAAATGTCACACTAACAACATTTTAAAAAAGCTACATTAAAATAATATAAAATAAATTACTAAACAATATTTTATTTACCTTTTCAACTTTAAAAGGAGATTAGCAGCTTTTGACAAAGGCTCAATGCCCTCCCGAATCTTGTCTTCTGACTGTAATTTAATTATTCAATAAAAGATTTCAGTTATATGACCAGGTATACCTAGTTATGATACTACAAGAAAGATAAACAAACAGTACTAGCTAACAAACAGCAAATAGACCTTATCTGCCTAGAAATACATATATATCTCAAGCAAGACATATTAATTTCTCACGCAAGTTTTGGTGGGGTTTTGATGTTAATTAATTTTTGTGAAATGTTACTCAATTGGTTCATGGTTTAAGTTGTGCACTATCAGGTTTTGGTGTGCTTGGGAAGTTGGCACTTACACTTCTAAAGCATAAACCAATTATCGTTAATTTATTTATTATGGCAACAGCAACAAAAACCCGGTTAAATATATTTTTCCAATTGGAGTCAAGATTGAAGCCACATAAGCGCATAAGCCTCTTTGAACAAGCTCCGCTTTACTGAGCTGAAGTGTTAAGTGCCCTAGTCATCCTCCACCATTTTCAATATCATTGAAATTCTGGAAGTTGTAAGTTGCATTGTAAGTCGTAAGTTGCATTGTTGTAAGTAGTGTTACTGGAAGTCTGTTCAATTACCTGTAGCAGTTTCACAAGATCTCTTTCGTTTTGACATACTCCTCTGACCAAAACTCAACTAGTATGTAAATATACCGTAAACACCCGCAAATAAGCCGCACCTTTTTTCCAAAAATCTCTGCTCAAAATCAGGGGTGAGGCTTATCTGCGGGAACATTTGAAAAAGGTGCCGTGAATTTCAATGAATTGACACTTTTATGGAAAAGTATGTAAAAAAAGGTTACACAAAACTGCAAGAGAGTGCTGGTCATTGCTTGACTCCTAAAAAAGTCGTGTTTGATGTAAGCGTACTGCTTTTAATATTATGGCGCTTACATTTGTTGCTGCCGCTAAAAGCATTAAACCACCTTCGTAAAAAAATCCTCCAAGCGGTTTATAGTCACTTTTCTCGAACAGGAAAACGTTACACAGCACAGAATTAGCTACACTAAAAATCCTCCTGTAGATGTATCCAAGCTAGCTTGATGGATTTACAGGTTTAGTTATTTTGCCAGTCATACCGCAATATCATTTCTTATCTTAGTTTTCTTATACTGTCTACTGTAAATAAAGCAGTAGAACAGGCTATAGGTACATACAACATTCATTTCACTAGCTGTGATGTACAGCTCAGCTGCTTTGGCTGGATCAGTAGAATCACACATCCTAATAAGCAACAAAAAGACAACAATTAAAATCATATGATTGTGTACAAATGAACTTCAATGTCATAGCACCTGCAATATATTTTTCAAGGCATGCACTAAAACCAGGAACACCGGATGCGTTTTCAGACGTTTTTAACATTTTCTAGTCAGTTATATGCTAAATCTGCTTCAAATCTCTCCAAAATGCATTTGCAAAATAAACCATGCCAGGATTTTTTTCACTAGCACCGCATTTAATGACATTTTAGCTCGAGCATGCGCACAATTCAAAATTTCAAGAACTTTTTTTTGGACGAGAAAGTGACCCACCTCTTTAGGCTTTTCATTTCCTTTATTATTGTTTTGCTTTTCCTTTCTTCTTCTTTGGTATCTTTTTTATGCTTTTGCTGGCCCTTTACTGGGATGGCTTTTGGTTCAAGAATTGCCAAGAAAGCATCACTGAGACAGGAAATACTTAACCCATTGACTCCTAAACCGGTCGTAACCGGCCATGACAGACTTTGACCTTTGTTCCACTTCTGACGTCATCAGCTTTGACCAAAATAGGAATTCCATTTATCCCAGTTCTACAGAAGGGAAAGAGCTTTCCAATGATACCCAGATGATATTGATTGGGCCAATGGAGCTTGAAAAATGCAGGAAAACGCTTAGAATTTTCTGCCAAAAGCTAGGAGGAAAATTTCCCTCACTTACCCTTGGCTACTCCATGTTGAGTATTTCCCGTCTCAATGATGCTTTCGTGGCAATTCTTGAATCGAAAGCAAGCCCAGTAAAAGGCCAACAAAAGCATAAAAAAGATACGAGGAAAGGAGAAAGGAAAAGAGAAAAATAAAAATAAAGAAATCAAAAAGCCTAAAGACGTGGGTCACTTTCTCGTCCAAAATCTCGAAATTTTGATTTGTGCGCATGCCCAAGCTAAAATATTGTTAAATGCGATACTAGTGAAAAACTTGGCATGCTTTCATTCTGCAAATGCATTTTGAAGAAATTTGAAGCATATTTAGACTATAACTGACTAGAAAATGTTCAAAATGTCTAAAAAACACGTTTTTTCAAAACTACAGGAGTCAATGGGTTAACATGGAGTAGCCAAGGGTAAGTGAGGGAATTTTCCTCCTAGTTTTTGATGGAAATTTCTAAGCGTTTTCATGCATTATTTCAAGCTCCATTAGCCCAATCAATATCATCTGGGTATCATTGGAAAACTCTTTCCCTCCAGTAGAACTGGGGTAAATGGGATTCCTATCTTGGTAAGAGCTGATGATGACAGAGTCAATGGGTTAACTCCCACATCATAATCTCATAAAAAACATAAATTAGTTTCAGACGTGATTTCCACACTGTACTCTCCGTCAGTGCATGCAACATTTATGTGAGCCTCACATCAAAAAATACTTGCAGTCAAAACACCCCATGCTAAATAGAATGAAACATACTCCTTGTAGGGTTGAATTGTGTGTAATTTAACCTGCCTAATGGCCAGAGTTAAAAAATATAGTAGTCAACAACACTTAAACCACCCTTGTCAGGGACTCTTCACTGAAGAAATATAAATCAAAGTCACTGTAACAACCACTCAAGGTTCTCATGACACAGCATGACACATGTCATGGGTGGCGCCGCTAAGCATTAGGGCTGTGCAAGAGCTTTGATTATGACCAACATAAACTTTCACCTGTCGTTCGTCCGAATAACTGCTTTTTAAGTTCTTACTTTGCCATACAATCAGTCACACAATTAAAACAACAATTAATCTGGTCTTGTTTTGCTTTCATCACAAGAAATATGGACCAAAACTTGGCAACAAAGTTTGCCTTGGCTCATACAACCAGCCATACTTGAAAATCACTACTGAGGGTATACATGCTCATTCATTATTGACAGCCGGCAAAAAATGAACCTTGACAAAAAAACCTACAAATTGAAGCTGTTGAGCTGTGATTTTATTTTGAATCCAGAATGGGAGTTCAGACTTGAATAAAAGCTCTACTTACTTTGCTCCTCTGATGAGGGATAAGGCTCCTGTGTCTGGATTACCACTTTGCCTGTACATATCACTATATCAAAACAATGTTAACAATGTTCAAATTGTGCTGCATGTAACATGCAAAAGTTCTATTAGTTGAAATATTTAACAGGTCAAAATCGTCTGCAGGTAAATTCTTTCATTTTTATCTATAAAAAAGTCATCCACCCCTCCCCTTCTACCTCTCATCCCTCTACCCCCTACTCAACCTTCCTTCTGCCCCCCAACCTACAGGATCTCTTTACCCCCCAGTTAGCCTGTGGGCAGGCTTCCCGAACACTCGGGAGGTGGGGTCATGTGAAGGGGAGCCTGCACATATCTTCCAAAATCGCGGCTGCCGCCCACAAGAACCCCACAAATTGCTTAGCTTGTCAACTGTCAAAATTTAACCAATCAGCAAGCGCCTACAATCACTTGTGGAAAACTCCAAAAAATAAGGGAATCGAAGGCGTGATTTTCTTGCAATTCCTCTGGCAAACATTTTGTAGTAATAAAACTCCAACCTGACTGAGAGACTGAGTAAACCTTGCGCAGTGTAGCTTGTAATATAGGAAGACATGTGAAACACTGTATTAATTTGCTAAATCTATAAACACAAAAACAAAGAGACTAAACAAACAACAAAGTAAAATCTCCGCCAGATGCTTATCACATGACAACACCATGATCGTCTTGAATCCGTTAATTCTGTTCCATTCACGAACTAAAGAATGAAAAATGGAAGCAACTTGAAAGAAAATTGGTTTCTAAATAAATTTTATTTAAAATAAAGCTTTACCTTAAAAAAAAGCCAACAATTTTGCAGCTGTGGACAAGAATTAATTTATTATGTACAGAAACACGATAATTGCTGCCAATTTTCAGTGAAGCAAAGAACTCCACGGAGTGCTTAGCTTGTCAACTGTCAAATTTTAACCAATCAGCACTTTGTCAAAAATTTGGACGCAGAACATTCGAAATTCTGAGACTCGCATGCAGGCGAGTCTGCTTGTGCCAGAAAATAGTGCCCCTCTGAGACAGGAGCCTGTTTGCAGGCTACCCCTAGTATCTTAACATAATTTTATTCTCTTTTTTTTCTTTACTAAATTGTGCACAAGTTTATAGGATTTGAACTGACAATCTCTGGATCTACCGTCCAACCTCTTATCCACCTTGCCACCAAGGAAATGCTGACAGAGCACTTATTTTTTTTAAAGCTGTATTAAAGACACTACCATTCCCAAAGTGAAAACCTAAGCTAAAAATATTAACCTACGTGAAAAAAAAATTAGCCCGAATTTAAATTTGACCTGTAAAATATACATCAATACATCCCCTGCCCCTTCCACAAAGTCTGTATGGATGGACAGAAGCTCATACGATCACCAAATTTTCTCAGCTTGATGGGCTTTCAAACTTTCTTAACAATAAATGGTAAACTGTGTTGCTAAAAATGCTGTAAAAACAGTCACACATTTCAGGGACAACCCTAGACTTTCTCAAAGTCGTTCGCTTCTCATTTCCGGTTTGGTAATAGCAGGAAAAAAAACTTGTAGGCAAGCCTAGGACAACCCCTTCATATTTGTTTAAACAATGTCTCAAAGATAAACAGTATTTTTAGCACTTCAAAATGCAGCTTACCATTTATTGTCATGCTACGGAGCAAAACCCATTTTGTGATATTTATTTCAAAATTTATTACCCATGGCGCTCTACTAGCAGGCTTCATACACTGGAGCTCTGCTACCACAGGGATCCCATACAAGCAGTGCACCTTCGTATGTTGAAAGTATAAAGAAATGTATGGGAACACTGAAAGTGTCCTACTATCGAAAACTTATTTTGAGTAATGCTTATTTTTTGGTTGAAATAAACGTGAACTTACCTCAGGTGTTGTATTTTGTCGTTCCTCTGCTCAAATGGTGAATTTGAGCGATTTGGAGGGTTTTCCGTTGACTGTTGCTTCACGTTATAAGAAGGAGACAAGGGTGGAAAGCTCATTTTCGACCGCATACTAACGCGTAGTTCATGCATGAACTGTGGAGGTGCATATGTTGTCCGAATAAAAACGCTGCCTACAATGCCACTCGCACACAATATCTCAACATTTTTCTCTTGATCCTTCAAACGATTGTACATGGTTTGCACCCAAAAAAGACTTTCCAGTTCCAGTTTGCACTGTTACAAGCAGATTGTCCACAATATACTGAGTGTTTTCATTTGTTCAGATGTCAACTTTGATCTATGGGTTGAAAGATTGCAAAACATCACTGTCACACAACACTGTCAATTGATTGGTTTGGAGGCTGAACAGCTTTCAAATAAAAATATTGTCCAGTGTCAAGCAAGTCGTGTTAGAAAGTGACTTTCTGCAGCTATGGCCCATCGCTAATTTCTTTGAACTTAGAAGATTTGTGTTTGAATCTCCGCTCTTCATGCCAGCGGCATGTGTTCGCAGGCTTCTCTTCATGGCCATCGATCCTGTCACACGTCATAAAAAATCAACCCCAGACTTGTCAGTGGATGAATTGCCGCTGCCAATATGTGCCTGGCACCCCTCCCACACGAGTCATTTGTAACAGGGTATTGTTTAGCAACAACCAATCAGTGTTGAGCACACAGTGTGATGGTTGATCCCAGGAACACGAACGGACTGCCGCAGATGTTTGTCCCTTCGAAAGCTGCATTTTTCAAAAATTAATCGGCGGTTAGTGCTGGGATTTTGAGTGGATCTTCGAGTGAATGCCATGAAAAGAAGCTTCGACCTTTCAGTTTATCTGGTACTCGATTTGGGAGCCGGGCGATTGCAATTTCTGTGTGAAAATCGGCTTGGCGCTGGAGCGGTCGAAAACGAGCTTTCCACCCTTGTCGCCTTCTTATAACGTGAAGCAACAGTCAACGGAAACCCTCCAAATCGCTCAAATTCACCATTTTGAGCCAAAGAACGACAAAATACAACACCTGAGGTAAGTTCACGGTTATTTCAACCAAAAAATAAGCATTACTCGAAATAAGTTTTCGATAGTAGGACACTTTCAGTGTTCCCATACAGTTCTCTATTCTCTATATTTTCAACATACGAAGATGCACTGCTTGTATGGGCTCCCTGTGCTGCTATTAAACGTGTACATAACCAATTACTAATTGCAAGGGGAATGCAGCAACAAAAAAAGGCTTTAATCTGTATGGCAATTCCCCAGACAAGCAGTTGTCCTTTGCTATACTAAGAATGTTTAATTAAATTTTGCACAATTAAAATTATCATCTGATTATTATTATTAATATAAAATTAAAATTCTTTACACTGCTCTTTCTACCAAAGAAACCGCCTCTGGGACATTTTTCATTTCCTTCAGAACTGAGGCAGCCTGCTCCAAAGCTCTGTAAAACACACACAAAATTAATTGCTAAATATGCATGCTTGTAAGGCTGAGTGCCGGTGTAACTTAAGGGAGAGCCTAAACTAACCAAACACGTTGTTCTCACAAAATACATTGTTGCTTGGTATACTGGGAAGTTAAATGTTAGGTGTTAAAGGAGAAGCATCATGATTTTTGTTTAGAATTAGCAAAATTTAAACTTCTAACACCTCGTAAATACCCAAATCATTTCAAAATCAAAAATTTTATGACATCAAGTGAATTCAGAAGGACGAGGCAAAATATGTTAGTACTGATTTCATATGAGATGTAATGGGAAAACTTGAAAACGTCGGCCCAATGTTTTCAAGTTGGCATCAATCTCGATCTTGGCCATCCTATAAACAGTTTCTATACATTACTATAGTCTTTCAAAGGATTTTTTAGCATTATCATACAGCTTCTGTTAACCGAAAAATGTCCCTTGGATTTTCAATGTGTTACTAAAAATAGCGTGATACTGCCCCTTCAATCGTAAATTTTGCTTATTAGAATAGACAGCATTAGAAATATTTAAGGGGGCAGTTATCACAAAAGAAAAAGAGAAACACTACTGTACAGTTTCACTTACTTTGCTGCATGGAAGAGACTAGCATGTGAAAAATATGTGTTAAGGACAAAAAAGAAACAGTGACGTTTATTTTTCACAATTGACAAAATAAACTATGCTTCATTGTGATGTAAAGCCTTCAAATATGACATGAAAAACGTCAAAGAAATTTGCAATAAAAAAGCTACCTAAATTTAGTGGAGGTAGCTATCTTCTCTTCCCATTGCAAGCACTGGGCATATGTTTGGCCAGAGTAACAGTATCAGTGCATCCTTAGATGCTGAAGCCCGGGTGCTGAGGGACATTAAAAAGATGTCAGTAACTGTTCATTCACAAGCCTAAAACATTTTACACCAAGTTGCCACTTCTATTGTAAGTCCTTTATCTTGATGAGTCTGAATGCTGGTTTTGGATAGCCTGTGGTAACAACAGCAAATAACTACTGCTAAAGAATATGCATAAACCTGTAAACATGTTGCTATCAAAGGATACGAGTGGGAATTGTAGTGGGCATCAGCAGCCCTTTTAAAGGCATCACTGGCCCTATCATAGGACTTGGCAGCTTTGAAACATGTTCCTGTGATAACAGAAATACAAATCAACAGTTTTGAAACTGTGACAAATCAGATATTATTGCTCTGATTGAGAATTTCAATTCACAAGTGGAATACTCTTCGTAAATACATCCAAAGGGGAGCTTCAACCTGTTCCCATGAGAAATAGGCCTTTTGCAACAAACGGTCACATGGCACAAAATCTGCCATGCTGGAGGGCAAGCTTATTATGATTCCCGCACTGGAACACTGGAACAGACAAACAAAGCAACCTCAGCCAGTCAAGCTTGACTATTCTTTGTTTTGGATGTCCCAGTGCGGGAATAATAATAAGCTTGCCCTCCAGCATGGTGGATTTTGTACCATGTGACTGTTTGTAGCAAAAGGCCTATTTGAATGCCTTTTTCTTCAAAAGAGCATGTAATTTGATCAATTGGTGATCATTTTCACAATCCTTTCCATTCCAATTGCAATTTCCCTTGTGCTATTCACACAGTCATGTAAGACTATTAATCCTTATTATATTATTATTATTATTATTATTATTATTATTATTATTATTATTATTATTATTATTATTATTATTATTAGGTACTTACCAGCTTTCATATATTTATCTGCAGCATTGTCCCAATCAGACTTCCATTTCAACCAACTTGTCTTTACACTGATAATTAAGGAGAGCAGAATTAAGTTATTCCTCATTAGAATAGTCCAGTGTGACATGTTAAAATGCTCCTGGGCTTCTATTGGTAGAAGTGATGCCAAGTTTCTCAATTAAGAAATAGTGATTATCATTGATTACTATTCTTAATTCTCGGTAAATTTCAGTAAAATGCATACATGAAAGGTGAACTATATTAAAGACTCTTTGTCTACCATGATCCATTATTCTCATGCACGAACAGATTTTGGACATTTAGCGGCCTAAAATTAAATCTACCAGTAGAAAGAGGCAGGAAATATTTTATTTTGATACCATCTGGCTAAGAATTGCAGGTTATCTGTATTTTAAATTATGATTTTGCGTCGCGTCGGGGTCACAATCAACTGCAAGCTCCTGCCGCGCACCCAGTGTGTCATGCAACAATTTGAAAACAACTCAATACAATAAATTTGCTTTTTATTGCCTTTCTCAAGCAGACATACAGAATCCAAACTACTTACTACGCTTAAAATACTGTCAGTACAAATGGAGATGCAGAATACAAGCAATGGACATTTTATTTTTCCGCTGGAGATTTCCATACTATGGTTTGGATCTCTTACAGAGTTTCCAGGAATCAAATGTAGAAGAGAAAGATGATAATTTTTATTATTGCAATAAATTTCAAGGAATCTCACCAAAGTTAACTTGATACCAGAAGAATTACAAGCAATGCGATAGCCTGTGTTCAGCTGTTCTGAAAGCAAGCAATGTGAAGAAAAATCATTGTCGCTTACTACAGCAAACAAGAACATTATTTTTTTTTCATTTTTCATCCGGGTGCATCTTCTTTGTTCCTCCACCGATCCTGTACAGATTTCGTTAAAAGATCCTTTCCCTTGTAATTTAAGCTGTCAATTATCTTTCAGCCATTAACTACTCAAGGATGCATTGGAATCTCTGTATTGGAATGTAAATAGATTCACAAGAAAATATAAAACTTCACTCCGGGTTTACCTCAGCTCTTTGCAAACTTATCTCCATTCCCGATTTCGTAAAAAGCCATTAACCTGAAATTCTCAGAATAACCTCGCCACCGATCGATCGTCAACGTTTCCAAAAATAAGGAACTACTTGTTGTCCTGGTCAAAGCATTATGTTGGCTCAAGCGGGATTTCGAGCCTCGCTAGAAGAGATTTTTCCATCCTGAGTTGTATGTCATGCGTACAAGCTATTTGTCTTTCGTATTCAGTTTCCATCTTTACAAGTCACTGCATGAGCCGGCTGACAGTTGATAGTTTGCTAGACTCAGTGCTTCTCCAGACAAGACCACAAATCGATAAATACCAGAGTCGCTTTGTTTGGTTCGCCGGTTGGAATTATACATTCAGCGAAGCGAAATAAGTATGTACGAGATTTTCGTCACGGAAATTCGAAGCGAGACGTCTATGAAATTCCTCAGCGAAAGGCTGATAAGTGTTCCTCTGTAAACTGCTAATTAAGAGCCAGAAGCAGGAAGATACCATGTTTACATTTTAACGATTTTCAGCGATATGCAAATTTTGATGAAATCAGGTCGGCAAAATGGAGACGTCAATCAAACAAGTCAACCTCCTGGATCTGACCAATCAGAGCTTGCACTAGAATATCATGCAGGACACGGCGGCATAAAACCTTTGTCTGCAGGCTACGATGCCCAACTGCCCCCGACCCACCCCTGTCTAGCCGGAGCCTGCTCGCAGGCTAAGGAATTCTTTGCTGCCGCCATGGACAAAATCACATTGCATACCGGCAGTTGTTTAGCTTCTCAAACACTTGCCAAATGAACAATTTACGGCCAAATAATCTCCTCAATGTCAAGGATGATATTAAATCTTTCCATAAAAGCAATAGCTGTCAAACAATCCAGATTGATGCCTCAGATTATAAAGGATTGAAGAGCAAAATGATCTTCTACTCAACAAATTGAAAGTTTTGTATCATACAAAACCTAAGGCGAGGCGCGCAATGAATAATGGTAGACAGAGAGTCTTTAACAGTGATCCTATTTGGCGGAATGGTGGAATGGCAGTAGTATTGCCCTTACCAACAAGTAAAAGCTAACTGCAAGCAAACTAGCCCGTGAAAACTTACTGCAAGTGCACTGGTGTGAAAGCTAACCGCAAGCAAACTAGCCTGTGAAAACTTATCACAAGTGAACCGGTGCGAAAGCTAACCGCAAGCAAAAACTGAACTGCGGTTAGCTTTTACTTGTTGGTAAGGGCAATACTACTGCCATCATTCTGTCATTCCTCTGAGTAGGGTCATCCCTATATTAACAAGTAAAAACCTTATTACATCCGTTACAACAATATAATTTCTTCAAAGTACCTCACCAGCTGATAGCCATTTCTGTGTTTTTAATCAGTAGCTTATGTTCTAAATGTGTGTTAAACTAAACGTAACTTACTTCTTCCTTTTAAATAAACATTACTGTCTTGACCATGACATTTTGTTTTACAAAGATATTCAAAGCGTCAAATTCATGGTATTCTTTAACAACACAGAATATGGATAGTACTGCTTCTTACTTTATGTAGAGTCGACATCCAGCATGTGTGCAAAATGTGTGCCCGCCAAAAATAATTATCGGATTTTTACTGTTGTGCAACCATTTCTTGATATCAATAAAAATCAATGATAATCAATAGCAATTAAGTAATTCTGTGAGTGAGTATTGATTATTATTGACTGGTCAGATCAATCAATGTCAATTAATTTTATTGACTTCTTTTAGTGCTTTTATTGGCTTGTTTTCGAACTATTTAGAGACCAGAGATATAGGTTTTTGTTTAACTTTTATTCACTTTTATTTTGGGGACCTCCCTGAAAACCACTTTTTAAGTAATGGGAGCATCCTCATCAAACATTTATTATTATTGCGTTCGAAGAATGCCTACTAATCGTGCCAGTTATGCGGGATGTCTCGTGGGTGTGATCATGATGCCAGGCGATTTCAGGCTTTAGATGCCATCTTGGACTGGCTGGCTGGCACAAATAGCCTCGATCTCATGTTCATGCTTTGTCAAAATGCTTTTGCAGTTGTATTGATTTATTTGGCCTATCACTGGCAAAGATGATTGAAGCTACTTATCAGAACATCAGAAGCCTGCCTACTGCTGGTGTCTTTTCTAGGAAACTAGTGCTGCAATTTGGCCAAGCAACACATCACATTATAAAACTCAGATGCTTTTCATTGGAGATCCAACTTCTATCCGCATACAGAGTTGTGATGCTCTACTGTTCAAATAAGCCTTATTTATCCCAGAACCTTGTAGCGAAGATTGTACAGCTCCTGGTCCAAATATATAACAGCAGATTTCGATCAGCACCACGACAGTCTTTGTAATAATGAATTTTATGTTTGCATTTTAGCCTGCCTGTGTTCCCTTGGCTGTGTTGATTTGTTTAAATTTCGCGTCTTGAGGTTTGTGATCATTTGGCTACTGCTACCACTTGCCGATTTTTTAATGTTTTGGCTGACAATCAATCAGTGCAGTCCACAGTCTGCGGTTTTATGTACACGGTCTGCAACTTTGTATAGGAGTGTAACGAAGGCGTCGAACGCACTCCTAATCTTTGGTTGTTACTAGTTATTATTGATTATATTGATTGGCAATCAAGGAGTCAGTGAGTGGTTTTCATTGATTGATATTGTCAGGAGTATAAAAACGTTTTCCTTTGTCCCAAACAGGGTCAGGGTTTCAAACCTCCAGCGGCACCCCTATACTCAAACATGGATCACGTACCCCCCTTCCCGGGAACAAAAATAAGCCCAGGGATTTTTATTGGAATTTTACAATATCAGATATGAAAAACACTTCACCAATTTATACTACAAAATTTAAAGGAAGAGCATGTTAAGAATTAAAGTTTCCCAATAAAAACTTACAATTTCTCGGCCTCTTTCATGAGCTGAAGTCCTTCCTGAAACTTTCTTTCCTGTAGGGCCGCCATTTTGAATTTTGCCGTAAAACCGCAAGCCAGATGCTGACAGTTCGTCGCACAAAGGCCGCGCCAAAGTACGGATAGGACTGGGCCTAGCGGGTGGAAGCGAAATAATTGGATCTCACTTATTCATTATACCTTTCATATTTTTCTGAGTTATTCATTATTCATTGTTCAATTTTTCTCCATATTCATTATTCTGTAGAGCAACTGAACCCTATTCAGACCGGTATCCCTATAAATTAAAGTTAGTAAAACTTAAAGTTAGTAAAACTTAATTTTCTTATAAAAGAAAGCTGCAGGGTAGACAATTAGATGGCAATGACAGAGTCCTCCCAGCATATTTACGATTGGGGGGGGGGCTAATACGAGTGCGCTGCAGGCGCAAGCCATCTAGGGGCTTCCGAGGGCATGCTCCCCCGTAAAAGTTTTAAAACAAATGTTCCCAGAATGGCTAAATGTGCTTCCCAATATACCAGACAGAGTGAATTATTTTATTATTTCAATTGGGTGAATTTAATTCTTTTACCCAAATAATTGTTACCCTTTTCCCAGGTCCGCGGCCCTGAATAATGGTATTAAAAGACAAATTGGATGATCATATATTCAGCCCACCATCTTGGATTTTAGCAATTTAAAAATAAATATTTAGCTCAAATTAACAATTGGTTCATGCTTTTAGCTGCACACCATCGACTCAAGGTGCACGCGGGAAGTTTGGACAGCAGGAAAGAAGCGTAACAGTTGCTCGAGGCGATAGCCAAGGGCAACGCTAGCTTCTTGAGTGCTCTCCAAGCTTTCCGAGTGCACTATAACTCGATGGTATACAGCTAAAAGCATGAACCAATTGTTTTATAACATTGCCGGTGGAAATTTACATCAAAAAACCCGCGCCCGGCAGAAAAAATGAGCGATTTGCTCACGTTATCAGCGTGCTCCATCCCTGTATGCTCGCCATGGAGTCTTAGCGAGCTTTATTTTTAATAGAACATGGGCAAAAACTTTTCTTATTTAGGGCTGCCTTGGAAACGTCAAAGTCATTGGTCACGTGGTAATAATTTCAAATTGTTGCCAATACAATTTTAAGTAAAGTCATCAAGTTTACGGGTCATGGCTTTAATAGTTTTGAAGTTATAAAGCTTCAAAGTTGGCGCGGACCTTAAAAGCCTTCCTCCCCCCGGTCTGGAATGGTTACATCCATTCAAGATTGGCCAGTCCCACCCGATGCTCACCAGAGATCAACATCAAGGCAAAAAAGGACGAAAAAATCAAGAGAAAGTCCCTAACAAAGTTCTCTTGTCCGACGATTTTTGACTGAAGACAGGTGAGCCAAAATATGAACATCACACAGACTGTTCTGGCAAGCTACTAACAAAAGAGCGATCGACACAAAGCTGCGAGAGTGAAAAGAAAGATAACTTGAGCGTGCTCTCAGCTCAACTCGATTATTTTCTCATTTTCTTATTATTTTATCATTCATTATTCTTTTTACAGAAACTGTATTATTCTTTATTCCGAAAGTCCAAATCCTAAATATTCCTTACTCACTTTCTTTTTTAAAGCGTTAGTCATTATTCATTATTCCTCTTCCACCGCCTTCCAGAATATTTTGCCGATTTTGGGCCGATTTTTTTGTATTCTACAGCATGTTAAACATTTTATATCGGAGCTCCGGCGGCCCAAAGGGCCGCCAAGCGGAGCCCCATACTCATTTGAGAAAGAAAACGAAACCCATGAGTTGATTTTCTCATGGTTATCATGGCTAGCGGTATTGCTCGTGGGCGCGTACGCACGACGACGACGGCGACGATGGAGTCGCGCAACTATGCCTTTATAGATTATGCTAGTAAAAGCAGCATATTATGCTAGTAGCATTGCTTACTTTGGCTAAATTATGCTAAAATCATGCTATTTTTCCCAAATTATGCCCCTTTTTAAAAATAATGTTCTTTGAAAAAATTGCAAATAAGTCCAAAAATTACATTTTTTAATTAGAAGCCGTTGGTCTACAAGAAAGAAACGCAACAAATCCACAATGAAATTCAAATAAACATGTGGTTCATGTTAACATGCGCGTACAATGTGACTTCCGGTTCCGGTGCACCCAGACCCGGGCTCAGACCGTTTCAGACGCCGCTCAGTGATTCACAGTGAACTACAAATGCCACTACTTGAACTAAAACTTAAAACATCGAATAACGTCACCAAGTGCTTGGGACTAGAGATGAACAATGATCAAATATTAGCATCAAAAATGCTTGTTATTTTATGTTTTACGAGTTGAGATGAGTTTCAAGGATGCAAGAGATAATTTGGCCAAAAAAGCAATGCTACTAGCATAATATGCTACTTTTACTAGAATAATCTATAAAGATGACGAGGAATTTTGCTTATTATACGATGCAAATCGATCAAAAAATCCTGAATTTCCGTACGAAGAGTATGGAAAATTTGATCTTGAAGAAATGGACGACACTGAATGCAAAGCGGAATTTCGCTTTCGTATTAAAAGACATCCCTTAGTGTGCCCGAAACTTTCACCTGCAGCCGGGGATTTGTGACTGATCAGTGATGGCATCATGCTGAAAAGGTTTAGCTATCCCTGCAGGTACTCAGATTTAATTCCCCGTTTTGGCCGCCCTGTTCCTGTGATGAGCATGATTTGTAATACAGTAGTTGACTTCATCTACAACCTCCATGGCCATAAAATAACCGAGTACAATCACAACCTTCTTGATCCTGCTAGTCTTAAGTCTATGCAGATGCAGTGTTTGCAAAAGGTGCCGCCTTGGACATGTGTGATACAAAAATATACATAAATAATATTATATACTGCATTGGCACAAATGAGTGCATGCAGTTGTTCATTTCGCTACATTTTATCGCATCGAATGAATCAAATCAAGTCCCGCAAGTCCAGCAAAGTCCAGCAAATCAAGTCCCGCTCAAAAATCCACAGAGACATAGCTAAAATTGTATTATTTCTATAAAGGGAGGAAAAACACTATTGGGAGGTTTGTCGCTCGGAGTTTCTTTTCTCTTCCGCGAAAAACGAAAAACTCTAAAAGTAGAACAAGTAGAAACTCAATAAAAATGATTCTGCAAGTAGTATTTATCTAAGCATTAAACCGTGATTGAAGGCCGAAAAATACCAGACAAAGGCAAATCACACCTAAACAACTAGCAATCTGCACCATTAGCAAGCCAACAACATGAAACAAGCCAACAAAAGTATTTACTTACACTGGCTTTTTTGCTATTTGTGTTCAATGATGTGTGTAAGTGTGTGTGAAAAGCCAAGTTCACAGAGCATATTTTTTATGAAAATGGGGGAAGTATAGTTCTCATGCCAGAAT
Organism: Blastomussa wellsi; assembly: GCA_947652115.1. NCBI lineage: Eukaryota > Metazoa > Cnidaria > Anthozoa > Scleractinia > Plerogyridae > Blastomussa > Blastomussa wellsi. The sequence continues at coordinate 28,835,911 of OX393561.1, forward strand.
CCCTGGTGACAGTGACTCTGGCTGGGGAAGAGGTAGAGAGCATTCTTGAAACAACATTGAACATGAGCCGTCCGACCAGGCTTGGAAGAATAAGCACACTTACAAATCGGATCAGATCGGTAGCTAAGAGATTACAAAGCTGGCTCATAAACAAGCTCAGCCGGCTTTTCTGACCATTGTACCTGCAAAGTTTCTTTGAGTCTTTGTTTTCTAGTGAAATTTAAGTCGGTGTTAAGCTCTCTTTCAGCCGATGAAATTAGCCGGTAGTCGGCCCTCTTGGTCGGAAAACAGACAGGAATGCGAAATGTCCGTAACTTGTAACGTAAATAATCGCTAGTTATACAATGCAGTAACTATCTGTCTTCTTATTGGTGAAGAGCCTATTGTTGATCGCAACCTTCATATAGATTATTGATTTTGTGTGCACAGCGTCGTCAATCTCGAGAGACAAAGTTGCGGGAGAAAACATTCAGGAGCCGGAGGACAAAAAAGAATTAGTGTTAACATATTTTATGTGGAAGCGTGAAATCTCGTCAGTTCTTGACAGTAATGTACAACAAAACAACTACTAGATCATTTGTGTTGTGTGGTATCCAAAATAATCAAGAGCTCGGTAAGCATGGACAGCAGAGCGTATTTCAAAGTGGGGGTGGGGGGCTTTTAAACGAGCGCCGGAGTCGCGAGTTTGTAGGGGGGGGGGGGGGTCTAAGGGCATCCCCCCAGAAATGTTTTAAATCTAGAGGCCCGGAAATGGTATTTTCAACATTCTCCATGAGATATTTCTTAAAGAAAGACAACCTGGATAAGTGTAAAATGACAGGTAATTTTTGTGCTTACAGCAATATTTTGGAAATTTTGTAAGCTTGATACATATTTTTCAGCCTTGCACGATATATCCTGGCTTTATTACACTAACCTGGGTTTTTACATAACCTCCCCGTGTGTGGAAAGGATGCGCTTAAGTACGTAAACACGAAAAGTTTCCGACAGGTTTTGAATAAGGTTGTAGCTTTGTAAATACTCGTCACTAAATGAAGCAAGTAGGATTCAAGCACTCGTTTCGTCTGGTTAGTGCTCTATATTTTACGTCTTTTCTCAACTAACTGCTGAGCATGAATCGAATTGACGTTAACGGAAGTAGTTCACTTTCGGTCAAAAATGTTATAAGAAATTTTTACTTAGAACTTATTTTTTTTCTACAAAATGCCGCTTTCCGTTTCCGTTTTCCCTTTTTATTATTTCTTCATACGAACCTTATACTAAAACAAAAAGCTGTCATCGTCGTCAAAAGTGGGGGGGTGGGGGGTGGGGCTGAAGACCCCAGCCCCGAAGCCGGATATGGCAAAAACCTCATCCAATAATAATTTTATTGTGCCGTAACTTTCCCGCTTGCAAGTTTCGGTACAGTCTAAAAGGATCCTATTCGGAAGGTATTTGTTTTCGAACATTGTTTTTGTTATTTAAATTGGTAGCAAGTTAAAAAAGTAAGAGGTCTTTGTTTCACCAGGCAATGGCACATTAATAACATTGGGTGACGTCACTGACATCTTGACGTGAAAACTGCAAAGGACCGCGAACGATAATGCTGCTAGTTTACGTAGGATCTGCAAGAGACCTAATTAGCCAAAACTAAACTGTAACACAAACATAACTGCATAGGCTGATACTACGTGAAAAAATTGACTTTGCGAGACAACAACCCGACAGAAACCGATAAAGCAAGGCTGCAACCGTGGACAGCTGTTTCGTTCTTATTGGAACTCGTCAGCATGGTGTAGCAATTTTAAATGAAACCAGCAAGAAACCCCAGCTCAAATAAAATGCAACAAAATTCACGCTTTATCAAGTTCCCTACTTTGAACCCGATCGCCCCCGAATCACGCGCCGCCACATCACGTGTTTCAGGGAGAAGAGGGGGTAAGGGCCTGATTACATGAGCCGGGCTGGCCCGGTTAGCCGGGCTTGTTTAAGTTTGCCGAGATCTCAGCACGCCTGTTAAACGCAACAAAAATCAACCTCGCGATTACATGAGAACCGGGCCAGCCCGGTTAGCCGACAAAGCAACCCAACCCGGCGAACCGGACCAGCCCGGCCCATGTAATCAGGCCCTAAGTTTCTAAAGAAACTGTGGTGCGGCGTCTGTGGGAAGTATAACAATATAATTTGGTTTTATCAACTGGGTTGATAATGTGAATTGGCCACCGTAAAGAGATTCAAGAGCTGACGTTTCGAGCGTTAGCCCTTCGTCGGAGCGAATCGGGAGAAAAAAGGCAAAGTATGGAATTCTTGTCTCGCAAAGTCAAAATGTAGATGGCTAAACCTTCTCAACATCTTCCCTATTGTCTTCAGAACATCTTCAGAAATCCTCGTGAATTTTTGCGTCTTTGTTGCGCCGTATGTTGATGTCGTTATTTTGAAGCGATGTAACACTGGAATTTTTTCTGAATTCTGCTAGTGGGAATGGGATTTGAACACTGGGAAGTGGGATTTGGAAAGCTCTAGAGGTTGACAAGCGTTTGCTGCGTTTCTTTTCACATTGACAGACTGTTCCAAATCCAGGATTCCAGACATTTTCCTTGAACGTAAAACTCTTGAGAATACCGTCTGGACACATTCTCCGGGAACGCTTGGAAATGGAACATCATCAGAGATCCAGGGGCAGTTAGTTGGGCGGGAGGAAATATATATCGGGAAAAAAATGAAACGTTTCCGCCCTACTTTTCCCTTCTTGTAAACTTTCGACGCTTCATTTTTTCCCCTAATTTATTTCCTCCCGCCCGGCCCAAACTAATGGGATTGCTACCAACTAACTGCCCCCGGGTCTCCCAGGATGCTGTATATACGACCTTGCTGGAAAATAGCTAGCCTGCGTTCAGTCTTTCCTAAAGCGGTTTTTTCCAAATAGTAGACGGCTACACGCAGGCTAGAAAATAGCTAGACCTTATAAAAACATGTAATAATAGAATTCGCTCTTATTTATGACGTTTGTCCTTGATATACAACAAAAATTTCCTGTCCGCAAATAGATTGTTTGAGCCAGTAACTATGGCACCGTTGCAATTTCGTGACACACAAAGTTTCGACCAATTGGCATTCGTTTCTTTATAATTAAAGCTAGGCAAGGACGCGCGTCAGCTGCCTTTTGCACAAAATCCTGCAGCATCTCCACGGAGAAAAGCTTCCTGTGTCTTCGATCTTGTTATAATTTAAACTTAAAATGTCTGATCTTGAAACCGTATTTAAGTCCTTCTGTGCGTTTGGAGCGGGAAGCAAGGATGATGCCCTGATGGACAACGCTAAATTTACGAAACTGTTTCGCGATCTCAAGATATATGACAAAAAATTCACTTCGACCGACACGGATATAATCTTTAACAGAACCGAAGTTAAGAGGTGAGTTCAGCGTCTTCAAGCGCTTTCAAGCTCTCGCTGCAACACGCTGTCATGAAATATTGTTGCTATCATGTGTGTTTGCTTGTTGTGTTTTGTAGCAAAACCGAGCGTAAAATTAACTTCTCCCAGTTCAAAACGGCGTTAAAACTCTGTGCAGAGAAAAAATATGGAAGCAAAGACGAAGTGCAGAAGTTGATCGACAAAATTTGTGCTGGAAAAGGCCCAGCAGCAGTTGGCGCTACGGTAAGTTATTTAAAAATTTGTCGCGCGTGCGTGTTGTGTTATCACTTGTGTACTCCTGTGTTGTGTACAAGTAAATTGTCAGAAAATATCTACTAAAGTATTTCCTTTTTAATTTTAAAAGGTAATTTTATATATTTTTGGATCCCAATCGATAATTTGGCACCACCACACAAAAGATGACGTTGAAATTGGTCATCTGACGAAGTTTGAAGTTTTTAGGTTGAATAGAGACCAAGTTATGGACTGTGACACAGCGTCCCCCAAAACTATACAAACCATTAACATTTTTATCAGATCTGTGACAACTGTAAAATGTCGTCATGGACCTACTATTTGAAAGAAGCTGAGAAGAAAATCACTGTGACTGCCCAATTTTAAGAGTATCGCGGAAATCATAAAAAATTTTAAGAGTTTATATGGTTTTGGGGGATGCTGTATCAAAATTGTAGACGTTTGTATGGATTTTAAGCCATGTTTCAGCACAGGCGCACCACCCGATGTTTGAGTTTGTTGCGTGACACCGATCAATGGCGGTATATAGATGTGCATAAACAAGTTGGCTGCGATTTGCTCTGACTACTAAGTTTATCCTACATGTTCAATAAACGTTGAGGTGATCATATAGATATGATCAAGTGGTCGACAAATTATCTCGCAAACTAACGCCTTAAACGGCTCAGAACGGGCAAAAATAGCACACAAGACTCATTTAACATTTCACCTCAACGTTTATTGAACATGTAGGATAAACTTGGTATTTAGAGCAAATCGTGGCCAACTTATTTATGTACATCTGTATTTCTTTTGTAACCGCCATTGATCAGTGTCACGCAACAAACTCAGACATCGGGTAGTCCGCCTGTGGTTTCAGTCCATAACATGGTCTCTTTTCAACCTCTTTTGTGTAGTGGTGCCAAATTATCGATTGGTTAAAAGTTGAAACTCGCCCCAGTTCCTTGCCCAATTTCGGAACGGCCTATTATATGAAGGGCCGCTAGCTCTCAATTTGAATATAAAGTTCAATAACAACAATTGAGACCAAGTACACTACTTGCGATCAGGAATTGCTTTTTCTTGTGCAGCAAGCAAGTTTAGGGTGTCAAATTTATGTTAACATTGAGAAGTTCGTATTTTCCTGGTAGGAATGGGGTTGGGGGGGGGGGGGTGTTGTTGGAGGTGAAGAGACTCTATTTGGGGCTGATGGAAACATTCATCTTACCTTTACAGGGATAAAAAAAATCACGTTTTCAAGTTGCTGCAGAATAGGTTGATTTAGAAGCAGGATGGGGACGTCAGTTGAGGACCACATGCCCATCAAACAGCCGATAAGAAGTCGAAACAGTTTCATGTCCAGACTATTATGCGTATTCGCCCAGCCTCAACTGATGTTCCCATCCTCTTGCCAAATTGGTCTAATATTTCCGAGATGCTGTTTACCTCTGTTTCAACACAAGTCTTGGTGCTCAACCTTTCATATGGAAATGAGTTTTACTAGCTTGTCTTTTGTCTTGAAAATCAAACTCATTTTGAAACAGAAGTAGAAGGTAACTACGAAATGGCTTATTATGATACACAATAACTATTGATACATGATAAGCTTTCCCTTTTTTGGGCTGTGATGTCCCCACCTCCATTTCATTTGGTTTTTGACATGTAGTACATAAGAAATTTGAATTATAATGGAAGAATCATACATTGGTGAATTATTATTTTGTTTTGTGGAAAACTCAACACATCTCAAGCAATGCTTTAGACATAAAGTTAATTAAGCTGAATTAAGTAGATTGCAGTAAGTATAAACATGAAATAAGATTGCAAAGCCCTTGTTTTAAACAAAAAAACTATTGACAATCCTTGAGATCAGAGGCGGTAGATGACGGGGTAGATATACATTGGAATATGAAATTTATCCAGGCAGGTGACATTTATTTAGTCTATGTGTAACAAGGTGCCCAAAGGTCCTGCTGTGTTTGTCGTAAATAAGAACAATTTGAAACAGTCTTGCTTGTTGTTTACTTACACACACCACCTTGTTTGCTCTGTCCACAGAAACAAAGCAAGACAGGTGGAGTCGATAGAATGACTGATACCTCAAAATACACTGGATCTCACAAGGAACGCTTTGATGAGAGTGGCAAGGGCAAAGGTCTAGAGGGTCGTAAAGACTTTGATGACAAAGCTGCAGAAGGCTATGTTGGAGGCTACAAAGGGAAGGATACTTATGATAAGAAGCATTAGCCAAAGGATTGCCAAACAGGCTTGTGCTTAGCACATTATTTACTTGATTTTATTGTGAGTTTATGCTAACACAAAATGTTAAGTTTTATGGTGAAGGTTCAAAGCAATTGGATGTTTAAAATACAAAACCTAGGTTCTAAAAGTGTGCTGTAAAGTAGTCTTACTAGTATTTTAACCTGTGATGGGAGTGATTGACCAGGTCACTTCACCTGCTGTCACAAGAATTATTGCCACATGACTTTGTGTAACCACTCATAGTCAATCGTAAATTATTCTGCAGTTTGTAACTGGTTCTTTTAGATGATTTAGATTTAAAGCCATAATGATTGTAAAATATTGCAATTTCTACATGAAAAAAATAAACGTGATCACAACATCTGTTGCTGTGCAGTTTCCTTCATTTATGGTCTTTTCCAAAGAGATTGCAGCCCAATCATAGTTCAATTTGAAGATGGATGCTAAAATTCCTTTTGACTTCGAGGCAATTGCTTCATTGGCACAAAAGCAAACTTTGGGTAAAAGATCTATCACTTCAGACATTTTCTTTTCCTCTCATTTTTTTCATTTAGTCACCTGTTAGTACTTATTGAAGTAATTATTAAAGTTTTCCTTGAATTGTGAGAGGAAAAATGTGATGGTTTATAGCATGTATCTCTTGCCCAATTCACCAAACAGAAAAAGAGGGCAACCAGCAAATTTACTCAGAGTTCTTAACCTGAAAATCCTAAAAAAAGTTCATAAAAAGCACAGAAAAGCTCTAAAAATTCAAATCCAGTATGAACATTGTTGTTAGTACAGGAATCAATTTGGCAAAACATAGCTTGTTTGTACTGTGTTTGCAAGATATTATTTTTGGTAAAATGTACAGCAGTAATCTTCTTTATAGTGGATTCACCCCATCATGCTTGTGTAGACATACTTTGAAAGGCCTTTTCCCAGTATATCATCTGATCAAAATCATTTGGTGCAAGCGTATTTTCACATCCGGCAAACATCTTATGTGAATGCATTTATTTTGTAACAAACAAAATAAAGCCTCATCATCTTCCCTAGCATGAAATGTGATGTCACATGTGCAAGAATGACCATGCTCTCGAGGTGGCTTTTGGCTTGTTCAGGGGTCAGTGGCCAAAGTAATGGAAACAATATTTATTTTGATGAATAAAGAGAAAAAACTATGCACTTGAACAATACTATCATTCTCAAACACAGAGAACTGAATTATCTACATGTATATAAATTAATGCCATATAATTTACTGAAAATGAGCATTAAATGAGTGGTCATTTTAATTACTGTTACAGAAAATACAAATCAGGTTTTAAACCCCGAAAAATCTTTAAGTACTACAGGTAATTTCTTGTTGGATAATTTATTTACACAGGACAGCAATCAGTACAAAAGTCTTCTTTTTTATGATATCGCAATTATAATAAAACTAACTGTTCTATCACATGCCTAAGTATAAAAATGCTTTAAGGTTGTACATAATGTCATGTTGTATTTCTATCAGTCATTTTTAATGACTGTAATCTTTTAGACCAACAAAAGGTAGAAGTAGATCCTGACTTGTCCCCAGTCATCTCTTGGGCCAAAAAAGTAGCAGGCACAGGGAATGATGTGAAGGAGGCCTTTCCTCCTTACCATCATCCATCGCATCTTGCCATTTTCTTATAGGAGATAACTGGGGGTGAACCAAAAGTAGATCTATGAAAAATAACTGAAACTTGCAAGTACTTCATGGTAAGTCAGCATGGCCGCCAATAATAGCCAACATATAGTTGCTCTACCAAAAAAATAAGTGCTAGCCACAAGCAGATCTAAACTGCATTTAGATAAATGCTAAATGAGAGCAAAGAGTAATTAATAAATGCTACCTACAAGCAAACAGTGAGTAAAAAAAACTGTAGGGGGACAAAATGGTGCCTTAATTTAAATTTTATTATGCCCTGAAATGAGACTTGAATTTTTTGCACTGGACTAAGATACACAGCTGACTTACAGGTTAGTAAAACCAAACCTACTCACAGCATGGAACCGAAGTTGAATAAAACATGAGACTACAAGCATTCTCTTGTTACTTAGACTGTTGAGCGAGAAGCGAAAATACAAGTGGAAAATCAAAGGCAGCGAGTGGACCAAGGACAAGCGAGAACATAAAAAGCCATGATGCAGTGCAGGTTTCTAGAAACAGTAATCCATTAAATAAGGCATAGAGTACGTTATCATGAAAAACATTACTCATCTGCCAGTTTTTTCTTTGACCATTCAATACACTTATAATATTAGGTGGCTCTGTAGTTATTGAGAGCAAACTTGTCCATGCCAAACTTGCCTCATAAGTTTTTCACCTTTGGCGTGATGGCGATGAAACTTTCACCTATGTTCACCTATCATTCAGTAACAACTGAATATGATTAAATTTGACTCAACTGAAGAACAATATAAATTTTTGATGTTTTTGGCATTAAACTGGACCCATTAAAATCTTGCTGATATACTGGCTACTGTTTTTGGTGAGAGGCACAGTGGCCTAACGGTTAGAGAGCTGGACTCCAGTGCTTTTCTCCACCCAGGAGTATAAATGGGTTCTGGCAAATTGTTGGGCAACCTGATAAAATGCTGGGGAGGGGGGAAAGTGTAACCCTGCGATGGACTAGCATCCCATCCAGGGGGGAGTAGAAATACTCCTAGCAGAAAGCAGCTATGACCCAGGCTGTGGCTTGGTTGCCATGGTGACTTCCTTGCTGCCCTCCTCTTCAGAAAAAAATTCCTACCTACGTTGTTTTCAAGGAAACTACCACAAACTATAAATCAATGGAAAGGTCTTGAATTGTAGAATTTGAAAAAAATATGTGCTGTACTGTTCGTCCATTTCGTGAAAAAAAGACACCGGTAAACAGAAAACAACAGACTGTCGTTTCGCCAAATCAATTGGGAATCAAAGGCAAACGCTGATGTAAAAGCACTGCACCAAGTTAATCAGCAGGCATCAATCTCTCAAAGTGTGTGAGGGATTTCCTGTATTGCAAAACAAAGTGGTAAAAGAATTATAACAGTAACACGGTCCTCATAATAAGAGCTCCCAGGGGAATCGAAACGGTAAGAGGATTATGACACCTTACAGTTTTATAAACTTTTATTAAAAAACTTTTTTTCTAAATAACTTGCTGAGGTTTCAAAATTTTAATTTTATTTTTGGGTAATTATTAGATTTTATAGCATTAATCTTCCTTTTAGTGTTAAAAATTTTTTTCGCCAAAAGTTGCCTCTGAAGGTATTGTGAAACCTTAAAGATTTCATTAAAAGGCTTTACCAGTATTTTTGCTAAATTTCTGGAATCAGCTTGTATTTGACTAATACACATATAATGCCATCTTGGATGTCAGGAATTCGCATCCAAGATGGCCGCCACTAAATCAAACCATTAATTTTGAGAGTTTAATCAAAGCTTTGAGTTTTGTAGGACAAAGCAATTAAACACTGGTGCAAATAAAACCTGTTAAAAACATTTTGTATAATTATTTTGATATTAGACAAATTGATGACGAATGCAAATAATGTAATGAAATTATTTGCATATCCACTTGTACTGCTTTACGTTTTATATTACTACACACCTGTGCCAAGTTTGGGTTAAAAATTCTAATCTCCTGACATTTTTATAAGGTCTATACATGCAAATTAGGCCTGTGCAAAACCTCTATTCTTGATGTTCTTTGATGAAACAAGCCACAAACCATTAAGTCAAGTGCCAAGCCAATTGTCAGTCGTCTGAACTGTTAAAAAGTATTTGCTGGTTCTGTAAACATTATAAAATGGTCGTAATACCAATGGCATTAAAAATCAGCAGCAGCACACAGTTGAATCAAATTTAATCATATTATTACTAAATGATAAGAAAAAGCTTTCTCCAAGTTCCATAGCCATTGGGCCAAAGCTGACAAACATTATGATGCGAAGTTTGGCATTGACGAGTGCACTCAGAATAACTATGGAGCCATCTTAAATTGCACGTGTGAAGGAATGATAATACCTTCACTTCATAGAGGAGTTCATCATGACTGGGGTAAGGTTAACTAAGCCAACACAGCGGCTTCACTTAATAATATTATGTAGGGGATTCCAGGGATGTTCACAGGGGCACTGGTTTTCGCAGTGTCATTTTGACAGGTGCCTGTAGGTGGGCTATTGCTTGGTTGCCATGGTGACTTCCTTGCTGCCCTCCTCTGTCGGTACCTTTATGGCACCTATCCTCCCATTCTTCAACTGGCTTAGAGTTTATTAATTATGACAATTTTTTTCATTTACTAAAGCAAGTATACCATAATTAGAGGTGTTAGCTTGACCATCTGCTTTGCATTTCAATCACAAATTTAGTACATATAATTTAGACTTTCAATAAAAGTTACACTTTGTAATATAAAAAATATATTAACAGTTGGCCAGATATAGTTACCCAAGCACCTTATATTAATTCCTTCAAGTTGAACAAAGGTTGGTGAAGTGCATTGAGCACTCAAAGTAAATATTTCTTTCTTTTTGCTAATTTCTTTTTGTACTATAAACCCAGCATTAATATTTATTGTAAATGTTCAGCACTACTTTACGCTATTGGGTAGCCAGTCGATTGTCTTTTTAAGATTGTCATAGCTCCAGTGCATCTGGTGAACTTCATGTTGATGACGTTGTCGTGTCTCGTCCAGTTCTCGTAGCAAATGGTCATTTGTGGAAACTAAGGATCTAGGTAAAATGAAAGGTTATAAGTCATTCTTAGTGGGCCATGGCCTTGTTTTGGTTGGCATACATATGTACAGGTCTTCTAACTAGTATTTCATTTTGTTCAAAGTATGTCTAAGCCAACAATATCCCCGTGAAACTGCAAAAGGTAATTTAACAGACTTTAAGTTGGGCAACTTCTGGTAAGATTTCACTTTGACAAACAATATTCATAAATATTTTGACGACATCAAAAATAGTGGATTTCATGGACTTCAAGGGATGGCTGACTAAAGTCCTGTGACATCTGCACAACATTTATTTGCAGGACAAAAGTAGTTGGGCCACTTTTTAAATCAACCTTTCAAAATAACACAAAATATCATTCTGTATTACTGGAACTCCTTGCTAAAAAGTAATTTTCAATGGTAATCTTAACCCCCCTCTCCCAAGCAATATTGACAAACAGTCATATGTACAGTGTACACATATCCTATCTTGGTTTGTGGTACAGTCAATTCTTAACATTACTTGGGGGAATAGGGGCTAGAAGTCAACTTCCTAATAAATGTGGTATTTAGTATCCCAAAAATTTTGACCTGCATTGTAGACACTGGGAAATTATGTTAAATGCCATACCCCTGTTTGGGCATAAAGGAGGTCAAATAATGTTGAATTGATACAAGACACCTTTAATATTTAGCAGCCCATGGAATTCTACTTAGCATAACAAAAGCACCATAAACACTTACACAGTTTCAAGTAACAATAATGGGTTTACCAGTTTCAACATAATTTATGTGTTGTTGGTTTTAAGGTTACCGTATACCTATATAAAAACATGTCGGGATTTGTTGTATTCGGTTGCAATGAAAAGTTACAACACATTTTGCAAATAGGCTAAAAACTAAAACTTAAAAAGCGCCAACACATTTTTGTTATTAACATGTTTAACTAGCTGCATGCCAAATTTGACCTAAAAGAAGCAAAATTTAATTCCTTTGGAGTTGTAGCTCTTTAAAGTGTGGGGCGGTACACACCTCTTTACAAGGTCCCACCGTAACAATGGACCCTAGCCCTAAAACAAAAGAGCTGCGTGCTATTAAGATCCAGTGAAATTAGAGGTTCTAGAGAGCTGCGAACTACCTCTAAAGTGCCGCGTTCAAAGCAAAAAATCAATTTCGGAAAACAGGGCTTAAGAAAAAAATTTCAAGGCCAATAGCAAGGCCAATCAGTGAGCGAGAATGGTGGTTCTCGTGATTATTCCCACGGGAACTGTCTCGGTTGAGTGTATGTTAGTGCATGCATGTCATATCACTGTCAATCAAAAGAAGAATTCTTACTTCCGCTTAAAAACAAGATATGCTCATTTCTCTGCCGATATTCAATTCTTTTTGTAAATGAAAGATCACACTTAGACTATGACTTGGATCAAAAAATCCGATTTTGGGAACCTTAAATTTTCAAACTAGATTTTGGGAAAAATTGTACATCTGAAGGTATAACCTTAAATTTTCACACCAGCTGCTTTATTTTTTATTTCCCTCTTTTTCAGACCATGATTAATATATCCATAATGAATACGAGACAATTAAAAAAAGAGATGAAACTGGTTCCAAAAAAGTAATGGTCTCCATTATTGCACGGTGGTTGGAATGGATATGTCTATTTCATAAATTCCCTGAGAGGTAAAGGCCTACTGTACGTCAAAAAGAAATTACACAGGCTTTAAGAAGCCTATCAGCCTGTAAATTCAAGCTGCCAAAATGCCAGCCACCAACTGAAGTCGTCCTTACTTTCTCCTCCCCAGAGGCTTAGAAAGGTGCAAATGGGAGATCAAAGGTGCATTGAGGAATTACAAAATGTAGCTGCACAGTCAAGGGGGCAAAAATGGGGCCAATTAAGTTGTGAAGACAGTAGAATATTACTCAGATATGGTGACTGCAGTATAAACAACTGCCCAGACGTACTTCCCTCAATCATTTCTCACCAACTTATTGTCAAGCTACACTGTAGTGTTGTTTGTACCTGTGACTTTCCTGCAACATGTTTGTTAGTTCTTGTAGTTGCTGTAAATTGACATTTTGTTGTTGAACTTGCTGGGTAAGCGATTTGACTTGTTCCTGGAGTGAAAGATTTCTGTGTTGCAGTTCTCCTATGTGGGAGAAGTCAGAGAAGATTTAAACCTTTACTGTAAGTGCACATTATCAGACAGTATAATCTGTAAAGTAATACCGGTATTACCCATATGCAAAAATAATATTAAATCAATGGAGCTAAAAAGCCAATGTGTTAATTTTGGACAAAAAATTATGCATGTTGTTGTGCAACTCAATATAATAATATACCGGTATATGTTATTTGCCGGCTGGGAGGTCCATAAGGAGGTCTTTAAAATGCTGCCAGAGGCCGCAGGCCTCGGGCAGCATTTTCAAGTCTGAGGCCACAGTTTTTCACCATATGGACCGACCTTAGCCAGTAAATAACTTATTTATTTTTTCCTACTTTAATTTTTTGGGGCAAGAAATCATAAAGTGTTTGAAAATCTTTGTTTACGCGCACATCCAGTTGAGCCGGGGGGCGAAAATCATTTTGTTTACACAGTATGCATTTTATACTGCTAAGAATGATTTCACTACAATGAACCATACTTGCCGAAACGTCATCAATAAAGAAAGAAGACTTAAAAAGCACAAATGTAGTACCAAAACAGATTATCAAAACTGGATAAAGTCTCATAAAGTCTCATCCATGAAAATACTTTGAACTGAAAATCGATTGCCGTTTGTGTCGACATTTTTCAAGCTTCGTTATCTGAATGAAAAGCACTTTAAGACAAATTTTCCAGCTACAGACATTACTCATTTGTTTGATTCTAACAGCATTTATTTTGATAGACAGTTAGCAAATTTCGAAAGAGAAACTCAGCAAACTTCCTGTAAGTTTGTAGTAAGTCTTATGTGTACGGCAAAATAAACTGCGAATATTAATTTCACTGTTGTTTATGAAGACACCTCATGTTCTTGAATGGTAGAAAATGGTGTTCGGTTTTGACAAAATGTAGCATAGAAACACGGCGTTTTAAATGCTGACTGGAGTCTGAAAACTGGCAACTTGCAGTGAATTATAACTGGCATGGAAATCAGTGTGAACGAACAAACATGATCAGCAAACGGCCGTGAACTAAAACTTGATTCTGTAATAAATGAAATGAATACTCGCCTTTTGGAGAACTTCAAGGCCTTTAATTCCACTGCTAATTTTTCCTTTCATTTACAAAGGTTGGGAAGCAACAACATCGATTTCTTTGTGAGCAAAACTTGTCTCACCGCAAGATTTTCGCATCAATTGCCGTGAGCGGGAAAAAAATCCGGCCCGTGGGACATATCGTAAAAAGCTGGACTGGTCACGTGTGCGTGATTAGCCAATCAAATTCGAGGATTTAGGATTCTGGCCCGCTCAGATGCTTGGAAAAGAACTTGGATTAGACTTTGCTCATTCTTTTACCAGGAAAGGATTTTTTTATGAAAATTGTAATGGAGATATTTCATTTTGCAGTATTATCTATTAAGTTTCACAGATGCTTTTTCAGTCTAATTCATGTTTCATATGTAGGCACAAATTTAATTTTTCTATGTTTCAACACTGTCTGAAATGTTTGTCTGAAATTAAACATCCAACATTTTTGCAAGTAATGTATTTTTATGTGATGCAGAAAGGTACCTTCATCACCTGCTCAATACATGTAGGTTGAAAGACCTATAGTGGAAAGACCTATAGTGGATTTTGAACTGGTAGGGCATAGTTGTCAAAGTGTGATCATAGCATTTCCATTTCTTGGTCAAACTTAAGGTAGCTGATAACGGTTTCCAGCATTTTCTATGATGGTCAGTACATGCATTTGCCTTTATAATAATGGTGTGAAACAAAAATGATCAAAATGAAAATGTGGGGTTGCCAAACTTGTTTTTGAGTTATTAGTACTAAAAGCTAAAATTAAGTGTGCTTTTGACAGCTATTGCTATGGTAACCTCAAAAAAAATTAATGACCACAACGTGAGCAATGATTGAGCTTTTGTTTGATACCATAATAAAATAATAGCATTTGATAGAGGGTAGTGATGACCTTGGATCAAAAGAATATGGTGGACGAATACCTTTAAACGTGTCAAGTTACAGTTCTAATTGACAGTGGGTAAAAGGCAAGCTAAACGAAAAAGAAACAGTCTCTTTAAACTGGGTATTAATGTTACAGGAACAAAATAAGGTTGTCCAATTCACGCCTTTCTTAGTTTTCTTTTTTACCTTCAATACGGCACCTGTCATATTTGGGGTTTGGGCCTTAAGGATGTTTGCGCAAACATTTTTTACCACTGATTTTTTTCTGAAACTCTCACCACTTAAAGATAATGGGTAACTGATGTCAGAAATGCAAAAAAAAATTGGAGGTCACCGACTTCGTTTTGGAGATAACATACCCAGAAGAACAACCTAAATCTAAAACTCGCGCTTCGTTAGCAGATATGGCTGCAGTGTCGGTAAGCACAAAAATGTTGCAAATAAATCTTTGAAATAAACGTATTTCTGTCAAATTTTGTTTAAATGGACCCATAAAGTGGATTTTATTCAATTGATGTGGTTCCTTAAAGAAAAAATTCGCATTTAGCGACCACATTTCCACTCGCCTAACAGCCACAAGATGGCAGGATTCGATGTCCTGTGGACAGAAAACTTCAAAATTTATAAACTTCCCACATTGATTTTTTGTTCATTTTTTGACAATCTGCCGAGAATTGTAAATAAAATCAGTTCATGGAAAAAAAAAGTAGGGGTCACCGACCATTTAAGAGAGTAACTACCAGCAAAGCTAAGAAATAGCTTCCGACCCTTTGTTTCCTCAGCGCGCTCCCTCAATGGATGACGTGGCGTGACGAATTCCGTGCGCAGTAACAATGCGCAGAAACAATTAGCGCGAACGTCCTTAAAATGGTATCAAATTCCATTTTCTTTAACCTAAAAAATTCGCATTTAGCGACCACATTTCCACTCGCCTAACAGCCACAAGATGGCAGGATTCGATGTCCTGTGGACAGAAAACTTCAAAATTTATAAACTTCCCACATTGATTTTTTGTTCATTTTTTGACAATCTGCCGAGAATTGTAAATAAAATCAGTTCATGGAAAAAAAAAGTAGGGGTCACCGACCATTTAAGAGAGTAACTACCAGCAAAGCTAAGAAATAGCTTCCGACCCTTTGTTTCCTCAGCGTGCTCCCTCAACGGATGACGTGGCGTGACGAATTCCGTGCGCAGTAACAATGCGCAGAAACAATTAGCGCGAACGTCCTTAAAATGGTATCAAATTCCATTTTCTTTAACCTAAAAAATTCGCATTTAGCGACCACATTTCCACTCGCCTAACAGCCACAAGATGGCAGGATTCGATGTCCTGTGGACAGAAAACTTCAAAATTTATAAACTTCCCACGTTGATTTTTTGTTCATTTTTTGACAATCTGCTGAGAATTGTAAATAAAATCAGTTCATGGAAAAAAAAGTAGGGGTCACCGACCATTTAAGAGAGTAACTACCAGCAAAGCTATGAAATGGCTTCCGACCTTTTGTTTCCTCAGCGCGCTCCCTCAATGGATGACGTGGCGTGACGAATTCCGTGCGCAGTAACAATGCGCAGAAACAATTAGCGCGAACGTCCTTAAAAATGGTATCAAATTCCATTTTCTTTAACCTAAAATAGGATCATGGTTTAAGAACATTTGTGGCACAAATCTATCCGGAATGTGAGGTTGTATCCCCTTCCCCTGGGCATCTAGGGAGTTCTAAGGGGGACTCAATTGAGCTTTAGCAGTATATTGATGCTTTAGCAATATATTGATGGCTAAGTTGTAAGTTGTGAGGTGAAGGGTTTCTTTTTTCCAGGATCAATCACTTCCCCACTGATCATAACAATTATGTGATTGTACAAAATGCAGCGAAATATCCTGCTGTTAACTGTACATAAAGTACACTGAGTTACCTATAAGTTTCTCTTGTTCTGTTGCTCCATGTGAGGTAACTTCTAAGGATGTTATTTTGGACTGTAGTGCATTATTCTCTTCCTGAAACTCCAGAAGTCTTGATCGTACAGTTGCCTAATGGAAGTTCAGTGAAAGTGTTCATGATCAGAAAACTACATTTTATTTAATAACTATTAAAGTCCTGGATAACAACCATCGAATACTTGTGATCTGCTCAGCAATACCCAGTACTTTACATTAATCTTCAGTTGGTAAATAATATACTGATAGTCGACGTCAACCTTCAGAAAAAAAGAAAAAAATTTAGAAAAAAGAGGTGAAGAATGGGTTTATGTGATTGATGGACAGTTCCTCAGTTACATTTTAAATATTTCTAACCAGCTCATGTGATGCTGCATCTAGTGAATCCTTTAAACCCTCATGACTTTTTAACTTGCTACGGACTTGTTCTAGCTCATTGTGTTGTTGTGACATTTGGTCTCGGAGTCGTGATATTTCAGAGGTTCTCTCAGTCAGTTCTGTTTGTAGTTTCTTACTGTCACGTGATGGTGTTACATGTATGCTGTCCGTGGCGGCAGGCAGATGGGAAGAGAGAAGCTTTTGAGCAAGACCTGCAAATGATATCAAAAGATTGAGGATAATACAAAAAATCTTGTCTTTCGACAGAGGTGCCAAATAGTAGGAAGTTTGTCAGAGAACCACCACAAGCAAAATATTACTGGCAATACAGAATTCAACCAACAATGTGATTGAAGTTATAGTACAGAAGCTTGCAGCTAGTATGTACAAACCTTTTGTTTTCACATGACCGTGCAATAAATTTAAGTACATTAATTGTACTATTAAAAGTCCTCTAAACAGGATAAAAGATTGAAATGACTGCCACAATATACATTTGCACTTCCATGAGTGTTGGTATGAACCATAATCATGCAGCAAATCAAGGTCCTAGCTTCAGCTCCTGTGATTTAACAACTTGAGCATGGTAATCACTCACAAAGAAATAACCTGCACTGCAGCTGTGATCACAAGGCAAGGTAAAGAGTGTCAGCAGTGTCTTCAAAAATGCATAACATGACTTGTTAAAATTTACAGCAATGTTGTTCCCAGGGTCTTTCCCTGTGAGAGACCCTGGGAACGAAGCACAATATTTAAACAGGCCACTGTAAAGAGATTCAAGAGTTGACATTTCGAGCATTAGCCCTTCGCCATTTGCTCCGACGAAGGGCTAACGCTCGAAATGTCAGCTCTCGGAGCTCTTTATGGTGGCCAATTTACATTATCAGCCCAGTTGACAAAACCAAATTATATTGTTATACTTCCCACCAACACAGCACCACAGTTTCTTTACAAACTTACCCCCCACCCCCAATATTTAAACAGATGCACTAATTTCTTTGAACTTACTTTGAAACTTTGAATGATGATGAAGTGATTTTGATCCATTCCAATACCTATAGCATTAATAATAACCTAGGGTAACAATTTTAAAACCTGTCTATATTAACCACATGCACCCCCAATTTCAATGGGAAAAAAAAGGACTGAGGTTTTCCACTCATTGCCACCTTTTGACCAATAATAGACCTTTATGATGATGATGATGACAAACAAACAAACCACAGATGCACCTGCATGCTCAATCCACCATAAGAAAAAAGATGGCAACTGTACATTTTATCACAATATCTTGCGAACCAAACAAGTCACACTGGGCATACAGCAAGGTACATGTATGGTTTAACGGAAGTCGTTCCGCAAGGCATTAATCTTTTTCCTTACGGTATTTGTGTGTGATTAAACAAGGGAATAGTAAATCTTACAGCTGTTAATTAAAAGTAGTAAGGGCATTTATGCTGAAACAAAAATTAATATGCATTATTGGTAAATCCTTACTTGTCTACCAAGTCTAGGAGTTTGTTTAAAAGTCCCCCTTGATCTAGAACATGTGCTGATTCAGTGGTTGCCTGAGTGTAAAAGGAGAGGTGATAAGGAAATTGAAAAAAAAAAAACAAATGGAGGTGAAGATGCAATTCTCTAAGTTAAATCTACAAGGTTAAGATCTTCACTAATGTAACAAATTAATACCAAATAAATAACACCAAAGCTTTAAAATCAGGGGTTTTGCTAAGTTTTTGTGTACCAGGTCAGTAGGGTTTTTCAGCCGGTCATTTTCAGTTTTTCTTAAAGAAAGTACACTGTAAGTAGAGAAGATGAAAACATCCGGGCAAAGTCAAGGCTACAGTAAGCCTCGTTCACAGCTGGTAATTTGCCAGGTGCCTGGCGCTGTAAAATAATATTACATGGAAATTAATTATTATTGTTACATGACCATAAGTATTACTGGCCAATTGAGAATACAAGACAAAGTAAAAGCAACCTCCAAGGTGTTTTGTATATTTCTGAAGTGAAAATGCTTGTTAAAGAATCTGACCCACCCAGTATGCGTTGCACACTTACTTAGCCAATCCACAGTTTTTGGGGCACCGGAAAGAAGGCTGCAGAGTTACCAACTGAGAATTTCCTTCCATTTGCAGCAAGAGTTTAAACATGTCACATCTTTACATACCAGTAAATATTCTCTCCTCGATTCTTATACTCTTTTGAGGTTCGTTATTTTCGCACAATCGCTTTTTTTGAAAACATCATTAATAAGAATAACAGAGGTGCATAATGCATACTGGGTGGGTCAGTTTCTTTTAACTTTGTCTCTTTGCACAGCTATGATCTAGTTTCAATGGCTATCTACATGTACCCAAACTACCAGGAACATCCCTCAGCTGAAGTCATGGTGGTAAACATACCTAGCAGTTCACAACAGACCACACGAATCTGCACCACTCATTACTTACATAGTGCGGTACTTACCACTTTAGTAGGGTCGGAATATGGGTCATGTGTTGGGGTTTCCCTTGTGGTGCTTATTTCATCTCCTCTACCAATCCTACCAGAGAGGGGTCCTTGTAATTGCCTTGGAGAAGACTGTCGTTTTCTTGAAGGTGACACTTCATAGGACCTTGAAGATAATGGCACACCTGTTTCCTGCATTCTTTCTTTCATTCCAAGAATGTCACCTCTGATACGTTTTTCAGATGTAGGGTCTTCTTGTAAATGTCTAAGGTCATGTGACCACATATTATCACTGGGTATAAGTTGTATGGGTGATGCATGATTTGCTGTCCTGGGATTCGGTGTAAAGTGTCCTCTTGTGGATATTGTTGTATAAGCATTTGTTTCATCTCTATATTTCAGATTTGGATCACCAGATGACCTGATGTCATCATCGGCAAAGTGAACATAAGCTCTGTCTTTGTGTGG
Source organism: Blastomussa wellsi (assembly GCA_947652115.1). Lineage (NCBI taxonomy): Eukaryota > Metazoa > Cnidaria > Anthozoa > Scleractinia > Plerogyridae > Blastomussa > Blastomussa wellsi. The sequence goes on from OX393561.1 coordinate 28,855,856, forward strand.
CCTGATATCAGCAGCTTCTAAAGGATTCCTAGAATCTGACTTGTGTCTGGTGGATTCCTTTGTTGATGGGAACATTTTGTGGAGTTCTAACAAAGAGGAGATCAAACTACAACACTAAGAACCAAACAACGGAAAAGTTGAGTAAATTTGTATAAAAAGAAAAGTGCTAATTAATCACGGGCGCAGAATGCACGATTCTTGCTCTGAATAGCTTGTTAGTTTTTTCTGTATATTGTTTTGCTTCATATTGAGGAAGAGATTGCACTCACGAGTGGGGCCACAAGGAGAACTCATGGAAAACAAGCATGAAGGTAAGAGTTTTGATGTTCATTTGGGAAATGCTTGAACTGTGAGAGCTTGCTAAAATGTGCAACTCTGGAATCTGCCCTGGCATGCTTTGATTACATCATTGTTAGGGAAATAACTGCCACTCATGAGTTAACTGCGAGTTTCACACAGGCCTCAGATTATTTGTGTTTGATTGTGTCACTTTGGCAAGACTTTAACCGACACTATCATACTTCTTCAACTGAAATATGGGCTGTACCTAGCCTGCGGACAGGCTTCCCAAATAGTCGGGCGGTGGGGTCATGTGAAGGGAAGCCTGCAAACATGTATCTTCCAAACTCGCGGCTGCCACCAACAAGAACCCCGCATGGACAAAAGACATTTTAAGTCACGCGTCACGCAATTTAATGCGTAGTTTTCTGCAGAGAATCGGATTTCATTTTTGATTGACAGTTATTTTATTGTGTAATTCGCACGCGGTCAGGGTTTTTTAGTGTCAGTACCGTAGACGTCGCTAGAGTCTAGAGCAATGGAAAAGCTAGGGAAACCGTGAATTAAACCGTGAGTTTACTGTTCTGAATTACCGTTTGTTGTCTACGCAACATTTTGGCGACCACGACGGGAGGAACCGAGAAACCGTGTTGGAGATATTTACCGTACGCAAGCACACTGTGGTAAGCTTGAAATTCATTTGTGTTCTTGCTGTTCAAGATGCCTGATCCGGCTGGTGTTGAAGAAACTGGCGGCGAGGATTCTCCGGGAACCGAACAGACCGACAACAAGGACGATGAAGAAAAACTGGAAAGGGAAAAAACGCTTTTGAAGCTGAAAAAACAAAAGCGAACACGAAAAACCGAGTTGACAAAAATTCGCCATCACATCGAGAAGCTTTGTATCACGCCGAAGGATTCGCCGAAGGACGTAGGCGCTATAGAGAAAGATATCGAGCAACTTTGGTCGCTTCTGGAAATCACACTGGAAATTCTGGACGAATTGTGTGTTGTTTATTTGGAAAATGGAGAAGAAACGAATAAACAGGCGGCTATGGAAGAAGGACAAGCGCTCGAATCGGAAATTCAAGCTGCTATTGAAAAAGCACACGAGGCCGTGAAATCACACGCTCAAATTTCTGTCGCGACTGCTTCGAACAATGAATTCGTCGCTCATCCAAGTCCGCCGATCGTTTTGCAGGGTTCGCTCAACCCAGCTTCGCCTCCACCGCCTTCCCAAAGTTCTCACAGCAGTCAAGAAGAAGCAGGAGTCCCTGAAAGCCCGCCAGCCAGTCATTCCTCGAATCATCGCCTGAAGCCATTAAAAGTGCCGTCGTATGGTGGAGACAAGACAAAATTTGAGGAGTTTTGGGGGCTGTTCGAAAGTCTAGTGGACCAGTCCAAAGAACCAGTGAATCTAAAAATGGCGAGATTGAGGCAATGCTTGTCCGGCAGCGCACTAGAGGCAATCCGAGGGCTTGGTGTTTCAAAACCAGAATATGAAGAAGCCAAGGAAATCTTGATAGCCAAGTTCGGCGGTCAGCGGCGGCAACTGCGGGCCTACATGGATCAGCTGGAAAAAATGCCACAAATGAGAAACAACGACGTTCAAGGATTTGAAAAGTTTGCAGATTTAGTACGGATTACGGTGGTTAAGCTCAAGGCTGAGGGTCGTGATGGAGAGCTTGGAGAAGGAACACTGCATAGCTTGTTAGTGAAGAAGCTTGCGGAAGCTCAAGTGCAAGGGTACAGCCGTTGGTTACAGGAACAGGGCCGGGAGCGATCCGTTCTAAGCTTAAAAGATTGGCTTAAAGAGGAAGTACAAATTCGAGTGGAAGCTATGGAGATGGCACATGGCTTAACTGTGGTAGAGAAAACGGATGGATGGCAACCTTCAAGCCGAAATCCAAATCGACACAAGCCCCGAAACTTTCACGTCAAATCAGATTGGTTAACCCGAACCAGGAGACCGCCAAGCTCAAGCCAGTTTACCCGTAAGCCACCTTGTTCGTGCTGTGGCTCCCTGAATCATGGAGTATGGGCGTGTTTAGCATTCCAGCAGAAGAGTTATGATGACCGATGGCAGCTGGCTAAAGATAAACGATTGTGTTTCCGGTGTTTAGCAGGTGATCACCAGGGAAAAGCCTGTACGAAGTCGCAAACTTGCCAAATTAATGGTTGTCGGGGGAACCACCACCGTCTCTTACATGAAAATCAGCCTGTTACAGACCAACCCATGGGGGCTGCTCCGCCAGTGGTCGAAACTAACAGTTACCCGTCATTTACTCCATGGGAAGGGGCAGTTGGCCCTGCTTTATCACCCGAGGGAGAGGACAGTCACCCCTCGCGTTCGATGACAACTCACAGCCCAAGAAGTTCCAATGAAGCCTGCTCACTCCGTACCATTCCAGTGTGGGTGAAAGCACAAGGAAAGAAAGTTAAAGTAAATGCAATCCTGGATGATGCTTCAAATGAGACATTCTTGAATGAAGAAGTGGCTGGAGCCCTTGGACTTAAGGAGTCTTATCAAACCGTGAAAGTTCATGTGCTGAACAACTCTGTAGAGACATTTCAGACAATGCCGTTGAAAGTAGAGATTGAAAGCGTTAATGGCCAGCTTACAAAGGAAATCGAAGTGAAGACTTGTCCCCGCAGTGTAACTGGAAACTACCAAGTTGAGAATTGGGACGCAAACAAAAACAAGTGGCCTCACCTTGCACAGTGCGACTTTGCTTCACCAGCGAAAGATGGTTTGGTGGACTTGTTGTTAGGGGTTGATAATGCTGACTTGCATTATTCGTTCGTTGATGTACGTGGAAAGGTGGGTGAACCGGTGGCTCGTTTGGGTCCGCTTGGCTGGACTTGTATTGGATCTCCAGATGGAAGAGCGGAATCTGGAACAAGGACACACACCATTCGAACACTGTTTACTAGAGAAGTAAGGTCGATTAGTGGAGCTGGTGGTTGTTGTGATTTGGATCAAACGCTTAAGAGGTTTTGGGAGATCGAGAGTTATGGAACTGAACTTAATGACCGAATCGTGTGCACTGAAGAAGAGAAATTGGCCTTAGAAAAAGTCAGCAGCTCAGTCTGTTACAACAGTGGAAGATACAGTGTTGCTGTGCCATGGAAAGGACAGAGGCCTCAACTACCTGATAATCGGCAGATGGCAGAATCCCGTCTTCTCAGCACAGAAAAAAACTTAAGGAAGAAAGAATTTGTTGAAAGGGAGTATCAGAAGACCATCGAGACTTATGTGGAGAAAGGATACCTGCGCAAAGTCCCAGAAAACGAAGCATCGCCCCCTGAAGTTTGGTACCTGCCACACTTCCCGATTGTTAAGATGAGCAAGTCTACAACCAAAGTAAGAATTGTCTTTGACTGTTCTGCAAAATGCCAAGGAATGTCTCTTAATGATGTCATTCATGCTGGGCCAAAACTTCAGAGAGAACTGTTTGATGTTTTGATCCGTTTCCGCCGCAACCCAGTTGCCCTTGTTTGTGACATTCAAGAGATGTACCTCCAGATAGAAATTGAAACTGAAGACTGACCATTGTTCCGAATTCTGTGGCGAGATGGGGAAACAGGCCGAAACCCAGATGTATACGAATTCTCTAGAGTTGTTTTTGGAAAGAATTCAGCCCCCTTTGAAGCCCAGTTCATTGCCCAGGAGAACGCCAGGCATCACCAAACCGAGTTCCCATTAGCTGCTGAAACTGTTCTTCAGTCCACATACATGGATGATTCGTTGGACAGCGTTGAAGATGATGAGAAAGGAGTTGAACTGTATCGTCAACTTGATGCACTGTGGGCGAAGGCAGGCATGCACGCCCGAAAATGGGTTTCGAATTCAGAAATAGTGATGGCAGCCATACCCGAGGAGGACCGAGCCACTGAAGTTAACATAAGAGACAGTAACGATACAGTTACAACAACACTTGGCTTCCAGTGGAATAGCACCGATGACGTATTGGCAGTACCTGCAACACCCATACCCCTTGACTATCCAATTACGAAGAGGAGTGTTTTGAAGAAGATCGCAACCGTCTTTGACCCGCTTGGCCTAGTAAGCCCTTTCGTAGTGCGAGCAAAGATTATGCTCCAAGAACTGTGGAACCGTGGCTATGATTGGGATGAGGAAGTTCAAGACGAAGTGGCTAATCGTCTCCAGATCTGGTTCTCGCAGCTGTCGTGTCTGGCAAATGTCAAGATTCCCCGGTGTCTGCAAAACCAGCAACCAGTGAAATCGAAGGACTTGGTGACCTTTGTTGATGCCTCAACACAAGCCTATGGAGCTGCATCATACTTACGCTGCGAGTATGAAGATGGTACTGTATCCGCACAGCTGATCGCTTCGAAGAGTAAGGTTGCGCCGCTTACACCTGTGACTGTTCCAAGGCTGGAATTAATGGGAGCCATAGTGGGTTTGAGGTTAACCCAGTCCGTGTCCAGAGCCCTAGATCTACCTGTGAAGGCAGCATCGTTCTACTCTGACAGCACAGACGTGCTATGGTGGATTCGTGGAAGAGGCCGAGACTTTCGGCCCTTTGTGGCGAACCACATTGGGGAGATACAGATTAGTACTGAACCGGCACAATGGCAGCATGTTACTACCGACAAAAATCCCGCCGATCTGTGTTCCAGAGGAACCAGCCCAGCTGAACTTGCTGAATCCCAACTGTGGTGGAATGGCCCTGATTGGTTGAAGAAGGAGAAGAGTGAGTGGCTGAAGATGCAGTTAGCCGAAAGCCCCAAAGTAATTCCCGAAATGAAGTCAACAAAGAAACAGCAACCAGTGTCTACCACCCTTGTGACAGTGCAGGAAAACCAACCTCAGAGGGTCAAACCGAGTCAGAGTGGCAGTGTTCCGGTCTGGAGATTGAACCCGAAACGCTTCTCTAGTTGGAACCGACTGGTGAACATACATGCTCGAGTAAGGAGGGTTCTCCACAACATGTCAAAGAGGGGGCCGAGACAGACTGGTAAAGCGTTATCTCCGTACGAGATCAGAGAAGCTGAGGCAGAGGTGGTGCGATCGTGCCAGCGCGAAGCATTTCCTGACGAATATAGAGCTCTTGTGTCCAAGAAACCGATACCGTCCAAGAGCCCACTAGCCAAATTAAATCCTATGTTAGACGAAGAAGGCTGTATTCGTTCAAATGGAAGGCTTCAGTTTACAGAGTACTTACCTTATGATGTGCGATTCCCGATGATACTGCCTCGAGGACACTGTGTAACTAAACTCATTGTCAAGCATTATCATGAACAGGCCAACCATACCACAGGAACCAACTTTGTCTTGTCCCAAATCAACCAAAAGTATTGGATCATTGCAGCCCGAGAAGAGATCCGAGAGTGGGAGCGCGAGTGTAACATGTGTAAACGAAGGTGGAGCAAGACCACTACACAGATCATGGCCCCGATTCCAGAGATCCGTCTTCGATTCACCTTCCGTCCCTTTGACCAAGCAGCCGTTGACTATGCTGGGCCTTTTACCACCATACAAGGACGAGGTGTGCAGCGTCAGAAGAGGTGGCTGTGTTTGTTTACTTGTTTGTCAACCCGTGCGGTCCATTTGGAGGTTGCATTTGGTCTGGACACAGACAGCTTTCTGAATGCCTTTACACGATTTACAAGCAGACAAGGAGTGCCAAAGGAGATGGTCAGCGACTGCGGAACCAATTTTGTTGGAGCCGTAAATGAACTGAAAGAACTCATCAGTGAGCTGGACCAGGACAAGATTCAGCAAAACACAGCTCATCGAGGTGTAAAGTGGAGATTCAATCCGCCCGGGGCACCACACTTTGGCGGCATTCACGAGGCCATGATAAAATCAGCTAAGAAGGCTATCTACGGAGTTATTGGGCGCAGTCACGTAACCGATGAAGAGCTAATTACCGCAGTTACAGGAGTGGAAAGTCTGCTGAATTCACGACCACTTACCTACCAGTCAGCTAACCCTCAGGACATTGTACCGCTTACTCCAAACCACTTCTTGCATGGCCAGTTGGGCGGTCAATTCGCACCTGAAACCGTTGACACCACCGAGTTCAGTCCACGCAAACGTTGGCGAAAGGTTCAGGAGATAATTTCCCAAGTATGGAGGAGGTGGTTGCAAGAGTACCTCCCTTTGCTGAACAGGAGGCAGAAGTGGACAGAAGTAGTCAAGGATCTAAAAGAGAATGATGTTGTGCTTGTTTTGGATCCTAAACTGCCCAGAGGACGATGGCCGCTAGGACGCATCCTTGAAACTTATCCAGGAAGAGATGGCCACACCAGAGTCGCCAAGGTCCAATGTGGAGAGAGTACCGTTGTGAGGCCGATCCATAAACTTGTTCCTTTGCAAGAAAGTTAAGACACTCACAGATTGAGAGCAGTATTGCAAGCGTTTCTCGTTGTTATGGTTTATTGAGCTTTTTTTGTTCTAAACAATCACACTGATCCTTACCTCCCAGTGTGGGGAAGGGGAAATGGACAAAAGACATTTTAAGTCACGCGTCACGCAATTTAATGCGTAGTTTTCTGCAGAGAATCGGATTTCATTTTTGATTGACAGTTATTTTATTGTGTAATTCGCACGCGGTCAGGGTTTTTTAGTGTCAGTACCGTAGACGTCGCTAGAGTCTAGAGCAATGGAAAAGCTAGGGAAACCGTGAATTAAACCGTGAGTTTACTGTTCTGAATTACCGTTTGTTGTCTACGCAACACCGCGAATTGCTTAGCTTGTCAACTATCAAAATTTAGCCAATCAGTGCGCACCTAAAATCAACATTCAAAACCAAGATAAACAACCAGAAATGTTGGCGCTCAATCGCTTGGGAATGAACTCCATATCTCACAGAAAACAAAAAATTAGGGAATTGAAGGACAAGCATATGCATTTTGGCAATTAGTAAGAAATTCTAGCCTGACTGAGCAACTGAGTAAACGGTGTGCGCAGCGTAGCTTTAATGTAGGAAGACATGCGAAGCACTAGTAATTTGCTTAATCTAGAAACACAAAAACAAAGCGGTCAAATAAACAACAAAGTAAAATCTTTGCCAGATGCCGTACTATCAAATAACAACACCATGATCACCTTGAATCCGTTAATTCTGTTTGATTCACGAACTAAAGAATGAAAAATGAAAGCAACTTGTTTCGAATTGAATTTTATTTAAGATAAAGCTTAAAATCAAATAAGCCAACAATTTTGCAGTCATGTACAAGAATTAATTTATTATGTACATAAACACACTAATTTCGGCCAATTTTCTGTGCAGCAAAGAACTCCACGGATTGCATAGTTTGTTAACTGCCAAATTTTAACCAATCAGCACTTTGCATCCAAAATTTGGACACAGAACATTAGAAATTCTGAGACTCGTGTGCAGGCTCCACTGCTTGAGGCTTTGTGCCAGAAAATAGCGCCCCTCCGAGTCAGGAGCCTGTTCGCAGGCTAGGTGTACCTAAAATACGGTACATGGTAGTAGTACATGTAGACTTTGTACCATGAAGCACAGGTGTATGTTTGTACAAAATTAATATTATTGTATAACATTTTAGTATAATTTCCGAGGTGATTATAAGAAATCAGACACTCTGATTGGTCAAGGAACTTGACTAATGATACCCTGCCAGAGGTGATTATAGGATTTAAAGACTTGGTCACTAAACCACACTGTCTTTGGCAGCCAGGTAAGTGAACCTGGCAGACATTCTAAAATCGAAACAAGAACAGGTTTGGCAATAATTATCCTTCTCAAAAACATTAAAGGCCCCGACCCCGCTGACTTCACATTACATGTGCATTAAATATTGTTTCTCAAGTACTGTAAATTTGTTTTATTTGGAAAATTATGAATGTGTATTTGGTTCGGGCAGTCATGTTAACAGGGTAAAATTATAAAGGATTATTATACAGGTTGGGATTTCAGGATATGGCTGTTGGCTGTATTAATGAGGTGGCCAAATTAACAGGGCTTTCGTATAAGGAAATGTATGGGTGTTTTGCCAGGACCCAAAAAGCTGACTGTTAGTAGTAACAAGCAGGGTTCAAAATTCACTTTTTTGTTCAGTTGTCCCTGGGGCAACCTCAAGTCTTGATTTGGTTGCCCATAGAATATTTTGGTTGTCCAAACTCTTGCCCCAGATCAATCCAAGAAACTACAGTACAGTAATACACTCAGGTAGTCAAATAGTGTTCTATTAAGAAAACAAAATTAACATACAATCAAAAGAGTGTCTTACATTTGATAAAATGTTTTTACCAGCCTGTACATGTGACCTATTTTTTAGTCCATCAGTAATGCAAACCTCAATATTGTGTTTATTGTAAACATCAACACACAAGGAGTGGAAGAGACTCATATTAAGTAAGATTATTAAACACAGAATTGCACAACACTGTTTTAAACAAGAGAGGGCAAACAACATGGTGCAATCAGGGAACAAACGTCGTAAAAATCATGGCAGTATCACAGGGCAGGTGTCACCAGTCAAGTCTGGCAGGCTTATTTGGATTAAATGTGTAAAGGAATGTGATCGAATTTGAAGAGTTTGAGGGAAAAAACCTTCCAACAGCATGCAATATTCACAAATTTGTTCCGTATTTGCTTTATTTTTTACTAACATTAATATCAATAACTCATCAAAGACAAAAACCAGTGATATTTATTCAACTTTTTTAAATAGGGACTAGTGCCACGGCAGATTGGGTTGCCCAAGAAGCAACCACTCAGCACAATTTGGTTGCCCCATCATAATTTTGGTTGTCCGGGACAACCAGACAACCGTTAATTTCGAACCCTGACAAGGTGACCATATTAATGAGGTGGCTGTAAGGTGGGATTCCACTGCAGTTGTATCCAACTTTGCGGGGAAAGTCTAGAAGGTGTCGTGCACGTGATGAATACAACAGTTACTATGATTCACTGCATGCAAATCTCTTAGAGGGAATCAGCCGTTGATGTATTAAAGTGTGGTGAACATGGTTGGTGAACATGTATGCATGTAAGTGAGAACTTAGAGTGTATGTTGTTTTCGTGTTTTCTTTAATTTGTCTTTTCACAGTTCTTAATAAACATCTCTGAAAACTTTTACTAAATGAAAACAATTGTTCGCTTCAAGCTCAGTAAACATTGCCGAGTTCACTGAGCCTGAGACAAATAATTGTTAAATGTGAGTGGCATACCATCTCTGCTGTAGTTTTCTACATTAGGCACTCTTGCTGCTGAGCCAGAAATTCCTCGTGCTTGAGACAAGTCTCCACCAGTACGAGAGATAAGATCAAGGACTGCTACATCATCATCTTCTAAAACTAATTGATGCATGAGTAGAGAAAAAATTGTACCACTACTGAGTACTGAGAGCTGGATAAGAGGTCATAATGTACAAATGTGACCCTCCATGGGAAAGCAGGGACAAAGGTGATAGCACCCCCACAACACGCTAGCACAACACGCTTAGCGTGTCTAATGTCACGGTTATATTGAATCACTGCAACAATGCAGGACACACTAGCTTTGTTTCGGGATTTTTAGCACACTAACTAACTTTAATTGTATCTTAATTATAACTTAGTGTTTATATAATAATGATAAGTTTATTATTGCCAAATTCTTATCAAGTAACTCTCTTAATTTACCATTATGTAATTTTTTTTTATTAGTATTATTTATAGTTATAATTTAATTTACGTTTTACATTTGTAAAAATT
>OX393561.1:28870830-28880830 GCA_947652115.1 Blastomussa wellsi
TTTGTAATATGATACTTTTTTCTTCGAAATGTTGAAACATGATACTTTGTTTTTCTGCATCGCTGATTTTCAACACAAAGCGTCATGTTTTGTGATTTATTAAACACGCATCAAAGTATTTTATCGAAAGACAATAAACGGATCAAATGGAAAAAATATATCTTTCCAAAGGCTTTTTAAAACGTAGTACAGTTAGTACATTGTTCTCTGGTTGTTACGAAATTGTGCCGAAAATACTGGTGAAAGATTTTGCATATTTAATTACCAACGGTTCGTAAAATATTTACCAGAGCTGGTACGTCTGCAATGAAAGCTGTTTTTCCGGAATTACTGTACCCTGCGTTCTTGAGTATGTGGCCTCCCCAACTTCAAATTCTTAAATGCCCTATGACATCGACTATTTCCTTAAGCAAAATCTCTGATCATGTCTGATCTCTCAGCTCTACTGATTTCAAACAATTCATCTCCGAGAAATAGGAAGCTGCGTACATCCGCAACTTCAAAATTAAAGCTATCGTTACTTCAGTCAGAAACATTTTAAAATTCAACATGGCTCTTATTCACAACTAACTGCAATCAAAAAACAATCCCTCAACCCAAAGCCACCAAAACAGACTGCTCGCAGCATGTAAAATTTCACATCCTCGTACCTTCTTCACCACCATGAAAATTTTCGAACATTTTTCCACTTAAAACCCACACACAACGTTGTACACCAGAGCTACATAAACACCGAGTGCTGGAAATAGAGACATCATGCCAACACCGCCCAATAAGGCCAAGTTTATACGAAAATAAAGATGGCTGTCCCTTGAATCCGAAACAAATATTGATACAAAATTAAACAATACATACAAACGGCAATTTCATTGGTTATCGATTGATAGTATCCTAATTCTGATTGGTGTGAAATACATCGCTCGTCCACCCATCCACTGAATAGCGACATACGTCTGTACGCCGACTAAGAGTTATTTTTTTTGAAAAAAATAACTCAATAAATTAAAAATAATTTGACACACTCTGGTATGGTGTACACTCAAATAATTATATTGGCCAGGTCTTAATTATGCATGCTTGTGACAAGAAGTAAGTTTAAACCAACATTGTGTGCAGTATTTTTAAAAGAATGCAATAACAGTTTGCATGCCAGGGTATATTTCTTTTTCATTTGTAAGTCTAGTAATAATTTTAATTCACGCATGTTAAAACTGGCTGTCAGCTCCCCCCTACCCACCCGCCCCTTGGTTTTGAACAGTAAAATAGAAGATGCTTTTCTCTTACCAAGTCGTTGCAGATTGGGAAGCATATGCACAAGGAAAAGACGGTAATCAGGTTCATTTTTGGTCACTGGATTTAACCTCAGATCTAAGTCCTGTGGAACAAAATAATTAATATTAATTATTTAAATACAGCTTTAGTTAGAAAATATTAATTAAATATATAATTTATTATTATGACTGCATTTGGAAAATTTCCAAAATGCTGAAAGGTTTTTTTTTTCTTTACATTTTTATAAGATGAATGTACTCCAAGTCTAGAATCAAAACATTACACATCTGGCCAATTCTAGACACCAGGGATAAAAGTTTGTACAAAATAGCAATAAAATGTTTTGCATTGATGTCTAAGTGAACGTAACAGCAAAAATGGTTTGAACACAAGGAAATCACTAGCCTGTATAGACAACATTGAACATTGCATGTAAATAAGGTGATCTGAAGTGACTATACAATATACTAAGAGAAATGTACCCTAGGTGCCACAGTGTTTTTGTGTGGCGACACTGCTAACAGTGAGAGGCTTTCTTGCAAAGAAAAAAAGATACTGTAGCCTTCTGGTACCCGGGTAAGAAAGACACAATATCAAGAGCATAGATGCACTTTTGAATAATGTTGCCTACTGAAAAAATTAGCACAATTAGCACCTCTGAAACTCGTTATTGTTTGGTTAGGTGTGATTGATTTTATCCCTCGCCACAAATATGTACCTTCAGATTTGCCAAGTTTCTTAGACCATACAAGTCTTTTAATGTCGAAATGTTATTATAATATCTGTTGTATTGAAGCCATGTTAAGGTCTTGGATATATGTATTGGTTAAAATTGTTTTTATATTTGGGAGAGAAATTAGGGGTTGAGCTCTTGCTGGGACCTACTGCTATACAGTCCCTGGTGCACAAATGTTACCCTCAGAATGCTTGTCCTCTCAAAACTCTGGATTGCATGAGCATTGTATGCACGTACATGTACACATATGAGTTCAGGAGGCTTAGGTCTAGTGGCCCACAAAGCCAGTGCTTTACTCTGGCTTCTATTCTTGGTTTTCATGAGATGTCATAAGATTTTGAAATCAAAATTCACTAGGCCTGCTAAATTTTCATTGCCACTAGGTGTAAGTTGAACTAAAAGACTAGTATAGCGTTTTGCAAAATTTCAGCTCGATTGTGCCCTTTTGGTTTGAAAACAGAACATCTTGAATAATCGAGTTCTGTTTAGAAAAAGCCTATCCTTTCGATTTTCAGCAGTTTGAACACTTCAGATGTAATAAGTGATGTTTATGTGACAGTTTAATAGTTCACGTGCCAAAAGTAGTCGCTATCATAGCACAATTGGATTCCAGATGGTTTCTCAAGCAGCACGGCCGCCATATTTGTTCCCCATGGAAGGACACAAATATGACGTCTCCATACTGAGCTTTGTAAATTTGAATGGAATGTTTTGGCAAATAACTTGTGAACGGCACACCGCACAGGCCTGAGACTTGGAGAAATTGTTTGTTTATTTATCATCTACAATACCTCAAATTCTTAGCTTCTGTAGTTCAATTGCTTTGAAATTAGTTTTTGATAGCACGACGGTGAAAACCAGCAATAACGTGAAGCAGCTACTAATAGCAGGATTTCTACTCACAACTTGATGCAATGCTAGTTCAGGATACTGCCTAACTGATTTTACCAATGGGAACCCCCCCTGGACTGTGGATTGATCCCCAAGGACCTCCTCTAGGACTATGCCCTTCAAAATAGCCACAAAATAACAATCACGATGCTGGTGCAAGCTACATGCACCTATAGTACAAAGGATACAAGTTAAGAGTCTCCAGTGTGTGCTGACTCTCTAGACCCTATGAAAACAGAACAAAATCAAATGAAAAAACACTTAAAGGGTGGGTGGGTAGGAATTGCAGGTCAGGCTATGACAGAACGCAACAAAACACTAAACCTTCTAACAACTAGATCTAGATCCCACTAAAAAGCAGATGCCAGCCACGACTGAGAAAAATGTTTTGGAGAACTCATGCAAGAAAAATATTGCTCAGGGTTACCTCAGTTGTCATGAGAGCATTACGTGACAGATCCATGAACTTGAGACGAGTAAATCCATTGAGTGATGTACCCAGGGATGAAATCTTCTCATTATAAGTACCGGGTAATGAGAGAGATTTCACATCATCTACATACAATACAAAGAAGAGTCAACATCCAGATACATGTTCTAATGGTGGGCATTGCTATCCACACAATAAATTGTTATTCGGTGTCCAGAAAAGTGCTGACGGAACAATTAACTACAAAGTATCATTCATCTAAAATAAAATACATGTACATAAATAATTTAGATAGGAAGCCACATCAGCCTCAGCTGGTCCTCTACCCAGGTCGAATTGGAATTTAGAAATGTTGGTGTTTGAGGAGGGAGGAACGTGGAAAACCCGAAGAAAACCCTCTGAGTGAGGAGAGAACCAACAACAAACTCAACCCACGCTATGAGACTGGGTCAGAATCAAACCTTAGCCACATTGGCGGGAGGTGAGCGCTATCACCACTGCACCCCTCCCCCTCCTCCCCACAGAAGATCTAAGATATTAATATGCTTGTAACTGTCACTAACCCTTTCTTTCTTTCGGTTGAAACTTTGTCTATATAAATACCCAGAAAGGCATGTTTTCTCATTGAAAGAGAAGGGAAACTAATTGACCTCATGGATATTAATAATCTTAATGGATGCGTCGTGGCAACCTTTTTAGAAGAAACTGATTCCTAGGAATTGCAAAGCTGTACTCTAAGTAAAATAATTGTTAGGAACCCAAAGGTTAATCCTGGGTGTCCAGTATATAAGCTCATGACATACATTTATGAATAAAACAAGTCTTCTAGTTGCCCAAAGCCAAAAGTTACTTGTCTGTGGCATCCAGCCACTGCTAAAGCACAGCCTTGAATTTCCCCACCAACTTATGTTACATTTTACATCTTTTACTATTAATTGTTGTGGTCAGTATTCATTTCACGTGACCCCAGGTGTTGAATTGATGGATAGCATATTTGTCCACAGGATTTAATAAATGGCTATCCAGTGAATAATAATTACTATAATACCTGTCAAGAGGGGAGGGGGTGGATTGGTAGGCAGGGTTCATTCCTTGAACCAATGACCCAAACTGCTGTAGCTTATCCTGGTTTCTGTAGCATTAAGCTCCCCCTGGATGGGATGCTAGTCCATCGCAGGGTTACCCCCCAGCATTATTTCGTGGGTACATGTACCTATTTATACACCTGGGTGGAGAGAGGCACAGTGAGAGTAAAGTTTCTTGCCCAAGAACACAACGCACTGCCCTGGCTGAGGCTCGAACCCAGACCATCTGATCCAGAGTTTAGCTCGCTAATTATTAGGCCAGGGTTGGGTATAAGGACTATTAATACTGATAGACCAGCCTGACACATCACAAAGGTGCACATGCAGGGGAAACCTATTCCCTTTGCTTTTATCTAGCTAGGATCAAGGACTGGAACTTTGGTCCATAGGTACACATTATATTATAAGGACCTTCACCACCTGGTTCTGAATTCTATTGCACCATTACAGAGTAGAAATAAAGGATTGTGCAAATTAAATCTGGTATATGGTTTTGCGAAAGGCCTATTGTCAGTACTTTGGAATTAGTTCTTATTAACCGAGCAGGAGGTCTGTATGGGGAGAATCTTGACCAAGGTCGTGAGTACAGACTTCACTGCGTTCGGTCTGTACTCATGATCGAGGTCAAGATTCTCCCATACAGGCCGACTAAAATAAGATGTTTATTATATGGCCAAACGGAAACTTAAATTTGCTTAACGACTCTGCTTCGTTCTCGCTGACATTTTGTTTGCAAACGGCGATGAGCTGAACTTAAATTTGCGAAAATTTGGTCGTATCTTTACTTTTTATTCTTGTAAAGCTTTTTTAATTTTCCATTTAGTAGTTTTAGCCAAAAAGGAGACAATGTGTTCCTGTTTTGTTTGTAACTTTCTGACCCCAACATGCAACCGGTCTAGATGGGAAAAGCTAGACGGCGGTCAATATCGATTTTAGCCAATCAAATTTGTGAATTCGCTAGTTTCCAGTCCACAGGAAACACGGCCAGATAATAATGAATTATAAAAAATACTTGCCATTTTAAAGACTCTCTGTCAACCGGAATGCTTTGCGCACCTAGCCCGAGGTTTTGTAGCCCACGAAACCTCAAATTTGTTGACTTGCAGATCATTTCGCTTTTCAATCCTTTATAATCTGAGGCATCCATCTGAATTGCTTGACAGTTATTGCTTTAATGGCAAGTTTTATTATCGTTCTCAACATTGAGGAGATTATTTGGTCGTAAATTCTTCTTTTGGCACATATTTGAGAAGCTAAACAACTACTGGGACGCGATGTGATTTTGGCCATGGCGACTGCGAACAACCCCACGGAAGGCCAAGAGGCTCTATCTGAGAGGTATTTGAGAAAATATGTCCAGGATCTGTGGAGAAACAAAGAAGATGCACTTGGATACGAAAAAAGAATGTCCCTGCTTGCTGAAGTAGTTACATTGATTTCCTACTCATTGCTTGTCAACAGAACAGCTGAGAACATGGACTTGCATTGCTTGTACATTGCTTGTTCATTGTATTTTTCATTTGTTGAGATAACTTGAGATTTATTTTGATGATAGGTGCTTTGCCTTCTGTGTTTGATTTCTGGTAAAGGATACCTTTTATTTAGAAAGAACGAACTGAACACGTTCGAGTATCCATATGTGACCGCCTATCGACAAATCTCTGTAGGAATTACGGAGTTGTCTTCAAAGTGTTGCTTGGCGTTACAGCACAAGGCAGGAGCCGTGACCCCGACGCGAGGTCGTAATTTTAAATTACAGCTAATCCGTAGATCTTAGTAAAATTTGTACCAAAAGCAAACATTTTATACCTTCGTTTTATTTTAGGCTGCCAAATGCCCCAAATATGTTCCATGTTCAAACGATTTTCTTTAGTGACAGAATCAAAACAAAAACAAACGCTCGCAAAGCATTCCAATGGAAAGTATTTTACACAGCACATAATTATATTCCCACAATTTGGTTCCTTTAATCCCATTTTTCAGAAAGTATCCAAAAAATTGTACCCTTGGTTCGTTTCACTGTACTTGCTTTCTAGTACATGCATTTCTAGTCGCCTAATCCGGAGGCAAGCTGAATAATGTATAGTAAGCAGGTAAGTGTCATTTCTTTCATTTGATTTCTTTAATACCAGAATAGTCACCCCAACTGGTATTTTCCAGAAAATGGTGAAGAGATCATGTGGATTAGAGGAGATGGAAAGTTGAGCAGGGGGCAGAGAGAGGTACTGTAGTAGGAGAGGGATGAATGACGTTTTATAGACAAAAATAAAATATAACCTAGGTTTTAGTTTGAAAAAAATTTCCTGCAGACAATGTTGGCAAATACATGTATACATGTAATTCTAGCTGTGGTAAAGTTAATTTAGTGCATCTAGCATCACTGAAGTTAGCGTGGCTTGGTAGGCAAGTGTTCATTCAGATATTTACAGTGTAAGGTTAATTGAGGAACATGTAAACGTGAATTACACGATAAACATACAATTTCTGCAATGCAAACAAGAACATGCACAACTCCGTTGGAATGCAAGATCAAAACAGCACCGTAAGATTACCCACAAAGCTACATCCGATAAACTACAAACAGGAATAATAGATTTATGTAGCAAGTTGAGCATTCAGAAAGAGATCGTACCTAAATTGTCATGTTTCAACTTGACTCGTTCTCTAACCCATTGCTCTGTAATTCTGAGCGCCATTTTTTGAAACTCCAAGGGAAGTTGTGGGTTCCAGGACTCCCGCAGAAAAGTGTTTACAGTTCCGAGTGTGGTAATTCTGTACTGTATCAACAGGCTCCGTAACCTGCGATCAGGCGAATTTTTTTTACAGGCTCCGCAGCTCCTCCGCAGGCAGATGCATGGTCAGAAGAGGACATCGGCAAGATCGGCAACGGAAAATGGCAATACTGTTTCTGCGTGATGGCAAAACCTTCGCAAGACTAAAGATTTTTGAATAAAGATTGAATAAAGACCCTTGTATAGACCTCTAGCTCACCTCGTGTGGGATGCACTAATTTTCCCGTCATCCATTGCCCGCTCAGAACGCGAATCGATATATCTGCTGTGATGCGAAACCAGTTTTAACACTGGTCCCTGTCGTCCCTGAATTACTGTTGTACATCGACAGAAACCGAGGTACGTAAACTTCTTCATTTGGTATTTATATCAAGTTCATGAAATCGTCGTGTGCAGGAGCTGAGGAAACCGAGGTGAAACATGCATGCATGGCGGGAATGGCGGGTGTATCAAAAGCGCGGCCGACTTTGTTTTGGCGCACTTGGTTGTACTTGCACCGAGTCGAGCAAATGTGACACACAAACGAGAAAGAAGAACCCAGATAACGTAACAAAGCATTATAAGCTTGGTTTTAAGCAAGTAACTTCGCCTATAAAAGAGATTCTCTGGCACCCAAACACAAACAAACAGCTGTTGTTTTATGTGTGGTTCTATTCTACATGTTACCATCCCCCCGGGCACACCCCGGGCATTTGCCTTTTTTTTTTCTTATTTTACGGTCTATTCCCTACGGTGTCCCATAAGGGACAGAACTTTTAATTATAAAATGAACAGTTTTTATGTAAATCATGCATTTATTTTTAAAGAAAGTACTGCAAATGAAAACATTCACTGCATACAGAATACTTTGCACTACAAACCAGAGTCAATAGACCCTTTTCATAAATGGCTGCCAATTATAAATTCTTTTGTAAGTATTAAAATTAGCCTGACTAACCTCGTTTTTGAGTTGATAATTCAAAAGAACTTTTACTCCCAAACGAGTTTTAGTGAGGCTAATTTGAATGCATACAAAAGAATTTTCAATTGGCGGCCATTTATGAAAAGGGTCTATTACACACAAAACACACTGCACACTGCAAACAAAATAAATAACACACTGCAAGCAAAATGAATTACACACTGCAAACAAAATAAATTATACACTGCAAACAAAATTGATTTGCGCGCTGCAAACAAAATACCCGTCATACACTAACACGATAAATGCACCCTGCAAATAAAAAAAAACTTGCACACTACAAAGAAAATATTTGCACCGTCACCTGAATTGTAAACTACACCCTAAACTTGAAATGTGCATGCGTGCGCAGGTACGTGCAAGGCCTGGCATCAAGTCCATTCAACGTCTTTTCCTGTCATTATTCAATTTTTATCAACATGGCGTCGAGTGAAGATGATTGGAGCGAAGGCAGCGATGTTGAAGCTGATATTGCTGTTGAAATCGAACATGAAGATTTGCCACAAAGATCTGAAAGAGAGCTTATTGAGTATTATTTCAACAGAAGCCTTATGTATAGGTATATAACGCTGATGTTAGGAAAGTTATGGTATACACATGAATGAAAGAACACTGAAAAGAAGGCTTAAAGACTATGGCCTCAGAAGACGGAATGCCTTGAATGATGAGCTTGTTGAACGCATAAGGGAATTGATTTTGCTTGAAATTAGTAGAGGTCCGGACATCCTCGACAGTTACAGAACAATGTGGCATGTGCTGCGTCTCAGACATAACATTCATGTTCCCCGGCACTTGGTTGAATCGCTTTTGAGAGAAGTTGATCCCCGTGGGGTGGAACTGAGGAAACGTAGATGGCTTCACCAGAGCTAATTTCTGTTGGCATATAGATGGGTATGACAAACTTAAGCCATTTGGCTTTCTATTCATGGCTGCATAGATGGCTGCAGTAGGAGAATCCTATGGCTAGATGTTCAAAGATCTAACAAGAATCCACGACTCATGGCAAGATATTTCTTAAATAGTGTGAAAGTAGTACATGGATGCCCAGCCCATGTGTACACTGACTGTGGAACTGAAAACGGGTTGATTGCTGCAATGCAGTGCTACCTACGCGCTGATGGAGAAGATGCAAACGTGGGTTCCAGAGCTCACAAAATGCGTACAAAGTGTCGCAAACCAAAGAATCGAAGGTTACTGGTCACACTACAGACAGCAGTGTGCAAGTTGGTGGATCGATTTCTTTAACGACTTGCATGAATCGGACATTCTCGATCTCAGTAGTGAGATACATAGAGAAGCTCTTTGGTTCTGCTTTGCAGATGTCTTGCAGGATGATTCTTATTGTATCAGAAAGTCGAATCGTGCCACTGTGTCAGGTGTGCCTGATATGATGTACTTTCTTCCAGAAGAATTTGGTCGAATTGATTGCTTATTTCCAGTTACAGGCAAGCTAAGGGAAATGGAACAAAAATTGCAAGAACTGGGTGAGGGCGATGATATTGGTCCAATCTGGGAGGAGTACTTCCTATATGTGATGGAAAAAAATGGGTTTTCACACCCAACATCTGTTCTGCAGGCAGGAAATCTTTTTCAGATGCTTGTTAAGTTTGCAAAGGGTTGAGGAACGTTTCTGAAAACCATATGCTTAAGACGTCACTTTGAAAAACAGTCATAATTATTACAACTTCTATCTTTTCTGAGGACCCCCCAAGAAATGTTTGCGCACAATGCAAACGGTGAGCTGATTCAAACAAAACCACTCAACTGTTTTTTTATTTCTTCATTAATTTAACAAGTCTTTCCTGAAACATTGGTTACAATTTCATTTAGAAC
>OX393561.1:28888330-28898330 GCA_947652115.1 Blastomussa wellsi
GAGCGCTTTTTAAGGCTACTGTACACAAAATAGCTCCTCGTACCTTAGTATGATGAAAGTGCTCGGTATGACAGCATGATCGCTCGTCCTGTACGCGTGCGCACTGTCCTTGATAAGAAGTTAACAGGAACAGCCTGAACAGGGTCTTCTTCATGGGTGACACTGTCTTCGTCGTCGCTGGAGTCAGAATCATACTCTGACTGCTGGTCATCGAAATCATGATGCGAGCTTAGTTCTTCCATGACTCGCTCGCCAACAGGTAGCTCTTTCCTGTACATATTAAGAGGAAGAGTTCCTGCTGCATACTTGGTGTTGTTCTGACGAACTGTGAGCTGTCTTACAGCTTTTCCATGTTCGCTGGCACACTGACGCATAGAATCTTGGTCCTGTTTATTCATCGCACCTACCGGAAGACGCTTTATCTTTGGGATGTCTTTTAGAGTCACCTTTGTCTCGGGAACCGGATAGTAAGATTCAGCATGAGTGAAGTAGTAGGCCGACCACTTTGTTGCTCGTTTAAGAGACTCTTTCATGCTGTTACCAAAATCTCTGGCATATTCCAGCGGAGTACAAGTGGGGTGTTTAAAGTGGCTTACCGCATGCACATTTTCAACCTGAATGGTGAGGCAAACCTCTGGCTTAATGCAGAATCCTGGACTCAATTTTTCAATGTTTTCATCCAACCTCTCAAGGCCTTTTTCCAACAGTCTGAGTGATACAGCTGTCTTTGCAGCTATGGTTCCCTGCGGACCATTGGTTGTGCCTGTTATACCGTAATTTGATTTCACGTTTTCAATAGTTCCGCTGCAGTAAGAGCAAACTGCCTTGACCATCTGATGTGCTTCCTTGAGTGTTAAAACTTCGTGTTGTTGATGCTTGTGATGTACTGAAAATGCACGGTACAACTTACCGAGGTTCTCTAGGAATTCAATAGTTCCTTCGAGCCTTGTTACCAGCTTTATCATGCCGATTTGGCCATCGGTTACAAATATGCTAGCTCCCTCCGTGCAAACGCCCATAGGTTGGCCAAACGCAGAATGACTTCCATAACCATTTTTGTTGCTTTCTTCTCCGGTCCCAGCGATTACTTTGACTGCACCCCCACTTTCTAGTACTTTTAGCTGCCTGCTGTCTTTGTCTGTAAAGACTATGCTTCCATCTCGGAGCGAAGAGATGGAATGTACTCACAATTGGAGGGGGATCACTCTGAAGAACTGCAACTCTTCGCAAGGTTTTCTGTGCCATGTTGAACTGCCAAAAACTCTTGGTGTCTGCAAGAAAGAGAGAATTTTGACTCCCGAAGCACATACTTTGAACTTGCTTGCATCTGTCTGGATACGAGACCAACGTTGTTATTGATCCACACAAGCCATGCCCATTTGAATACACCGTGATTGAGTACACCTCACTTGTCGTATCAGAAGCGCAGGCTATAATGCCATTAGTAAGATTACAGATACTGGATGGCTTTATATCCTTATCTAATGTTAATTGTTGTCCTTCCGAGTGCATAGCCTGACGTTCATTTTCTAAGTATTTTGTTAGCCTCTCCTTTAGCACTTTCACTGTCCCTTCACAGGAGAGATTTTGCTTCGTTAGTTCGTTAACTAATGAGGCACGATCGCGTAGTCGAGCAGGTCGAAGAACAATTTTATCTTCTAAATCTGCCACAAGCAGTCCTATACCACGCTGGCACAAAATCGCTGCTCCAAAATCATTCAGGTAGCACAGACCCCGAACGTCTGGTAATCCTGGTTTAAGGACCTCCAAACGAACAGGATTGTGAAGATCAGCTTCCACAAGACGCGATGTTTGCTTTAAAGGATCAATGTCGATAAACAACAGCTTCCCTCGCTTTCCTGACGTTATAGCCACAGGATGTGGGTACATACCAATTTTGTTTCTGAAAAGCGATACTTTTCGGGAACCATCTGGTGAACTACGAATTTCACACCCTGAAGTGTGTTAATGACACTTTCGTTAGAGAGCCGTAAAATTGGGTCGACTGCCATGCGGTCTTTGTTCTGTACATCTTCTGCTCGCAGGAGTCGCCGCAATGGTTTTCGAACGTTAGGGTTGTTGTCATCTCTGAGAGTCTGGATAACAGCTAAGCAACTTCGTGCTTCCTTGAGTACAACAAACCAATTGCTAAAGCTGCATTTCAGGCTTTTTCCAACATGAACACCATCAGGCAGGAATACTAAATATTGCAAGGCTGGGTCAATGAGCTGATCTATTTGCAGTTTAGCAATTAACTCCATTGCCTTTTTGTTACCTTCTTCGCAATCTGTACTAAGGATTAACACTAAACAACAGATGCATTGTTCTCCAGCGTCAAGACATCGCTTGCAAGCCCTAAGGCTTGGTATATGGCTTGGTTGATTTTGGTCAGCACAAGGTGGGCATGGTTTACCACCATCTAAACACCCGCTACACGAGCTCATACAAGATTCAATTGCGCAGGGTGGTACTGTGTTCTCGTCAGAACGAACCATCTCAAGGCAGGCTTTACAAATTTGAAGGACTTTAATTTGCTCTATAAAAAATTCTCTCATTTCTTCTCCAGTTTTACCCAATTTCGTAAAGTAGCTAGTTGCTACGGGCATGCTCACACCATTACAAAGGGAAGTAACAAATGAAACATTTGCTTCAGTCAGGATGTTTGTCTTCAAAAACTCCGGAGTTGCATTTGGGTTGTCTTTAACGAACTTAAGATCTACATCTTGTTTTAGTCCAACATTTCTCTTGATTTGATCATCAAACTGAATTCCCGGCTTCAGGGCCGTGCCATCATTTTCCAGGGCTACACCTATTACTTTTACAGCGTCCGTCTCGAGAAAGGGCTGAACATTTGACGTTTTGTCTGTCGCAAGTGTCATAAAGGCAAGTTGTAAATCTTTGAGAACACCGCTTTTTGTTGTGTAGCCTCCTCTCAGTTTATCGCGTGTTCGTTTAGAAGGACCCCCGAGATTTAATGCTGCAACTTCAGCATTTTTTTCTCCTCCTCTACCTTGCCCATGATACATGGGCCCCCGTAGGAAGTTCACAGTGCTCCCTCCTCCTAAGTGTTCGATTGTGTTGAAAAATTCGATTACTTCTGGATCATATTCGTGATCGTACCTAATAAGAACTTCAACAGTGTCCTTTAGGTATTTGTACATAATTTTGTCTTTAGAAATAATCCCTGTTTGAATTAGCTTGTCGAGTTTGATGCATACATCATCAGCTGCTGCTAATGAGAGGGGGAAAATTTTCCAGTCATTGTCTTCAGGTTCACTAATCTCATCATCCATACTTTCTTCCTGCTCATGGTCATCGTTTATCGTCAAATCTAATGAATGAATGTCATCATCTAAGCAAGCGAATGGACTCTCTGTGTCACTTTTTAGGCTCCAATCATCCGCTTCGAATTCCGTGCTCAGTATCATGAAGTCACCACCGCTGACACTATTACACAAAAACATATCAATTTTTAATATATAACATTTCTTAAGCTCTTTTTTTCATAAAGTACTTAAAAGCTTTCCAAAACAAAACGAATATACTGTAGACATACTGAAATATTTCGCATTGACTATACATGCAGTCACTAGAAACCTATTCTATCACATTCATTATTTTATCATCACCTTTCCTGAAGGATTGAGATTTTACAACATAGGCACTGAAAAGGAACGGAATAACTGTATGTATAAGTTTAAATAATATATCAAACAAACAATCACTTTAAAGATAGGTCCTCGTCTTGTAATTCCAGAACGTTGTTTTCATGAATGGTTTTCTGGGATTCATCTACATTTGGGGCGGTTGTGTGCCCATCATTGCTAGGTTTCAACCACGTAGTGAGGTTCTGTTGTACTCTGCGCTCTTTTGGATTTTCACCTGAGTCCGTGGATGAGAGGGATCTTTTTAGACAACTGTCGTAGTGCTCTGAAATCAAAAATGTAAAAAGAAGCATTAGTTGACTCGACTTGCATGGCACCATTTCACTTCAATGTATTTTCTGTGGCCTCCTACAGCTGCGAAGGGGGTTGATTTCTGTGTCGCTCTTCTTTATTTAACATGCTTCACACTACTGGGCGCGGGCTACTGGGGACGAGTCAGATCTTTTATTCTAAGTATCTTTTTATCATTCATGTGTGTTTAAAATTAAATAACTTTTCTTTATTTACTAATTGACATATTAGTTTTCAGACACGAACGATCATAATACACTGTTGGGTCAAGATAGCTGTCAGATAAGAACAACATTCTGTACACTTTTTTATAATCTGTATAATGTTTCCTTTGCTACTTACTCTGCTTGAAGTAGTTAGCTTGGCCCTTCCATTTGCGGTCTGTTGGAAGTTCCAGTTCGGTGGAGCACACTCCACATCTAACTCTTAGGCCGCTTGAAGTAGTGGAATTGCCCAGGTTCAGTAACTCTAAATGAACAAAGATAGCATCACTTATATCTTTCAAGCAAGTATTAACAACAACTATAGAAAGTGGGTGAGGAATTGGGAGATTCACTCTTCCCACCTCCCTACCGAAACCCCTATTTATGCCTGCTCAAAAGACTATAATAAGTGTCCTTTTATCCGTTGTCCTATTAAGCAACTTTCGAAAAAGCGTGACTGCTTTTTGCCGAGTTTTATTCTTAAACATACCTCGTTTGAGCTTGTCTAGCTCCTCTTCCTGGCATTCCTCTCTACATTTCTCCCCTCCCTTAATTTTCGGTACAGTTCTTCGTCTTCTTGTGACGGCACTCGCTTTTGTTTCTTTCGTTGCACTCCGCCTTCATTTCCTGATAAACCCGCAGTTGCTGTAGGGATGGTAAGGATGGTGTCTGTGGTTACCAGCTGGAGCACTGGAGTCCCAGTTACCCACGCCGTGAGCCGCTGAACCACTGTAACTGTAAATAGGTATAAAGGCAATAATACTTCATCGTTTTTTTCCGCAACATTCTTACTCGAAGAAACTTACTGTGAATTTATGCTTGTAAAACTACACAACTAATTGATCACCAGACGGAAATACATATTAACCCAATTAACAGTGTAGAATGACTAGGAACCCAAGGGGGTGAAAAAGGATAATTTTAAAAAATATATTTGTGGGCTATACAGAATAACATGTTCATATATTATTAGCATAACATAACACAACACAGTTACTCTATTTGTTACTAGTACCTTGGAGCATGCCGTTTCCTCGGATGAGTTTGTTAAATTCATATTCCCACGCTTCTTGTGTATTGATCGAAAAAGCGTCAATGCCACTGCCTGCTTTCTGTACTTTAGCAATGTTGATATCGGGGTTTCTCCCAGGCCCTTTTTCTTGGCAATTGCTTCTAGGCCAGTGTATGTCTTGAAGTGCTTGAGGAATTTGTGAAGCTCTTTGTGTTCGTCGAAAAGCGGAACATTGAAATTCTCTTTGTGGATCGGCCCGTTGCTGACAGTATTACCACTAGAAGTCTTATCGGTGTTTGTGAGAAAGAACGACGCCAAGATTCGTACTGTTATATCATCCGAGCCAGCAGAGCTGGCATCGTTGGATGCCATATCTAGCACACAAGTTGAAACAAGCCTCTCGAGATTACAAAAATCCGCAATAAATGCGCAGAGCTTTAGCGATTGAGCTAGTGAGTCGAGTAAATAACTGGTATGGACCAGTCACCACGTGCAATTTTCTGGGATCTGGTTAACACCAAACACTCTTCGACTCTTTGTCTTCTGCCTGCCGTTGTTTGACAGTGTCAATTGAGAAATGAAATTACCAGGCACGTGGTTACTTGATACAATGTTTTTTGTTGTTGTTTGAAAGGAGACACCACATAGTGCTCGCTTGGTTAATTTGCTTTCATCACTGAGCGTGTTTTGCTGTAATACATGGTAATTCTTGGTTTTCACTCACGTGACCAGTAACTTGACAACGGTTGCTATCCGCCATCTTGGTGTCCCTAAAGTGTAAACAAACCAAGCTCAAAGAGACGTGACAGGCGAATAATCAAGATGGTTCTGTGTATTGTAGTTGGATGTGGGAACAAAAGTGTAAAGGAAAATAGCGTTGGTTTCTTTCGAATACCCTCAGTTATCAAAAATCAAGGTGAAGAACAGGAAGAGCTTACGAGAGAAAGAAGAAATCAGTGGATTGCGGCGATAAGCAGGGACGACATAAATAGCAAGGACGTCTTGCAAACAGAGCGAGTATGTGGCCGTCACTTTGTATCATGACAGCCTGCACGACCCTGGGACAGATTTAACCCTGACTGGATACCTAGTTTAAATCTCGGAAAGAAGAAACACAAACAGACAGACGTGGAAAGTGCGACTCAACGAGCTGAGAGAGCAAAAGCTAGAAGGAAAAGTGCTCTTGAACGACAGGAGTTAGAGGCTGCAAAGAAAAGGAAAGTGTTGAATGAAAGCGGTGAACGTGTAGCTGCGATCGATTTCGCCGAATCATCAAATAGTTCGTCAGAAGCAGCAGAAGAGGCTGTGGATATGATGGAGATGAATGCAGAGTCTATTGAAGACCCGGGAGAACCAAGTTTGACAAATGTGGAATTTGTGGATGCTGAAACTCAGACTGAAGACTGCGAACCTCGTACTGGAGCCCGTGAAAGTGAAAAACATAACGCGTTTCAAGATTGTGAAACGCAAACAGAAGATTTTGAGTACATGTTTGCTAGGCCAAGCAGATATCAGGCACCCGACAGAGAGTTCTTCGAATCTGAGGAAAAAGTACGATTTTACACGGGACTACCATCTTTTGAGATCCTCATGGTTGTCCTCGAACACGTGTCTCCATTTGTAGCACGCAGATCAAGAATAAGAATAATTTCCCGATTTCCCGACAGAGAGAGAACAATTCCCGCGTCCCGTTCCCAAATATTAGCGAATCCCGCTTCCCAGAGGGCAGTGAAATCCCGAATCCCGTCAAAATATTAAGCTTTTTCCCGATTCCCGGACTGTATCTTAGTCAAATCCTGTATCCCGAAAATACCCTTCCAGACCCTGATGTAAGTCAAACTTCCATGCTCATACTCACCCTATTTTTGTGGAACTTGGTATATTAAAATTCAATGACATCCACTTGCTACAACAAGGACAATTAATGTTTTCTTATAAGAAATCACTGTTACCACCAAGGGTTTGTAACGGTTTCCTTCATAACTTTCAAATTCACAATTACAACACTCGAAATTCTCACGCTTTTCATTTATCTTGTTGTTGGACAAACGTTGGACAAACTCTC
This sequence comes from Blastomussa wellsi, assembly GCA_947652115.1. Taxonomy (NCBI): domain Eukaryota; kingdom Metazoa; phylum Cnidaria; class Anthozoa; order Scleractinia; family Plerogyridae; genus Blastomussa; species Blastomussa wellsi. The sequence continues at coordinate 28,895,567 of OX393561.1, forward strand.
TTGAGCGTGAAATTGCCAACTCTAATTCAATCTGTTCTTTCAAGAAAGCTCTAACAAAAAAATATTAAAAGTTATGGAAAATAATAATTTATGAATAATAATAATGATGATGATTATGATGATAATTTTTCCACTTTTCTAATCAACTTTTTGCCATACAAACAATTATCACTTTGTATTTATTTTAATCGGGGAGGCTGATTATGTAATTATAACCTTTTTAGTTTCTTTTCGGCCTCCACGCCGACTTCTCTCTATAATTTAACTAAATAATATTGGATGTATGTATTCCGTTCGGCAAATAAATAAATAAACAAATAAACAATGCTCTAACGCTATCGATGAATAACATACCCCTGAAGCCTTCGCTAGTAAGGGGGATACACCCGAACCAGTGGAATACACAAAATTCAAACATCCAGTAAATTTGAGGAAAAATAATAATCCTGTGCAGTCCCTTCACTGGTGGAGTACTGACTAAAACTGATCACAAAACTGCCTTCACTAGTGGAAACCATTCACATGTGCACCCTGAGCTGCCTTCACTACTGAACAAACACGTCCAAACTAGTGGAATACCAAAACAATAAATATATGGTTCCATTCAACTCCCAGAGAGTTAATCTTTAGCAAACGTCTTCACTGGTGGAATACTGACTTGGACTAAACACAAAACTGCTTTCATGCAAAACTGCTTTTTATGCAATGAGCTAATTAATTATGCAGTGAGAATAGTAGCATCTTCCTTTTCAGAATTGATAGAGACGAAACTGAGAGGTGTCCTAAGTTTACTGGAGGTGTATGACCACAAAAGAGATTTTACAAGGCTGGATGTAAATTGTTTTTGGGACATCAAAGGCGACACTTGCTCTTCTACAGGGCCACTGTGCCAAGGCAAGTAACGGTGTTGATAAGAAGCAAATGTCCCGAGTCTGCATTTGTCCAGAATTTTAACCATTTAAATAAGTTAAATCATTTTAAATAAGCAAACTCTAGCACACCGATCTCTTTTATAAGTTATGACCCTGAAAACTAGTAACAAAACATCTCCACATGGTTGAAAAACGTCCTTTAAACTGTAGTGTTTAAAGTGACATAATAAACTGTAACAAAATGTCCATCACATCATCCATTTCTTCGATTGACTGCTTTGGTCAATATTCATTTCTCCTTTGTTAGCATTTTAATCTTTCATAAAAAGAAGGCACAAATTGGAACAATTGTGCCTTTTTTCACGATACTTTATCTCTGGATTTGTGAACATTAGAAAGGAATGAGACATCACAAGTCCTGGTTCACACTCGGCTGTGTTTCTGTGTGGTGATTACCCAACTTAAAGGCAGATTTTTTAAGTAACAGTTGGTGAAGTACACATGGCTACTACTAAAGGTGAAAGTTGTGGGAAAGACTTGCATTAACTGCATCAAATTAATTTGTTTTGCTGCTTCCATTCCAACCATTCAGATTCTTTTAACCTGTTGTTTTGGAATATTCAAGATTTATTTTTCCCTTTTCTTGTTGTTTGGTCCCTTCATTTCTAACTTCAATGGATAAAAAAGAGCTCAATCTCTTCTAAGCCAAAACATGACTTTTGTTTTGACACAGGTTCTTTCTCATGCTCTATCTCCGCCCCTCTCACTCTGTTTGCACTGCCCCACAACCTAAAAACAAGAAGTCCTCAACACTCTACTTTCAAACTACATGTACCCTGTTAATTGAAGGACAGTGCATAATCCACACAAGTGTTCAATTTCAAAATTAATTGCTGTTAACTAGTAGACATAGTATTCACTAATAAATTGTACTTTACAATAAAGATATTAGAAAGACAGAAGAAAGCAACTGTGACAAAAGGACTGAAAATAGGTGAAATTATAAAACTTACAAGAAATATTATTACAAAAAAAGTTAAAATGTACTCTAAAATTCACAAAAGTTAAAAAGCCACTGACATGTGAAAGCCAAGAAACCCTGAGAGTCTAAGTGGCCACTTCCTGTCTGTGATGCATCCTTTCTCTCCACAAGGGTAGGCTCTCAGTGCTTCAAGTTCACTTTTTCAAAAAGTCGCCTTTTGGCGACCTTCAATTGCAAAATGGTCGCCATTAAAGAAAATGCAGTCGTCAAAAAAAAAGAAATGTAAAGGAGGACACTTCATGACATATTACACGAAGGTTTAATGCACCAAACAGCTCGTTTTCAACACATCACTTTGCTAATAGAAAGAGAAGGAAGAGGCTGACATCTAGTAGCAAAATGATCTATTAACAACATTACAAAGCTGCTGAGACCAGGTAACATTGCCAATGGTACGCAAAACCCCTTCAAATTGATCAAATTTGCCACTTTTAGCTGCAGAGGCCACCAAGTAAGCAGAGTCAACTGATTGAGTTAGATTTACACTGACTTGGGTTAAAACGTAGATTTCACACGGAGCAGTCACAATATATCAACACATAGGCCTTTAATTAATGTCACCGCACATCTTATCACTTCTAATCTGCCACAGCGCTTGCATTTAAATGCTGCACTTGACTATATCTCTATATAAAATGTTATTTACCTTAAATAATTTCTACTCATCCTGGCTTTGATCGCCACTCAAGTGAAGTATTGATAAACTGTCACTTTTAAACTAACATGATCCTCGTACACACTTGCCTAACTACATCTCCGGGTTTTATACACGAGAAACGGAACAAGTGTATTATGAACTTTGACAAACGAGTTATACAAAGGATAACGTAATGCGCCTTTGTCGGACAAA
>OX393561.1:28900830-28908330 GCA_947652115.1 Blastomussa wellsi
TGATCTACTCTCGGGCATGTTTGAGTCCTCATTGAACAAATAAGCACTGGCAATTTGGCTGCATAACAATTTTTTTACAAGTTTTTATAAACAATATCTATGCCACTTTCACAATAATAACTACATTACATTACTAACATATTGAATTAAGAATTTATTTACAGTGTACAAAATGTTTAATACAAAGAGTACCATTTGCAAGAATCCATTTTCCAAGATCCGCAGACAGAACAGATGTACTTAATAATTATGTTTTTCACTCTGATAAGAATATCTGTAATTTTAGCAAAAACTCCCAATAGAAGTGAACAAGCAAGCAAGCCACCAAATTATAATAAAATTCTGTCCCAGTAATGTAAAAAAAAAAAAGGAAAAAGACAAATGTGTATGGGAGAAAAAGGTTGGGGAGTAGCCAAGTGTTGTCCAGGACGTAAGCGCTGCCTGCTGCATGCAAGGCCAGTCGACGGGGATAGGTTAGTGTCAACGAGTGACATGGAAGACCACAAGATGGACGTGACAGAGAAGCAGCTGCTGGCAGCAGCGTGTCCCCATGCCAAGCTCCCAGAGGGTACAAGGGGAAGTGGTCATGGCCACTGTATGTTATGCCTTGGTGTTCAGTGAATATTATAAACATATTCAACATGGCTGTACAAACTACAGCTCTACTTTTATTCATGAAATCGAGGCAATACATGACTGTGCGAACATGTGCTCTTAATAGAGACTGGGATCTAACCTGTATTTCACAATGTCTCCTTTTTTGACAAACATACATGCAGCAAAATAATTCAAACTAGACAAAATGAGCACTAAAATGTGTCTAAATCTTAATGTTCATGACTTGCATCAGCGACACTGTTCACTTAATATCAACAATTCCGGTAACATCTTATGAAATGTTCTCACTAATTGGTCACATAGTCTTTGAATCAACCAGGCGGTCGGATAACTCAACCCTTGGAACTGACTTTCTCAGAGCTCACTGAATCATGGACTGGACTTGCGGTGTTGGTTTTAGATTCTTCTACATGTAGATCCTGCTGCTGGTTTATTACTTCCGTTGTCTTAGGTAATTAGGTCACACCTATTCCTTCTGTAGCTTGTTCCTTCTGAGCCAACAATGTACAATCTTGGCACTTTGGTTACCCTGGTAACTACAGCAGGTGTCCATGTTTTCTGTCCTGCCTTTCTGACTCGCACAGTGTTTCCTGTGTGCAGAGGTTTGAGAACATTCACATTTCGGTTGTAGTACTGCTGCTGTATTTCTGCACGATGAGTGAGACCTTCCTTGATGTTTTCGGTTGGATGCAGTGGCTCTAGCAATGTAGGGGTAGAAGGTAGTTTGGTTCTAGTACAACGTCCCATAAGCATCTGTGCTGGTGATAAGCCAATTTCCTCAATTGGAGTGTTTCGGTAGTCAAGCAAACCAAGCTAAAAATCCGTTCTTTCGACTTTTACTTTCTTCATAATGTTCTAATGTTCTTGTAATATGCTTGAACCAATATTCCTTTGTATTTCCGCAAACTCGTGGCTACTAAACTCAGAGCCATTGTCAGTTACTATCACCTGAGGTATTTCATATCTTGCTAACTGGTTTGATGTGGTTAATCACTGTCTTGCTTTTACTGTAGGCAAATGCAACACGTCAAAAACAAAAACCACATATTCTTGCTTGCCAAGTTCAAACAAATCAACTGCGATCTTTTGCCATGACCTTTCTGGTAATTCATGGCTTTTGTGTGGTTCTTTTGCTTGAGAATTTCTGTACTTGTTGCAGGTATTGCACTTAGATACCATGTCCGAGATGACCGAGAGGTGCACGACGTGAAAGATGACTCCAAAAAGCCACCTGTAAAATCAAGAAAAGCAAAAGGAAAGCACATTTCAACTGCTCGCTCTAAATTTAAATCTTTTTCTCGCAGATGTTTCCTGAACGAATTATGGAATCATGCAATTCTCCAAACTCACAGTTTTTTTGGAATCTTCCACAGTTTCCTGACGTAAGCTACTATTCCTTGGGTCGTTCCTTGTGCCCTTGTGTTAAACACACGTTACATTCTTGTAGGGTGATGTGCAATATTCTTTGAATTTCTTGATTACAACATCTATCTTCTCCTTGTCTTAATCGCTTAGATCGAATGTGTTAAAGATTGCCAATGCCTCCTCTCTGGCAACTGTTAACAAAGTCGAACACTGCACTTCTGCTGTTTTCTTGTCAAAGCCTGTTGCGTTGAGTTAAAGCCTGAACTGCTGAATCCAATTCTCTAGCGGCTTTGGTGGTGGGAGTTGATTTATTATTCTCCGGTTTCTGAAACCATGTTATCCTTTGGTATGCCTTGAATATTAATAAACATATTCAGCATGCCTGTACAAACTACAACTCTAGTTTTATTCATGAAATTGAGGCAATACATGACTGTGTGAACATATGCTCATAATAGAGACTGGGAACTAACCTGTATTTCACTAACACTGTAGCTCACCCAAGCTAAATGACCCCAGCTTCTCTTCAGTGTGGGACTGAAGGGTTGGTGCCAGCAACATTTGTCCCCTCAACCATTTAATCACAAACCAACTACTGATAAGGTAAAACAGAGCAGACAAATCGATGCGTTACATAACACAGTAGAAAAACATGTAGTGGGTGAGGTAAAGTTATTGAAAAACACCTTTCACTGTCACTGGGAGTAAATGTGAGGAAAAATGTGTTTAAGCAGTTAAGTAAGTTGTAAAGAAGGTAAACATGATTGGCCCACGAGAGGCTAATATTATTGGTCAATGGGTAGCACACATGTGCCATTAATGATATAATTGGCTGCCAAAATAGTGGCGTGATGTGGCAATACAAAGTACAAAGAATACGCTTGCAGGGAAAGTACTAGTTGAGCAAAAATTAGCTTTGTTTGTGCACAAGCATAAAACAGCCAGAAATGAAAATAGATCCACATATCAGTGAGGATAGCACACCGTTGACACACCCTAACACTTTTGGTAACCACATCTTTGGGATTCACTATTAGAAAATTAATGTGAAGGGGGAGGTAGGACATTCTGAAAAGGTATGTTTTTTTTCACAACCAGCAGGATTGTAAGATTTTTTATTAACCCATGCAGGTTTTTTTTCTGGTTCCTTTGCAGTGCAGGAATTTTGTAGGATATTTTTTGTCTTTGGACTCCCCCCTTCACAATTTTAATGTTGCCTCCCTTACTCCACTTATACATGTATAATTCCTTGGAAAAAGCTCGTCTTGGAATGACATTGTTTGGGAATTTTCCACTCACTAAAACCATACTCTTATGTCTGACTGTATTACTTTATTACAAGCATGTTTCTTTGCCCTGACACACAACCTGAACTCTTGCTTGAATGCCCTTAAACCCTTTGTAGTTCCTTGCCTTACCCAAACAGAGATTTACCACACATTTTGTGCATTTTATGTGTGTGGCCGCAACACTGCTGTTGTCTTGAAATGCAGGAAAGTATCCAACTTGACCCTTATTTGGATTAGGAACTGATGCTTCTTGGCCGTGTGGCCACACCACAGGCTTTTCCAGCCTTAGAAAGACCTGCAGCTACTATAAGTCTGCCTGAAACTTTAACAATGTAAGCTGCTCTTTGGCTGGCACATTTTTCTGAGCCATTTGCTGCCTCTGCAAGAGCTAACCATTGACAACAGCCACTCTGATGCAATAAAACACAATATGCATGTAGTATTTTGTTGGGCGGTGATGGATCCGATATAAGGAATGGAGCATGTCACACATCGTTGGTCTCACGATATTAATGAATCTCCTCGCTTTTTGGACCAATGCCATACCTGGGAAGCAAGATCATTTCCAACATAGTTGGAAACAATTTGGACCAAGCCAAGACATGTACACCAGAGTTAGCCTCAACAACATAATCTAACTGGTCGCAAGCTTTCTTTTTGAAGTCTTTTTCACTTGGTAAATGGCTGGCTGCACCTTTCAGGCAAATCTCTCAGATGCTGATGACAGCCCAAAAGGCATCCTTTTCAAAGCAATTCATTAGTGCCATTGAGAAAAATATTGTTGAAGAGCATGCACAGACAATTGTCCCTGGACCCTCTCTCCCACCCAAGAGTGTTTTGTTATGTGACAAAGAGAGAGGGCCAGAACTGGACTAGGCACAAGCCTGCATTTGTCTACCAGTGAGTTGAGAAGATGGGTCATACCTTGTACAGTTTGTCATTTTTTAAATTCAATATTTATCCAGGGGCATCCAATTTGGCAGCCCTTATGATCCTTGCAAGTAACTGGTAGACTTTTGGTGTTGTTATTACAATGAATGTTGTTACTAAAATGCTTATTTTTTCAGTAGAGACTCTGGTTTCACTGGACCGATACATTCTGATATGTGACAATTTAATGACTGACATCATTACTAGCACCCCCAAGAACATCTTCATTTCATTATGATCTGCTGTACACATGTATTGCGGACCCTGTTGACTGGACAGAATGTAATACATCATACACACCAACAAAACTTGTTTAGTTAAACCAGGTTAGACAAAATGAACATAAGCAACAGCAGACTGAAAGACTGAATTTAAGTAAGGTCTAATGTGTTCTTTCATTGTGCCAAATTTCAAGTCAACAATCATCAGTTAGTAACTTTTATGAACAAAACAATTTTAAACTGTGTTTAACTAAACAGCTTTTTAAACATGTTTAAGCCTTGGTGTGAATAGGGTATAGGTTTGTCTGTTCAACTTTGTGATCAATCAGAGTGTCATCGCAAAATTGCTTAAAATACTGCAATGGGGTGTGCTCCTCTAGATATACTATAGGTGGAGAAAAAGAATCTCCTTTGAACGTGACATATTGAACAGGCTGTTGCTTGTGCCATCACATATTTTGGATACTTCCACCACCACCGGAACTTCCTGCTGCATTGCTTTCTTCTTCAAAAACACCTTTATTGTCGTCTCCACCATGTACATGTATATCAGCATCATATTCATCACCACTTTCTTCTGTGCTGGAGTATGAAGTATAGTTGCTTTCATTTTCATCCATGTTGGCTAACTGTTCTTCATTACAATCAATCCCTTGTCACTCTTGTCAAAACTGGGCTCAATCACTGGGAAATGATGTCTCTCCCATTGGGGCCTAGCCGTTCATAAAAGGACCTTGCTGGTATCCCTGAAGGGCCAGATGTAGCCATTGCTTTATACACCTAAACAGTAATGTGAAAAATAAAGTAGCATACAGGCTCAGAACAAATCTAAAGTATCCTATGTATAAAAATCACATTTAAATCAGATAAAAGGGAAGGGATGAGAAGAAAGAGAAATAAAAACTAGAAATCAGCTTTCATAATGAAGCATTATATCTAATTTAACGACTGCAACCTTCCAGACAATGGAGTGGAGTGTGTTTGTTCGTTGTATGATCACACAGGTTCTCCTTCTCAAAACAATACAGTACTATGGTAGCCCATCATTATCACTCCATTTTACCCCATGTAACTTGAAATTTATGTGATATTTCACTTTCAAAAAAATGTCATTTCCAGTTTATCATTTGAGTTCAAGTTCAATTTTAAACGTAAATAGAATTTTCATTCCATTTGTTATTTTAAATGCATATTAAATAATGTTATCATAAGAAAGTATGTTAGTCAAAATTTTAAAAGATCAGAAATCCTTGACTTTGTTCAGAGAGATTTTCCTGATTATACTTGGAGTACAGCAACCCTGGAGCAATGACTTCGCCACTTCGGCATAATTATATTATATAAATTATAACAACCCCGAAGTGGCTGTGACAGATGCTGTACAGAAAGAGTTGGAGGGGCCCGGGAAATTGTTAGACTACAGAGCAATGAATCAGAAGCTGCGAACAGAGCACAATTGACAGGTACCGCGCCATCTTGTTTACAACGTAATGGCTTAATTGGATCCTGAAGGGCTTGATGCCAGAAACCTTCAAAGAAAAGAGAAAAAAGGAAAGGGTCGCTTCACATCTGAAGGACCGTGATGGCTAGTTTCTTTAGATTGTCACTACAAACTATGTGGTTATCAAAGTTCCACATCTCCACTGGGTTTATACGCGGGTATTGACACATTTTCTCGCAAAATCCTCTTTTTGTTGGCATGCTACTCAAATTCGAACCCTTTAGTTATAGGCAAGATGTACCTTCAAAATCTATTCGAATCAGAGATGATGCCAAGAAATCTGCGAGTTGATAGAGGAACAGAAACTGGGAAAATTCATGTGTTTCTTGTAAACCAACATGAGATTATGGATGATCCCACTGATTCCATTATTTACGGTCCCTCAACAAGCAACAAAATAGAGCGATGGTGGCGTGATTTACATGAAAGATTAGAGAAATTTTTCAAAGAACAACTGGTAGCACTTTTAAGAGGAAGAGAATACGACCTGCATGTTGCACTTGACCGACAACTGCTTGCTTATGTATTTATACCGATTGTGCAGCGTGAGTGTGACATATTTGTCAAATATTGGACTTGCCATAGAATGTGAGGGCAAGATAAACTAGAAATCCCAGCTGGGGTAGCTGATCACATGTTTTCTTCCCGGAGCAATATGGGGGTACCAATATGGGGATCCCATTAAGCAAGGATCAATTAAGAGAGGTTGCCGAAGTAGCTGGTGTCATGGATGAAGATGTGTTAGATTTTATTGACCCAAGGGTGAAGAGGGAATGTTTGCAACTCCTTCCAAACCCAGAAAAAGTGGAATCAAAAATGCAATTGAAGCATTTTGTTTTATTAAGAGAAATATTACATCTCCTTAGGATATTGTTTAAATCAAAGTATGTTTCTTTTAAAAAGTATGTTTCCTTTTTTATAATAGAGTCTGTGGTTATTGTTTATGGGGGGAGTGGTGAATGGAATAAGTCAAAATCAGAAGTCACTGGGGACACTTTTTGCCCTCCCCCCCCCCCCCCCCGCTAGCCTCCCTGCAACATACATTGCATCAAGAACTAAATAGCCAACATAAAGAAGTGTCCTGAGCATCAAGAGCATGTCCTGTAAAATAATGTCTGTTTCACCAAGGAAATAGGAATCCTGTTTGTGTTTTGGACCCCCATTCCTCTTCATAATTACCCTAACCCTAACCCAAAATACAAGAGGCTATTTAGCCAGGCTTCAAAATATAATGTAGGTTCTTACAAATGGGCTTTTACTGTACTTCATCCTCCCTTTACTTCAAATTTTATGTAAAACCAAAACATATGACACAACGTAATAAAACAACGGCAAGTTTAATTCATTTAAGGTTTACTTCAGTGAAAACATTACACATATCTACTTTATTACTCATCAAATAGTTAAAATAGCATCAAATGTTAAAATAATGCTCTAAACATAATGCCAGCCATAAGAACTGCAACTTACAGGTCTTGTACCAATTCCCTTTGGTCGAGATACTACAGTATGTTCACTGAAGAAACTTTGTGGAGAGCTAAGAGTTACTTCAAAACCCAAATAGTGCCAGAATGAC
>OX393561.1:28918330-28925830 GCA_947652115.1 Blastomussa wellsi
AAAAATCAGAGCTTCAAAGGGATTAGAACCCGTGACCTCCGCGATACCGGTGCGATGCTCTACCAACTGAGCTATGAAGTCACACATTGGGGGCGACGTCAGTAGACCTTTTTAGCTACGTATGTAAATTGCCCATTTCAGATCATGTGATGCTCTCCCGAGAATTACTCCTTTGTCCATTTGGAAATTATTCATTCATTTCAGCGTGGATTTGTTTGAATTTGAAAGCAATAAGTCTCACGGGTATCATCACGTGATCTGAAATGGGGCAACAAACAAGCGAAGCTAAAAAGGTCTATTTATTGAGTTCATATTTTACCGTGGAGTGAAATGATGTGAACTGCAATACCGGTGCGATCCACTACTAACTGAGCTATGAAGCCACACATTGGGAGCGAGGTCAAATATATATGAATTTCAACTTCACTACACAGAGAAATGGAATCCATTAGGTTTATTTTGGTTTCTTTTGGCCTCGCACCAGCAACAGGCATGCAGCACATACATGGGGAAACAATAACAACAACTAATTCTCTACAGGAAAGAGATGCCCTGTGACACTGCCGGATAAGAAAAACAAAAAAAAACCCCAGTGAGGGACAAAAACTGGAAACGTATTCCCCGAACCAATGCTGTGCCATGATCCCTCTGGGGCTTAAAGGGTCTTTAGTTACAAAACAATAAAGATTTATTAAAAGAAGCAAAAGTTACACGGACTGATGCAGGCCTAGAATGCCTCACCAAGTGAAGAACTGACACTTTATGACAACCTGATACCCATCATGCATTGCACCAATCGTACCCAGACTCTTCTGTTCCCGTGTCATAGAAATATCAATTTCTGCCTAATTCGCACGCTCAACCGTTAGAAATTACATATAAACAATTGTTGGATGAGGTTTTTGTGATATCTGGAATAATCAAGGTCGAGGTAAGTGATAACACTAACCGAGATCTTGATTATTCCGGATATGACAAAAACCGAATCTAATAATTGTTTTATTATACATTTTTTTCAGGATTTCCATTGGGTAAAACGAGCCATCCTATTTTCCCGCTTCCACATGAAAAGATTTCAGCACTTGCGCTTATTTTTTTGTCATGTGGCTCATAAATGTTTTTCTCTTTAAGGTATTCATAGAACAGTTCCTTCACCAATTTCTCCTTCCTCAATTTCTTGCTGGGTCGATGAAGCGAATCGACAATCTGTTTGCTTAATCCATATGCTTAATCTGTAGGTTACGCTGTTTCCCAGAATTAACTGTAGGCTCTTAGCCAATGAGAAGACAGATCGTAACCACAATGTATAATAATTTCATATATACTTCACATGATATCACTCCATGGGAAAATGTGAACTTGATAAAATGACCTCACTCCCAATGTGTGGCTTCGTAGCTCAGTTGATAGAGCATCGCCCTGGTATCACGGAGGTCACGGGTTCGAATCCTGTTAAGTGCTGACTTTATCAGGCTTCTTCTTTCCAATTGCTTAAATTGGAAATTAACTGCGATGATCATTATTTTCTTCAATTTCATTCTACATCTGCTGTTCAAATATGATGTTGGACCAAAACAGCCCGCAAAACAGCTTTCCCTTTTGCTATCCTCCGGGTTATTTCTTTCAAAACTTTTATGAGTCATATCCATATCGGAATTCCACAACCCCGATGCCCCAAGCTACTACCAGTAGTTCTCCGCCAGGACAGAGGAGTAGCAGTCCTCAGTCGGGACGTAGTGCTTCTGGAACAAGCACTCCGACATGCGAGATTGCCGGCACTTCCACTGAAGGAAACACGAAGCAGGACAAGAGACAGGGCAAGACGACACAAGACCGATGGACAGAGGACCAGGTAAAATACCTCGTGGATCTGTGGGAGGCGAATATATCAAGGCTGGAGAGCCAACAGTCGAGGAAAGTGTGGGGTGAAATCGCCACTAAAATAAACGAGCAATTCAACCTAGCGCGCCTTCCAAGTCAGTGCGAGAGAAAAATTAAGCACTTAAAAAAGAAGTACAAAGAGGCCAAGGACTGGAATCGATCGCAGACGGGGGGAAATAATGAAACCTGCGAACATTTCGATGTCTTTGACTGCGTGCTCAGAGGCAGGGATGTTGTTACTCTGAAGCACGTGCGGGAAACTGCAAATGCAGCCGCGAAAAATAAGGAGAAATTGCCTGACTCGCCTGCTGGTGACGAGGAGGAGGGATATACCTCGGATCAGGCAGAGGACGCCCTTCAAGCAATGGGAATCAAAGTCAAAAGCAGGAGCGAGAGGAAGAAGGGAAAAGGAAAGGGAAAAGGGCGCAAGAGAAGCCTGGAGAACGACGATTCTGAGGATTTTGCTAGATTTACCGAGAGAGTGGAGCGCCAGGATGACTGGTTTCCTCGCTGCTCTGACTAAGGCCATAGAAAAAAATTAAAGGCAACAATTTTGGTTTATCCTTCTTCATTTATCCTGCTTTTTAAACAATTACTCTAAAACTGCAAAGAGATAGTAGCTTGCGGTCTGGACCACCTCTTTTTATGTATCAAGTTGTAGTTCCAAGCCTCCAGGTGAAGCTGGCCAAGGCCATTTTTTTCTGTTTATATTGAACACTTTGTTGTTTTTATAGAACATTTCTTGTAAAGAGCTGCGAGAGGATCGTTTGCTATATTGATAGTCTAACTAAATATCAAGTAGCAGTTCAAAGCAATGCTATATTCTAGATGAGCGTTTATAAGCTTTCGTTCCAGTTTTTTTACAAAGTTTATATGATCAAGAAAACAAGAACAAAACGAAAATAGGTCAAAGCAATATGCTATTGTTAAGAGATAAATGATAAATAAAATCACATGGCAATGTACTCTTTTAGTAGTTCTCTGATATCGTCGCCATCCCTCAAAACGTTTGCATCATTATCATTTCCTCCGTCGTCGTCGCCATCATCCCATTCCCATTCATCGCCTGCATTAATGCAGAAATTGTGTAAAACAGCACATGCTACAACTGTATCACTCACAGAACCAACTCCGCTTTCGATTTGCTTTGTAAAAATACGCCAACGACTTTTCAGAATTCCAAAAGCGCACTCCACGGAAACTCTGGCCGAGGAAAGCTCCTCATTAAATGCAATTTCGTCGGGATCTTGCATTCCTTCAGGGTAAACTTTTTGTAACCAGGGAGCCAAAAAATAAGTGCTATCGGCCACCAAATATGGACCAATCTCTCGGCCGAGAGCATTCATAGTAGGACCAGTCAATAATTCTTGGTTCTCGCATCGTCTGTAAAGGTGACTGTTCCGTAACATGCGTGCATGGTGCAGGGATCCTGGAAAGCCAGCTGCTACATCTAGGAATCTTTTCTTGCCATCAGCCACGGCTTGGACGATTTTCTCGTAGCGCTGGAATCGACTGAAGTAGTCGACTCTGCTGTCAGTAGGGGCTTTGATCGTGACGTGTGCAATCAATTGCACCAGCCACATTTGGAAGATCAGAAAGCTCTTCGAAAGTTTCCCTCATTTCAACAATTTGAGCTTCAGTTTCTGGGAATTTGATATAATCATGTTTCATAGAAACCAGTCCTGTAACGACGTCTTCGACAGCCTCGATTAATGTCATTGTCCCAACGTTAAAACCAGGCCCAATCGAAACGTATGTTCCTCCATGCGCTAAGCGCGTGAGCCCAATTGCCAATACCTTTTCTGGCTCAATACACCTTCTAAAACGAGTGTTTTGTCTTGTAATGTATGGGCGAAGGACATCCAACAGCAAACGGAAAGTAGCTCTTCTCATTCGAAGCTGTTTCCTGAAATATTCGTCTGGGATTCTTGGGTCATTATAATGAATATCAAACCATGAATCGGCGGGTCGAGGGAGAACCCAAAAGTATGGATGTCCACGCCGATTTCGTCTTCGCCTTCAAATCTCGAACAATCTCAGAAAAGCTCTCCCCTCTAGTTGAAATTGAGCAAGAGACAAAATTATCAGCATCATTCTCAGCTGAGCATACATCTGAAATTGTAGGACAAATGCTGCAGCTACAAAAAGCAGAAAACGTCTTGGGATCATGTTGTTATGAAATATGATTTCCCGCCAAGTATTGGATAATGGAAAGGTCACAAGTTTCACCGGAAATGTAAACATTTCGGATTTGTCCAACATAAACAAAACGCTAGTGCGATGGAGCGTGGACAACAGACAAATTGTCATCGGACAAACTTAAAGCCAAATCCTGTGGAGTTTGCCCCGGGACATGCAAAATGTCTGGCTCTAGTGCGATTCGGCCCTTATTTACCAGGCTGGACCAAAGAAATTTTCATCGTGAGCGATGTCAGACCAGGTCCACCCGTCACCACCTACAAGATCAACGAATACGATGGAACGCCTGTCAAAGGAACATTTTACAAGGATGAATTGCAAAAAGTCCTGCAAGGCGATGAAGATCTGTTTCGAGTCGAAAAAAACTACTGAAACGAAAAGGTACTAAAGTGTTGGTGGAATGGAAAGGATGACCAGAGAAGTATAACAGTTGGATCGAACGTTCCGCTCTGGAATCGCTACGAGGGAATTTTACCTGAGACTCACCAGTCGATCGAACCGCGTGGAATTTCCCCCATCACGTACCAAAAGCACCACCTCGTGTCATCATCAAGGATCCCTTCCTGTTTCCGTTCGAATGGGACTTGTTGGAAGATGTTGATGACGAAGTTTATGTAGAACAACGACTCCTCATCACGGAAGATGTATTGAACAAGTTCAATTCCAACATCACCAACGGTACGCAATTGATGACAGCCATCAAGAGATTGTACTATTGGAATCTAGAAAACATTGGCATTGCTGATGCTCAATTGGGGCAAGATGTGACAGAAGGCCAAGACGAAGATGTTGGGTTTGCACAAATAATTCGACGCGGTTGGATTGTTAACACTCTATTCTCATGTACTTCTGCATTCACTTGTTACAGTACCCTCTAGGTGCACTGTCATCCATCAACAAAACCAAGGCGTTTGGCTTCAGGTTAGGTAGGGCTCTGTGCCATTTCCCTCGAACTTGCAGTGTCGGCAAATATTCGCGCAACCACCTCTTCCAAAACAGGTCGGCAAGGAATTGAACTTGCTTCCATTTCCTTCTGTACTGGTCCGCCGGTTGGAACACACCTGGAGGAAGGCAGATTGTTTTCCTTTGCATCAGGAAGTGCGCAGGCGTGAGTGGCTGGAGGTCATTCGGGTCATCAGAGTTGGCTGTCAGAGCCCAACCATTTAGTACCCGCTCAACCTCCGTCAGAAGGGTTTGGAGGACTGGCTCAGAGACCATTTGGGTTCCAAGGATTGCCTTCAGGACGGTCTTAGCACTGCGCACAAGACATTTTCAAATTCCCGACATCCTAGAGGCAGTTGGCGGCTGGAAAATCCATTTGCATCCACGCTGAAGTAGCTCATGGTCAATTTTCTGCTGATCCCACTGCTTGATCTCTTCTCTCAGTTCTTGTTCCGCTCCTACAAAGTTGGATCCTCTATCACATCTTAATTCTTAATTAATCTTAATTCTGAAACTTCTCCACGGCGATTGATGAATCTCCTTAGGCACATTATGAAGTCATCTGTGTTCATTGACTAATTCGAGGTGAACAGCACGAGTATTCAAACATGTGAACAGACAACACCAGCGTTTTCTGTACCTCTGCCATGCTTCACTTGGAGGGGACCAAACAGATCCATGCCTGAATAAGAGAACGGAGGCTGGTAAGCCATCATGCGGCTTCTTGGAAGGGGTGCCATTTGCTGAACTATTTTGTGGCATTCAACCTTTTACAACGAAGGCATCGCCCAAGGATGGAACGGACAAGAACTCTAATCTGAGGGATCCACAGCTTCTCACGCACCCTTGATATGAGGTGTTCGCGCCCCAAGTGGCCAATTGACTCATGAACATGGCGAACAATCACTGCTGTTATGGGATGATCTCTCGGTAGAATTGCTTGGTTCCTAGCGGCATCAGCAACGGGTGGATTTACTATGCGGCCTTTAACTCGCAGAACGCCATGGTCATCAAGGGCAACTATACTGCTGGAGGGCCTCACTGCACCTTTGACCTTTAGGTCTTTCATTTCTTGAGGATAGGCAGAAAGTTGAACGATTCTCGTGATGGCTATAGTAGCTGCATCATAATCTTCTAGGGTCAGGTGGCCCCTCTGGGCAGTCTTCTGATTGCAAAGAAAATGGACGAAGCGGATCAGCCAAGCAACCTGACGTCTTAGCCGGTTCCAACAGAACAACTGTTCAATATGCGATCCATGGCCGTTACGCTCAGCGGGCTCAATGCAGAGGAGTCTGTCTGTTGATTGGCGTACGCTTCTTTCTTCAATTCTAAAGCTTCATCCGGGACTTCTTTACAGTCTGCAGTAGGCCAGAGGGATTCTGGCTGCCAGAGAAATTCTGGTCCTCGTAACCAACGTTGGTTAAATTTCAGATCTGAAGGGTTCAAGCCACGGGAGACATCATCCGCTGGGTTTAAGGCACCTGGTACATGATTCCAGTCATCAGGATGTGAGTTTTCTCTAATCTCTTCCACACGATTGGCAACATAGGTTTGGAATCAGCGCTTCTCATTCTTCAGGTAGTGAAGCACTATTTCGCTATCTGTCCAGTACTTAGTTTGCTGTATGGGTAGATCCAGTTCTTCTCTCAACATTTTGTTAAGACGTGTGGCAAGGTCAGCTGCTTGCAATTCAAGCCTTGGGATGCTAGTGAACTTGATGGGAGCATTTCTTGCCTTTCCCATGATGAACGAGCAATGGATGGAGTCATCTGGATCTACAATCCTCAGGTATGCTGATGCACCATATCCAATTTCGGAGGCATCTGAGAAGACATGTAACTGAAGTCTGCATTTCTTCGGGTCCACTCCAGGAGGGAAATAGTAGCGTGGGATACGGAGCTCGGACAAGGAGGGCAGCTGTGTGGTCCAAGATCTCCATCTCTTTGAAAAGTGTTCTTCCAATGGCTGGTCCCAGCCTAGCTTTGCCTTCCACATGTCCTGTATAAGAGCTCTTGCTGTGAGTGCCACGGGCGCAGCAAATCCGAGTGGGTCGTACAGTGAACAGACAGCGACAGGATTCCCCGCTTTGTCTCAGGACGGTTCAGGTTCTTGATCTTGAACCCCAGTTCATCAGTCTCGACGAACCAACGAATGCCCAGTGCCCTCTCTACCGGCAATTCATCTAGCCTTAAGTCCAGGTTTGGTGTGGCTCTTCTTTGGACAGGAATCGAGGACAAAAGTTCTTTGCTGTTGGACATGAACTTTGTTAGGCGGAAGCCACCATGATCTAACATTTTGGCCAGGTCTGTTGCCATTCTGGTTGCTAAGGTGTTGCTGCTAAAGGACGGTAGTGCGTCGTCGCCATAGAAGTTCTTCTCAACAACTGCTGCGACTTCTGGACTGAATTTCTTTGCGTTATCAGTGGCAGTTCTCCTCAGGACAGAGTTGGCAACACATGGGGATGAAGTGGCCCCGAAG
>OX393561.1:28935830-28945830 GCA_947652115.1 Blastomussa wellsi
AACTATTTGCTCTGTGATTATCCATGAGAAGTTTCACAGGAGGAATAAAAATAGCACGCGTGTTGAATTTCCGATTTGACAGCCCTGTCAAATAATAACCTCAAACGACTCCTGATTGGCCGAAATTAAATGCCAACTCGCTTAAGCTACCTGGTTTGGTGGATTAAATTTAATGAGAATTCCATTGAAGTTTGCCGACTCGCTTAACTTTAAGCGAGTTTCAAAAGCAACTGTTTTCACAGGATTTCCGGTTATCACTCGCTAAGCGACCTGAAAAACCGCTCGTGAAAACACGGCCAAAGTTCCTCAAAGACCGACTGACTGGCGTCAATGGGATGTTTATGCCGGATACAATAGATGCGATAGAGAAATAGACTTCAAATTGTGGATTGTAAAAGAAGATAAATACGGAGAGCAGAACGATGGTCCTATGCTTTTCTTGTCCGTCTTTTGCGATTGGCGATTCGTTAACTTGAACGAAGCGTATCAATGCGTAGCAGGAACCACGACGAGATCGCTGTTCGTCTGCTCGGATGTGGCACAGAGTTCCATGGTGGGAAATCAAGTGACAGATCTGTTGCGTGAAGTGAACTACGAACTATGAACCGCTTCACATTCAATATATTCCCGTGCGCAAGGAAGAGTTGGACATTATCGAAACGAAAGTGGCTGAGACAAACGGACCTTTGTCAATGTTGGGTGAAGGCATGACCATCATCACGTTACATTTCAAACGATAATGAGAGGAGGAAGTTTAACACGCTATCATCCCGATCAAGACGGGAGTGGATTCTTCACCGATCTCATTAAACAAAGTGCGTCGGAAGGATGGAAAAGCGATTAAATTAAAATTAAAAAGCCAAAGCACACGCTTACCAAACATTTTGGGAGCCATCACCGGCACGAAAAGGGTTGCCAAATGAGCTGTGAAACGAAAAGTATTGAACAAAATCACCAAGAGAGCTAAACGAGGACTGAACAGTCTCTTTGGAGCATGAATCCAATCTGTTTGAGACGCGTGAAAAGGATGAGAAAAATACATCAACGCGGTGGTACCATCATTCCTTCACCATTGGACATGATGATTCGGTTTGGCAACGCGGTGGTCAAATTTTTCCCACTCGACTCGCTTACCGTGGAAAGACATGGTGGAACAGTTAACAAAGTCCAGGCTTATAAAAAGGCAACAACGTGGCGGCACGTTCATTCCAACGCGTAGACGCCGAAGAAGAAGATGACAGATCTCATCCCATTGGCCGGTTTGGCCGGAGTGAAAAATCCTGCGTACCTCCAACAGATGTTAGCATCTCCAGTAAACGCTATGTTCCTGTTCAGACGTTCACCTCAGGCATCAACCCCGTCGAATTTCAGATCGACCCTCAAGAGGATTACGTCGATTTGAGTCGCAGTTACTTCGAATTGGAATTGAGTCTAAAGAAAACCAATGGAACAAATTTGCTGGCTGCCGAAAAAATGGCTCCAGCCAATAACTTTGCCCATACTAGCAGATCAACATGAAACTCAATTCAACTTTGATCAGTCCTCAGACCGACTTACTTGGAAACCTTGTTGAATTATGACAGAGATGACGGAGAAACGATCTTGAAACCCCAATGGTGGTTCAATGGAATCGATTGTCCACCCACATTGGCAGATGACAATACATGGGATGTGACGCACAACGACTTCAAGGCTCTGTCTCCAGAAAGACAGGAAACAATGAAGGGAATGACAGAAGAATTGGCCAAATATGCAGGAGGTAAAACACATGTGTTACGCTTCACACCTAACATCGAAATATTTCACATAAGCAAAGCATTGGTGCCGGGAGTGCAAATGCAGATCCAGTTGTATTTCAATTCTCCCACGGTGTTCATGAACGGAGTAGGTGTGAATGTACGACTCAACAGCGATGATGTCAAAGTGAGACTGTACCTTTTTCAAATGAGACTCAATCCATCCGTGTACCTGGAATTGGAGCAAAAACAAAGACAGACCAGGAGTCCCGTGACTTACCCCACAGTACGAGGAGAAATAAGGACCTTCAACGTGCAAGCAGGTCAACAACACTATGAGTGCATCAATCTGTTCCAGAACAGAGTACCCAGCAGACTCATCGTGGGAATGGTATTGTCAACTGCATTCACTGGCACCTACGCAAATAATCCATTCAGTTTTCAAAAGTTTGCATTGAGTAACATCCGTCAATTGGTGAGCGGAGAAGAATATCCCTACGAGACCTTGGAATTGATTCACAACAACAGCACCTGCGATTTGAGAGGTTACTTCAGATTTCTACAAGCCACAGGATGTGTATGCAAACAGAAAGGAAATATGGTGAGGGAAGCAGAATGGGGTCAGGATAAAAACTGCACGTTGTTTGTATTTGATAACACAGCCAACGGATGTTTGGACAGTCCAGTGTTGAATCCCAAGCAGAGCGGTGATGTATAAGTGATCCTTAATTTCGGAATCCCACTCCCAGCCAACGTCACCATCATTCTCTACGGAGAATTTGAGGAACTGTTGGAGATCGACGACAATAAAGCAGTGTTGTACAACATGTATCAACGCTGATGGAAAGGGTCACTTTGAACAACGTTCAATTGGATCATTTAGCCGAAACCGATCCGATCCTCAAACCCTACTTCCACGGGACAGTAGCTTGCGATCTCTTACCCAAGAAACCACGCAAAGACATTTCACAAGGTTACATCGTCAACACAGATCCGCAGGATAAACCAGGTCGACATTGGATAAGTCTATGGACCAAGGGACATGTGTGCAAAGTGATGGACAGTTATGCTTTACCATTGAACAGTTATTGCACCACACTACCCATACAAGCATGGTTAGACAAGCATTGGAAATACGTGATAAACAATAAACAAAGTTTACAGTCCCCTTTCAGTCAAAGTTGTGGCGATTACGCCTTGATGTATTTGAAAGCCAAAGCCAGGGGAAAAACTATGCAAGAATTTGTGAATCAGTTTTTGAAACACGATTACGTCGCTAACGATCACAAAGTGGGACAAATGTTAAAAGCTTTGATTGTCAAACAATTGAAATGGCACGAAGTCTGCAAAAGGCCCTTTAATCAAAATGGTATCAGCTTCCGCAGAAGCGGTGTAAAAGATTTTTTGTGAAATAAAAAATGTGTCTATATAAACACAAATGCGTTTTTGTATTTTTTCATTGTGAGACCATGGAACAACGAGAGGCATTTAGATTTCGTACCCCTTCCAGCACATTGATCGTCGGACCTTCAGGATGTGGAAAAACAGCATTCACCAGTATACTTCTGACAAACAATAGAAACCTGTTCGAAAAATCGCCGACAAGATTCATTATTGTTATGGTGCGTGGCAAGATGGATTCAACAAGATGAAAAAACAAGGAATTGCGTTTCATGAAGGAATACCCGATTCGGAGGATTTACGAAAATGGTTTCCAAAAGGAGGAGTACTTGTGATGGATGATTTGATGGAAGAAGGAGGAAACGACAAACGCGTATTGGATTTGTTCACAAAACATTCCCATCATCGAAACATCACGGTAATATACTTATGTCAAGACATGTTCCCTCCTGGAAAATACGCAAAGAGCATTTCATGTAATGTACATTACATTGTGGCTTTCAAAAATCCTCGTGATCAATTAGGGTTCCGGAATCTATTACTTCAATCTTTTCCTACACGCTGGAAAGAGGTGCAAGAACGATTCAGACGCATGACAGATCGACCGTATGGATACGTGATGTTGGATTTACATCCTGGCAGCCCAGACAATCGTTGCATTCTGAGTCACTTGTTAAAAGAAGAAGTATACATGTGATGTGATCAGTTCAACGATGACTCGTGAATGGTGGTGGGACAGATTTCGGTACTTGTGCCGAAAAGAATTACACAAGATGGCTAATGACGAATTTATCACGGAAAAATTGATACAAGAAGATCACGACACCATGAAACGAATAGTAGAAAACTGCAGGACGCGGGAACAAGTGTGGGATATCGTAACTGCATATAACGAGACGTACTTCAGAGAATTAATTCAAATGTTGGAAGAGAGAGCCATATCGTCACCCGTGGACGACGTGACCAAGAAAGCCAGCAACATCGGAGTAGGAAGTTCACCCGATATCATTCTACAAGCCATGATGGAAACATCACCCCTTGGTAGCTATTCGGGGATTCTGCAGCAATTTGAACTCAATCCGCAACAAATCTTGGATTCTTCCGAAATGGATGTCATCTTGGGGCTCTCACCTTTCAATAGAATGTCAGAAGATGAGATACAAAACATGAATCCTGCATTGTTCAATGAATCGCTTGCCGAAGCAATCGGACAACCGCCACCTGCACCCGTATTATCACCAGCACCAGGTGTAGGTACATCCACACCTCGATCGTCTGATGTGTCTAGAACTTCAGTGGGTGTAGGAAGCACCACCTCGCCGGCTCCACGAACTCCTACTGGCAGAAGTAAGGCTGCTTACAAACCAACAACTCCAAGACGCCCATCACAACCTCCACCCAGCAGACGATATTTGAGAAGCATTGGTAAAACACCACGCAACAGAAGTGACGTCAGTAGTACACCACCTTCGTCAGTTGCTTCACCAGATGCTCCAAAATGGGTTACAAATTAGGAAAAGACAAAAGGTATAAGAGGATGGGAGCAATAGGCGTCACTGGCAGTTATAATCGACGCGCAGCACCGTGGGAAGTATGAAGAGGATAAACCGTCAAAGACCTTTCCTGGAAAGCATACTCAACTAAAGCAATCGATACAAACGGCAAGATATGTTAACGCACGCCAATTCAGATCAAATCAACGCCGTCAGCGAAATGGTCTTTAATCTCCTAAAAAAGAACATTCTCGTGTCACCCTCACTGGTCAAGAAACTGGGAAGGTATAAAACCAAGTTGTGAGTGTAATAGTCTTGTCTACGACTAGTTTTAAACTGCTTTTATTCACGGTTTGACACGGTACTTTTCCATCCTCAGCTCTGACCATGTGTTTCCTTTACTCTCGCTAAGCATGCTGGGTTACTTGCTGGGCTACATGTCAATCAAACTATTACATCCCTCTTCTCCTTAACGAAAAACATGAACAAATAAAATGGAATAACAATAAATAAAAATGGGCGTCAGAAAGTACTGGTAGAAAAACCAGTGACGCGCAAAGTTCATGACAGTCATAGTAGCATCAAACAACAACATCACTGTTTAGTTCTCGTGACGCGCAAAGTTCATAACAGTCATAGTGGTATGAAGAACAACATCACTGTCTAGTTCTCGCGACGCGCAAAGTTCATAACAGTCATTAAAGCTACAAACATCCTTAGTGTTCCAACAAAATTCAACGTACAGAAACTGTTAAAGTTCAAAATTCAAAAGTTCCTTAAGTCACTGGGAACAGTTCTCAAATCTCTTCGATCAGTCTCTTGGGCCTCTTTGGGTTTCGTTTGGGTCGTTCAGAGACAAATGGTGGAGT
This sequence comes from Blastomussa wellsi, assembly GCA_947652115.1. NCBI lineage: Eukaryota > Metazoa > Cnidaria > Anthozoa > Scleractinia > Plerogyridae > Blastomussa > Blastomussa wellsi. Next base: position 28,941,330 of record OX393561.1, read on the forward strand.
AGCATCAGGTTTCCTTCCTCCTTTCTCTTGAGGGTTGATCAGCATACCATCCTGTGGTGGTGTGAGCTGTGAGCTTCGCGGTAGCTGCTGAAACATCGATGCATTACGCGTGATGGTCGATTCGCCTTCTCGTTTGGCTGTAATCATTGATCCTGTCTTGTCTGTTATCAATAACGGGTTCGGGTTATAAGGCGTTGACAGCTTGTTGGTTTTGGGTTGTCGTGCAAGAACAACATCACCAATCCTAAGAGAGGAGGTCTGGGCATGAGTACGCTGGTCTGCATACTGTTTCATGGAGCTCTTTGCTTGAGAATCTTGAATGCGGACGAGCTTGTCAGAGGCATGTACTGGAGAATGGAGCTCTGGTAACTTGGTTCGCGGTTCGCGCCCAAAGAGAAGATAATAGGGCGTGAAGGTCGTGGTGGTGTGCGGTGTGCACCTGTAAACACGCACAAATTGATGCAGCGCATTTATCCAGCTGCATCCTTGGACTTTAGCTGCTCGGATTGCTTTCATCATCGGCTTGTTGAAATTTTCTGACTGGGAGTTGGCTTGAGGCCACAACGGGTGATTTTTCTGTCTCACACTGCATGTGTTGCGGAATTCTTTCCATACTTGACTGTTGAACGGTGGTCCATTGTCAGACTTAATGACTTTGGGATATCCGTAAGTGCAAAAGACTTTGTCGACAACTGGGATCACTGTCTCGGCAGCGGTACTGCGGACGACTTCAACCACTGGAAAGCGAGAGTACTCATCGATCATCACCAGTAAGTATTGGCCAGATGGAAGGGGACCACAGAAATCAATGCTTAGGTTCAGCCAGGGTCCTCGGGGAAGATCAGACATGTTAAGGGGCTCGGCCTTGCGTCGGGATGTGTTTGCTTGACACGGTATACATTGTTGTACAGCTTCAGTGACGGCAGCATCTATTCCTGGAAACCACACTTTGCTGCGAATTAGTGCTTTAGTTTTGCACTCTCCTTGATGGCCTTCATGTGCAAGCTGTATAACTCTCCTTTGAAGACTGGCAGGTATCACGATTCGTGTGTCTCTGAGGATCACATTGGCCTTGTCATTGACTGTGAGCTCAGCTTGGACGCTGCGGAATTGTAGCAGGGCGGAGTAGTTGACTTCTGTTGAACCTTCGTACTTCTTGACATCGTGCCATTTTCCTGTTTGCGTCATCTTGATGACGGCCTGCAGGGTGCTGTCATGCTCTGTCGCAGATTGCACCTCCTCGAGAGTGACAGCTTTGGGAAGCGAAGTTTGGGAGATGAACTGCACGTAGTCTTCTGCCATCTTTTCTTGTCGACTGGATGAGATGTTTTGCTTTGAAGGGTGTCTTGACATGTAGTCGGCGGGATTGTCATGTCCAGGACGATACTCGATGACTGCATCATAGGGTTGTAGCCTGAGCGCCCACCGGGCAATGCGTAGTGGAGGGTTTGGCTTCTTCCAAATGTGGACAAGTGGCTTGTGGTCGGTTAGGACTTTGAAGGAGGCACCTCGTACGTAGATATCAAAGTGTTCGCACGCCCATACCACTGCTAGGGCCTCACGTTCGGTTTCCGAGTAACGGGTCTCGACGTCACTAAGGCACGGCTACCAAATGCAACTGGCCTGTCATCTTGGATGAGGATGCCGGCTAGACCAACAGGACTTGCATCCACCAGGATAGAGGTGGGTTTGTCTGGAGCGAAGTAGGGCATCGCTGTGCCTTCTGACAGGGCATTCTTGACGTTTTGGAAAGCTTCAGCTTGCGGCCGATCCCACATCCACGGTGTCTGACTTCGTGTCAGTTTACGCAAGGGCTCAGTTACTGTTGCAAAATCTTTGATGAATCGGGCGCTGTATTGAGCCATACCCAGAAAGGAGCGGAGCTCGGTCTGATTTTGGGGTTCAGCTGCATCTTGGAGTGCTTGTATCTTGCTGGGAGCTGGAGCTATGCCGTCTGCGGAGAAGATGTGGCCAAAGAACTCAATACTTGGCTTATTGAATTCACACTTGGATGGGTTGACAGTTAGGCCTGACTGATGTAGCCTCTGTAGGGTTTGATCTAGTGCATGGTCATGGTCACTCTGGTCGCGGCCAAATACTATGATGTCATCGCTAATGTTCTTTGCACCTGAGATGTCAGCTATCGTGGTCTGGATTGTGTGCTGGAATATTTCAGCGGCTGCATTGATGCCAAAACTCAATCTCTTGTACTGGTAAAGCCCGAGATGCGTTGAGAAGGTTGTGATGTATCTGCATGAGGGGTGTAGCAGCAGCTGATGGTAACCAGAGCGAAGATCAAGTTTACTGAAGACAGTCGCACCGTTAAGGTCAGTGGTCAGCTCTTGTAGTGTGGGAGTGATGTGTCTTGTTCTTGCAATGGCTTGATTGGCAGCTCTCATGTCAACACACAGTCTTATCTCATCGGGACTCTTTGGCTTAGGAGGGGTGACGATCCTGGAGACCCACTCTGTCGGACCAGATACTTTCGCAATGATTCCTTGTTCTTCGAGCTTTGCAATCTCCCTGGCAACTTTGTTACGCATGTGGAAAGGGGTGCGGTTGCTCTTAACTGCAACGGGGGGTACACTTTTGTCGATGTGTAACATTACTTCAGTGTTCTTGAGGCATCCGATTCCTTCACACAGGCCTGGATATTTGGCAAAGAGTTCATCTGCAGATGGTGTACTGGATTGAGAGACGTGATTGATGCCTATTTTAAGGATGCCAAGTTTCGTTGCTGTTGCCTTGCCTAAGAGCGACGGAGCGGAGCCTGGGACTACAAGGAAATCTGCTGATACGGGGTTGACTCCATTGGTGCTGACATCGGCGGTCAGATACTCCGTGCACACGATTGGTGGTGATTCATTCGGGTGGATAAGGCGTCGACACTTCCTGAATGAGGAGCCACTGTCACGCAGTTGATTGGCCATGGTGGAGTTCACGATGTTGCAAGATGCACTGGAATCAATGATCACGCCAACAGGTAAACCATTAATTATGATAGGGGAAGTGTCCTCATTGTCTGGTAGAGCATAGGCGTATTCATCTGTGTAGGCCTCATCACTGTCAGAGTCTGAAGGTTGGCGTGAGTCATGCAACGGTTGTTGAACTTGCTCATTAACATAGCGTACAGGATTCTTGCGAGATTTTCCTGTCCTGAAATCACGTTTGGATTGTGAGTTGGCGTTTGTTCGTACACCACGCTGGTTCTTCGTGCGGCACATCGATGCAAAGTGTCCGGTAATGCCACAGTTGTAGCATGTCACGGTACGGGAGCACCGCCAGTTGTCGCTGGAGTGACCTTTGATCCCACAGCGAGAGCATTGTTTATCGGTCGATTTTTACTGAGACGAACCTGCAACCTGGTTTCTTTTCCCACTCCGAGGCTATCGACCAACGGTGTACACTTTAGAGGACTGGTTATCCTCGGCAATTTGACGTGACTGGCTTTGCGAAGCTTCGATTGCCTGAGCAATGTCCAGCGTGCGGGCCAAACTCAAATCTCTTTCGGCGAGTAATTTTGCACGCAGTTTCATGGAGAGGCAATTATCGATGACTTGATCGCGGATAAAACTGTCGGTGCTTTCTGCTGGAAAATCGCAGAGGGTCGCCAGGCGGCGAAGTCTTGTGACGAATTGTGCAACGGTTTCACCATCCTTCTGTTTTTCTTGTCGAAATACGTGCCGATTGTAAGAAGTGTTTTGCCGCGGAGCGAAGTATTCATTCAGCTTGTCTGCAGCCGTTTTGTAATCCGTTCCAGTGTCGGTCAATGTGTGAAAGATGTCTTGAATTTCGGATCCAGCGGTATGTAGAAGCAATTGGCGTTTTTGCTTGTCATTTTTGCAGCCCGTGGCGTCGGCGAATATGGCGAAGCTTTTGAGCCACTTTTGCCATCGTTGAGCGACGGAATTTTGATCGCCATGCGGGTCCAACGGTGGTATTGAAGCGACGGAGATCGGTACGGCCATGGTGAGTTCAATTTGTCCTCGTCGCCAGTGTAATAGTCTTGTCTACGACTAGTTTTAAACTGCTTTTATTCACGGTTTGACACGGTACTTTTCCATCCTCAGCTCTGACCATGTGTTTCCTTTACTCTCGCTAAGCATGCTGGGTTACTTGCTGGGCTACATGTCAATCAAACTATTACAGTGAGAAATAGGGAAACGCAAAAACTCGGTGAAGCAACGAAGAGAACATCTGCTGAATTAAAAGGGAGGAGGATTTTGGTCAGGTTTATGAGACACTTTCAAAGCATCTTGATGCAAAAAAGGATAAGCACGTTACACGAAACCAAGCTCGTCAAATCATTGAAAGAAGCCAATGACAGGAACATGGAATTGCAAGAAGCGATCGACCATTGCCATAAAACCCACGACAAACTCTTGCAAGAGCATTTGGCATACAAATACAATGACGAAAGGACATGCCTGACCTGTCAAGAGCAATATCTGTCAAGAGATAAGAAGAGCTATGGGGACAGGGCCTTTTCAGTCGCTGCCCC
>OX393561.1:28950830-28963330 GCA_947652115.1 Blastomussa wellsi
GCAGCAGATCGTAGGTCATGTGCCATTGACACTGTCACGTGTATTTCACTTGTTTTTAAAACACGGAGGACAAATCTCAGTGGAAGTGACTGGTAAACGGAGAAACAAGGGCATTGGACTAGAAATTCCGGCTACATATTCGTTTTACCACAAGAAGCCTTCGAAAGTGAAAAAGTTAAAAGAATTGATAAGAAACAAAGAAGATAGAGCAGAAGTTAATTGATGTCGAAATACCAATGTCTATGACATAATAAGCCGTTGACTGAAAGGTTGCTGTCTCTTCACTGTTGACTGTTGATCTGTACAGTGTTTATCTTCTGTCGCGTGTTGACAAAACCGGAATAAAGTAAGCTGTGAATTCTCCCACACTAAAATCTGTCGTTATTACTGACTGCGAGCAAGCGACAGACAAAATATTCGTTATAGCGAGGTAAATTGTGCGTTGGGACCGTCAAAATCGTTCGTTATAGCGGGGATTTCGTTATAGCGGGGTTCGTTATAGCGGGGTTCCACTGTAATCGAGCGAAAATCTCCTATCGCAAACCATTCGCACAAAATCACCTAAAAAAAGAGACACTTTGATCAAAGAGTGCGTTCATACACTTCATCTTTGTTTCCTCATGGAACAGGTAAGCTCAGATATCAGGACGACCACCACAAATCGTATAATATTAAATCCAATCTTTAATATGTAGTTATTCAATCTAAAGGAAATACATTCATAATTCGGGATCAGGACAAACACAATAACCGACTCGTACTAAATTCACTTCATCTTAAAAGCACAATCAAACTTACTTACTTCTGTGGCGGGTCTTAACAGCAGACGTATACTTCATAAAAGCAAAAACAGGTTAGCCTCTTCTATATAGACTCTGGTTAGCGTAAACAGGACGGAACAAAACATCTGTTGTTACTTTGATAGCTATTCGGCTGAACTGACTTACAATACAATGAAATGTCTCTTTTAATCAACGGATGAACAAATGTCAATCAAGATTCTAATCACGTGATTTAATCACACAAAACTCAATCAATAGAGGGCAATGCCTATTTATTCAATGAAACAATCTTTGTGAATGAAATGAACACGTAAATCATGCATTTCAATCACATATTCATATCGTGTTTCATCAGTCAACCACGGTATATACTCTCTATGCCAAACAAAGTCAATCACAACAGATGCAGCACGAAATCTGTCAAAACAAACCTGACAAACAAAACCACCTAGGAAAACGAGAGAGAGGGTTACAATCTCTGATATTGAAAATAAAACGATTCAAAAAAAATAACAATCATGCTCGCAAAAGTCAAAATCGAAACAAGTCGAATGATCACATTCAAAAACAAAATCAGTGCAATATCTCTCTGCTATAAAATTACCTAAAAAACAACAAACGAAAATCATCACCACCACATATGATTTGAACTAAAATGACACCAACTCATGTCACTGCAAAACAAAAATGCAGCACTCTCCAACAAGTAATAATCCAAATGAAAATACACGGTGCGAATAAACCCATACCGACGAATAAATCACGAATGAAAAATACAAGTGAAAAACATACGTAAAATCTCCTCGATGTAGAGTTCATCCGTCACATCAAGTTCATGATAGGAGTACACCTAGCCTCTTATGACAAGACGGTGGCGATCAAATGCCTGTTGTTTACTATCTGTTCTGCGATCTCCAGTAACTTCAACCAAACATCCTCGTCAAATGGATGAGGTATCTGCAAAAAGAACAAAAAACAATCGGTCTCGATCCCACAACTTTTTTCGCTCCACCAATCGAGTCAACCCCACCACAACAATAAATACTTACCATGGTGTATGACACAGTTCCAGGTGCATGGAATGAACGATACAGTCGTTCCTGACGATAAAGTTCAATGCGTTGCAGGGCCATCTCTGCATGTTGCTCAGGGTCTTCCGGCAATGCATCAGACACACAAAGAATCGGTTTACGACAATGTCCACAAGACACGCGAGGACGAACACAAACATTCTTATAACATCTCTTGTGAAGGAATTTACCACAACAGTCCAATGCCGTGCAATTCGACAACGAACCAATATCGAGGGGCAACAAACAAATAAAACAACAGTCACTATAAATCTCTGGTTCAAGTTCTGCCAATTGTCGACTCCTTCTAGGCAACGCCATCGCAAATAAAGCCAGGGGCAGGTCACCACTTATATAGGTGAGGTTCCTGATCGGTCAATGAAAAAAGGGGGATACCCCCACCCCCCACAGTCACCCTCCACGTAACAAAATACATCATCACCATCACTATGTAAAGAACGCAAGCAGTGGGAAACATCAACTCAAAGCAAGCAGAGGGAAAACATCAAAATGTCAGACGAGTGGGCAAAAGCAGTAAGGTTTGGAGAAGACTGGGTGAAAGAAGTCGATGCAGAGGAAGGACAGTAGGTGAAAGGAAAGTGGGTGCCCGCATCGACAAAAGAGGACGATGCAGAGTCAACAGCAAGTGATACCAACTCGCTGCTCACCAACGCAGATTCCATGGCAGATGTAAGCGACACGGAACACTCAGATTGTGAGGAGGAAGAGTGCGCATGCAGCAAAGTATGCAGTGAAAATGCTGTCTTGTTGATGCAGGGAGTAGAAAAAGTCAAAACTCAGCTAAGCCTAAGAAAGAAGACAGATTCCTTGACCGAAGAGCTAAAACAAATATTGGATCAAGGCGAGATCAGAGATGAGCAAAGATACCAAGAAGTGCAGGAGCTGATACAAAAAGTAAAGAATGTTTACGACAAACAAAAACAAGAAGAGAAAAACCTGGAGGCCTGGGTCAAAACTGTGGTGCCTGATTCAGACGACGACAACGACGGCGAAGAAGAGAAGCTGGAGGCAAATGAAACAGTTCCAGAATTGGAAGACGAAATGGAGGGGGCAGACAACAAAAAAAACAGGACAACACCGGTGAAAGAATGAGAGCAACAGCTGCAAACATAGTGGATGAGGATTAAAACGATCCAGTCAAAATGGTCATCAGATTAAACACCAAATTCGTGATGGATCAAGAGTTCGTACTGGTCACAAGGGAATTGTTGATGTACAGGGAAACTGTGTCAAAGTTCTTAATCAGAATGTGCATGGAAGATCCCAGCATCAGCAACATCCCGATGAATTAACTTTGCCGACGCGTTCCGAGCTGGATGGAAGGTATGGAAAACGCAAGTGAAAAATCATCCCGTACTCGCTTGTGAGAAATTCTGGAAAAAGTTGATCCCAAATGTACCATTTCAATTCATCAAAAAAGGACTAATCACTTCTCTTGACATTGAACTTGTTATTGTGTTACATCATTTTCAGTTATTGCGTGACATTGAACTGAACTTTTTCGTTATTGCGTGACATGTATTTTTGTGTGACCATTAAAATTAATTTATTTTCGATTGATCAAGAAGTCATGACATTGCGTGACATCGAACTCGTGACCAGTCATTGTGCGAACTCGTTACCAGTTTTTTCTATTAAAATACTGGCTTCTGATTGGTTCATGGCTTGTGACGTTTTTGCCCCCACAATTTTCAGTTTAGAAAAGTCACGTGTTCGAAATACGGCTCTCTGATTGGTCCATTCAAATTATACTTGATTCTGATTGGTCGGTTGTCAATTCATAGGTTATTACTACTGAGATGCTGGTCGCTTGTTTATGTTTTCTGGGATATTCTTCAGTAGCGCAGGGGGATGATTGCTTAAGCGGTGGACATAGAGGATCTTGTTGTTGGGTTTCATGAAGATCCACTTGTAAGGTCGAGGGTTGCGTCTAGGAAGTTGACCGTTTTCTTGTTAGCTTCGATTGTGATTTTGAGGCCATTTGTTTTTAAAATTCCACTGACTTCTTGTTTTGTTTTCTCGATTTGCTTAGGTGTTGCTTTGCATACTGCCAGACCATCGTCACAGTAGAAACCAACTTGGCCTTTGAATTTCGGTGTGATGAGGGACAACATGTAGGTGCCGACGAGTTCGCATGTCTCAGCTCCATCATATGAGCCCATCGTCACGTCAAATAAGTTGCTGGTGTTCTTCTTTTTCCATGGTGTATTCTGGTGGTACAACAGAGATTTTTTGCGTGTGTGATGATGTGGCGGTCTTGCTGAGTGATGTGCATGAATTGGGATGCACAGTCAAGTGCCTTTGTTAGCAGCTCCTCGGAAATGGATGGGTAGAAGTCACATACATCGCAAGTTATGAACGCGTGTTGGGATTTGTTGGGGATTGCTTGAAACCATTCGATGACATTTGAGGTACTTCTCCATAGATTTGCTTTCATTTCTTTGATTATCTCTTTGTTTGTGTTTGTTTATCTCTGATTTTGTGGGATTTATGAGTCTGCATGTTGGGTTGTTTGTAAAATCAGGCTTGTGGTCTTTTAATGTTATGAATGCTTCTCTGCTTGCGGAAACTTCAATGCGGTCGTCCAGTTTGAGGTCTTGGGTGATCTTTTTCGAATCTGGGACGTTTTTGTTCGTTTTCTTGTAAGCCTTAGTCACGTTTTTCTGTAGGAGGTTTAAATAGTCTTCAGGTTCATCCTTGTAGTGGTTGGTAGTTTTGTCGGCTTTAACATAGATATTCTTATCTTGTCGGATTTCTTGTACGTCTTTGTCAAGTTTTGCTTGGAGGCTATTTGTTGCAGTGCAGTTGGCTTTGAACTCTACTTGTTGGATCATATTGAGCATGTTATCTTCAAATTCATCGAGGCCACTAACGCGCGGTGGTGGACGTTTTTATTTGAATCCGTAGGTTTCTTTGTCATTACAAATGGTGTCATTGTTTTGCAAAAAGAGAAGGCTTTCCAACGCATTCTGTGTATTAAGGATTCTGTTTTCTCGATCAGGATTTGAATATACTTACTTTTACTTGCGAGCGGGATGTTCTTGGTTGAATAACTGAAATCTTTAACCGGGTAATTCATTCTTGACAGCACTCAACTTGGTGAAAGGAGCAGTAGAAACTTCTTGAACTTGAATAAAATAAATTTTTGAGGGCGCTCAACTCTGCGAGGAGCAGTAGTTATAATGATCAATGGTAGCAAGATTTCAATTCATCGTTTTATTGTGACAACGCTGTTTCGTATGGTCAAAGAATGACCACACTCGTCAGGCAATATCAACGAATGACTGTTGAATTACAACAACTGGCAGTTAAAAGCTTAAAAAATGAGGTTGCTATGAGAAAAAAAACAGTTGCTATGAGATGCAAAAACAGATGCTATATAACATTTAAAAACGAAAATGAAAAGTAGTACCTATGGGATGTAAAACCTGAAATCTCGTGTTTCACAAAGTTCTTGAGCAGGTGTCTGTTTCTGTGGGGGCACGAACTTGCTAGTTCGTTTCGCTTATTTAGACTGCACAGATTCTTCATACAGATAATTACAAATTTCTCAAAAAGGCAAATGACATTTGTTGCTTATGCTGTTATAAGGTCTACACTGCTTGATAATTCTCCACTTGATTGTGAAAGGTTTGTTGTTGTCTTTGAGTATCCAAATGTGTTTAGACAGTTCAGTTTCGTTTCTCTTGCTTTGGTGTCTAAAGGATGCTGTGTGGTTTCTGTAGCGTTCTTTAAAATTTGTGGCGAGGCCCACATACGAGTCTGACGATGTCTGTGGCTTGGTAAACTACATTTCGTGTGAGAAAATTGCAAAAAAATTGTCTATCTATATATATATATATATATATAATATATACTTTTTTTTGCAATTTTGTCAGCGCAATCGGAACAGGCCTACACATTACTGACTAAAATTTTGCCCTCAGGCCAACGATAGGAATAGGAATCAAACCCATGACTCCCGAACACCGGGCGGGTGCTCTATCCACTGAGCTAAGAGATCTCAGAGCTAGGCCATCTAACTGAGTTATTATGTGACATGTGTCCTGCATACTGTTAGGATCAGCAATGCCGATATCATCACGAATAACGGTATAGATGTTGTTGGTCAACCACTTTTCAAATCCTGGCAAAAAACACCAGATGACAGCAAATTGTAGGGACATGTTGCAGTTGCCATAACTCTCTACAGCCCAAATTTATTTTGGATTTTAATTAAGTTTTCCAATACTAAAATAACTAAAAACTGTAAAATATTGAAAATAACAGCTATGATTACCAAACTTTGACAGAAACATCACTACTAAATATACTTTAGATTGCATTGTTCAGAAAAATGTTTTATGTTGATTGACACCTGTCATCATATATCAAAACAGATAAGGAATGTGACACAAGACTCAAGTAATGCTCTTTTCATGCCTGTACAAGCCTGTGGTATTTTAGGAAAATTATGAATTGTAGCCCAAAATAAAGCCAAATGTCTTCTGAGCAATTTAATACCAAATTCAGCTACTTTTCAAAATTTCAAACCATTAGAACTTAGCATTTTGTCATGTGACGTGACGTGTCACGCAACCCAGCAAAACCAGAAAGTTGACATGTGATAATAAATGACAAGTTTGAAGTGCAAAAAAACTGTCATATACACATTAGAATCATTTCCTGTGTTCCTTTTGACATAGCAAAGTGTCTATGGCTGATGGTAAAGTCTAAAGCAAGGTGCAGCACAAAGGCCAACATCACAGTCAGGACAATAATAGCTGGTCCTCTTGACTTTTCCTCCATCATAGCAAACTTTGCATCTCCTTTCCAATCTTTTCCCCTTCTCACTGATTGGGAGAAAGTCAGGGAAATGTCTCTCAACATGCCTAGCCAATAAATGCTCATCAGAGGGCCTTCCACGCTTTCTTCGTGAACAAAAATTGTCAATTAGCTGTTTGGCAAGGTCAATCCGGAACAGCTTCTGACTACGTTTTGCATGGTGTGGCGATTCTTGCTCAAGCACAAAGCTGTTGTAAATGGATCTATCAATAAGATCATAGAAAACCCTGCTCCACCATTTCTTACCAGCCACTGGGATGGGGTAGTATGACTTCATCTGGTCATTTTTATCTACACCACCCATGTAAGTGTTGTAACATGACACCAATTCGGGACAGGGTATTTTTTCAATGGTGCCATCCCGTTGTTTTCGGTTGACCTCAGGGAGTTGCTGTGCAGGGGCTTGGGTGTAGGTTCCAGTTGCATGGACTGCTTTTTTGTCCATCCACGTTAGAGCCAACACTGGACCCTTCATTTTCCACACCACATCACCTCTTTTCATTCTTTCGATTGCTGCTTTGTCGTAGAGGCACGCAGGGAACTCTTTCCGGCCTGATCGCAAAGTCCCACAACAGAGTATTTTGTTGCGATACAATTCCTCAATAAGTCTGTATGAGGTAAAAAAATTGTCGCAAAAAATTGCATACCAGTGGCCTTCAATGTTCTGACAAAGCTTGGTGACCACTGAGTATCCCAGGCCATGTTGAACTCCTTGTGGGGATTTACCTGTGTAAATGTCAAATTCACACAGGTAACCATTGGTGCTGTCAGCCCTGCACCACATCTTGATCCCCCTCTTTATGGGCTTCATAGGCATGTACTGCTTCAGTGAAGTTCTACCCTTATACTTTATCATAGCCTCGTCAACAGCTTGCTCACGGTGGGGATTGTAATATATTCGAAAGTTAGTGTTAAGGTCATTGAGAAATTCCCTCACCTTGAAAAGCTTGTTGAAGTTTGGCTCCCCAGGCTGTGGCATTTGGCTGTTGTCACAAAGGTGAAGATTGTTCCAAATCTCCAAGAACCTGTTCCTAGGCATTACTTTTGCAAATGCTGGGACCCCCAACACCCAGTCAGATGACCAGTAATCTCGCAAACTTGGAAGCCTGTGGATACTCATGCAAATGAGAAGGCCCAAAAATGCCTTAAGTTCTTCAAGAGAAATGTCTTTCCAGCTACGAACATCTTTGTTTCTTGCTTGTAATGACTGACAGGCATAGCGATTTGTTTCTCTAAGGATATTTCCCAACATTCGATTGTCTACAGACAGTTGGAAAAAGTCTACAGCTAAGGACTCTCTGGGCATAACATTTGCTGGTCCTACAGCTTGCGAAAAGCCGGGAATATCAACATCACTTCTAGCACCACTCCATTCAAAGTCATTTAGACTTACACTGCTTGGTCTTCCTCTGCTACTTTCCTGATCACCGTTTTCCTCGATATCAAGAGCGGCGAGGTCAACATCTTCGTCATCTTCATCTTCAGAGACGGCCACTTCGGGAAGCAGATCATTTTCTTCATCAAAATCTTCTTCATCAAGTCCTTCGATGTCAGAATTCACTCCATCGTCAGGAATATCAAAGTTATCGTCCAAATACTCCAATACTTCGGCCACAGTGTAGCGCCGATTAGAGCTTGCCATGATTAAATGACCTTTAAAATTTCCCGGGAAAATTGACAGTCGAAGAAAGTGGAAAAATCTCACTAAAGCAACCTAAAATCGTCCGAAAACAACCAAAATCGAAGTATCCAAAATGGTGGACGAGTTTTTTAACCTAGAGAGGTCTGGGGACTAAATATGGAGAATCCGCTGAGCCAAAATATGCTGTTTCTTGTTATGGCCGATATATTGGCCATTGGGTCACAAAGGGTTAAGGGGATGTGTAACAACAACATGCCTCTGCTACAATTACAGTGCATTACTTAACTAAAAGACAATTGTTAAGCAAGTGTGGCAACCTAACTTTTATATAAACAAGACAAACAATGTTATCTTTTAGAAAGTTTTACTGTCTTAGACAAAATATGTACAAGTTCAATAAAGAAAAAAAAAAGAGAACAATTTACAAAACTGTAGACTCCATCCATTCATAGCTGGAAATAAAAATCTTGACTGTTGCCAAAGGATGTTTGAACTGCAACAGCAATGGTGCAAGAAAGGTATAAGGTGCTATGCAAAAAATTTAAATGTAATATTTTATCTTAGTTTATTATCTGGCCATGTATCAGAATGACTGTGAACTACTGTGTTCACGAATTTGTTTGGCTGACACTGATATTGACTGCAGTCTAGATTTTCCCATCTAGACTGGCATCTAGACCAGTTACATTTTACAGCGAAAAAGTTGCAAACTAAAATAATATTATAATATTGACTATTTTATTCTAAAAATACTAAATGTAGGCATCAATGAGCCTGAGAAAAAAAAAATGAAGACAAGCAAACTTTGGCAGATTAAGTTCAAGTCATCACCTTTCGCAAGCAAAACACCAGTCACAGGTCCAACAAACATAAATTTCTAAGTCCCTCTTCTTATTCAAACAAAAAAGTTTATTAAGTTTTACAAGCTAGAGCTAAGAGGCCCACCTTTGAGCTCACTGTCTTCTTGAAATAAACACAGAGGATACATACCTTCTCTCTTTTGTTCTTTTAAGAGTTTTTTGTTCATATTTATTTAATGACAAGGAACAAAGTTACATCTTACTCAAATAAAATTAAAGGATAATCATGAAAAAAATAATTTACAATACTAAAATAACATAAAAAGAATTAATACAGATTCCAGGCCTTTGAACTACCCCTGCTGTTATATAATGTATTATTACAATATATGTGTATGTTTTCCATATTTTATTTCACTTAATAACTGAATAAATAAGCTGATATATACCAAGAGTTTTGATTATCATAGCTTTTCCAAACAGAGTCAGATCTCGTGCACTCCACTTATCAAGTTTCGTCTGTAATACTTTCAGTTTTTGATAGAAATTATGGTCCTCATTTCCTTTATCGTCGTACGAGAAATAAACTCCAAGTATTTTGACAGGGCTACGCATCCATTTCATTCCGAGGGGGTTGCTCTTATTCTTTGCCCACTTTCTTAGCCAGATCGCCTTTGTTTTCTTTACATTTAGAACTAAATCGGCTATCTTCCCAAACTCTTCTACTAATTCCAAGGCTCTTTCCACAGAGGCGAAGTCGGCACTGAAAATATTAGTGTCATCCGCAAATAACGATAGTTTGACTTCATTTCCGAACAAATTAATTCCTTTGAATTCAGGGTCTTGCCTGATTTTATTCGCTAAGATTTCAGCTGAGAGGATAAACAAATAAGGGGACAAAGGGCAGCCCTGCCTTACACCCTTTGATGGCTTTAACCAGTTTGTTGCATAGCCGTTGTTGAGAGCAGCGCTTTCTATGTTCGTATAGAAAGTACTAACCCATCTTTTTACGTCTGTACCAAAATTGAAGTAGTCTAACGTCTTCATTATAAATGGCCATTCAATAGAGTGAAAGGCCTTGCGGAAATCTAACGATAATAATATTCCTGGTATGTTTTACACTTTAGTGTATTCCATGAGATCCGATATAAGCCGTATGTTCTCTCCAATAAACCTCCCTTTAACGAAGCCCGTTTGATCCGGATGAATAAGTTTGGGGAGTATTGACTCGAGACGTTTAGCTATTGTTTTCGCTGCTATCTTAAAATCTACATTTAATAATGTTGTAGGCCTCCAGTTCGTTAATTCAAGTAGTGAACCATCCTCTTTAGGAATCAACGCAATCACCCCTCTTCGTTGTGAGATCGTAAGTTTGTTAGTCGCGTGGGCCTCATTAAAACTTGCTAAAAGATCATTTCCAGGTAAATCAAAGAAAAACTTATAGAATTTGGCGGTAAACCCATCCTCACCAGGAGACTTGTCATTTTCAAATGTTTCTAGAACCTTTTTACATTCGTCAAATCTCAGAGGGCCTTCTAAGCTATCCCGTTCGTCGTCTGAAAGTTTAGGTATCTGTAAATTCTGGACAAAACTGTCGAATGCATCTTCGCTGAAAGTGTTTTGTGATGTAGAACGCTTCAATGTGTTTAAGAATTAATTTTTCATCATTCGTTATTGAGCCGTCTTGAAGTCGTAATTCACCTATAGTCTTTTTATTATAATTTTGTTTTTCTAGATTAAAAAAATATTTTGTTGGGCGCTCTCCTTTCTCTATCCAGCGACATTTTGCACGAAACATAGCTTGTCTTTCTCTATTCTCGTAGATTGATCTAAGTTATGTTTTGAGATTATCATACTCTTGTAACACATGCTCAATTTGAGTGGAGAAGAAATGATTACAAATAACAGCATCCAGGTGGTCTAATTGTTGTTGGATTTCTTTTTCCCAGTGATATGACGCTTTTTGTTTTGCATAAGAGATGGTAGCATTTCTTATTTCCATCTTCAACATCTCCCAATAGAGCCGCTTGTCTGCTAAATGGCTATAAGAGCTCCGAATTTGTGTGTATTTGCGCCGGATCATAGCATCATAATGTTCATCATTTAACAGGGTGTTGTTAAATTTCCAAAAGCCAGGGCCTCTAGGGGTGCTACTTGGCAAAGTCAAAGAGATGTTGATAGCATTGTGATCTAGTGCTACAAAGGGACAGATTTTGGATTTCTTGACACTTCTTGTGAGGTTTTTGGCGACCAGAAAAAAATCGAGTCTCAATTTCATTTTTAGATTTTTTGTCGCGTATTTGACGCCCCATTCATTTCTCCAAATATTTTCGTCATTCGGTTCAGAATATGTTTCTTGTAGGA
Source organism: Blastomussa wellsi (assembly GCA_947652115.1). NCBI lineage: Eukaryota > Metazoa > Cnidaria > Anthozoa > Scleractinia > Plerogyridae > Blastomussa > Blastomussa wellsi. The sequence continues at coordinate 28,962,334 of OX393561.1, forward strand.
AATAAACATTTGCTCCTTGATCCTTCAAATATGAAAATATACTCCTCCTTTTGGTTTGATCTCAGTAGTATAGGGCGCTCAATTGGCCCGTAACCAATCACAGAGCAGCATACAGCACACATGACGCGTCTCGACCAATCAGAAAGCGTCTCACAAAATTACCCATGAGACGAACTTTTTTAGCGTTCGTAGTTCCAAGATGACGGCCATGTTGTAAAAAGGAAGAATATGGAGGTGATGTTGAGAGTAAACACACGGCATTAAAAAAAAAATCGTGTGTTGAGGCGTGACGAATGAGGTGTAGCATTTCACATCGCGCATTGAAAGAAATTTATCGGTGCGAGCGTTGAAAAGTTCATTTAGCGTTTTTAGACAGTTTTCTGATTTTAGTTCAATTTCTGTCACATTGAGCGTTTTAGATACTTTCTGGTTTCAGTTCGATTTCTGTCACATTGAGCGATTTAGTTGATCAAAGACATGGACGAAAAAAAAAATATAGTTAACGAAGAACTTGACAACAACAACAAATTCATCGCACAGTGCATTATATTTTTCATTCGCCGATTTCTCGCCACGGAATGATTCTCAAACTTGCTTAAATCGTTTGGTTATAAGGCTTGGCTTTTCATGTGCCTGAACTATCGTCATTCATTGTTGGATGGTTCTACGACCGTCAACAAACAATTTTAAGTTTTCGTGAAAAAATTATCCGCGCGAGCAGCTTCACGATTTTTGTAAAAGTTTCCTTCGGGAAGACGCCTTGTGACATTCTGAAATTCGATTTCTCGTTTTCCTGGCACCGGAAATGACTCTACGAAAAACCTGAAATGAACTTATTCGGTCCGAAAAACCTGCTTGTTATTCTCGACGGTAGGTGAAGGCGGCACGAAGAAAAGGACACAAACTACTCGTCAAGTTTTGCGGTGAAACCGAATTTATTTTCACCTTTCACGCTTAAATACAAATCAATCGCTTTCCATTTGTTTTTTACAGTAAA